>CAMQGK010000525.1:3235000-3725000 GCA_947000775.1 Pterois miles | reverse complement strand
CAGCCATCTCCAAGGCCTCCTGCAAAGACAGTGGATGCTGCAGTTGTGCCTGGACATGCAATTCAGTAGGGAGGAGGACTACTGGTCCAATGCCAGCTTGTTCTGTACCTGGGGGGCATGTGTGCATCATCCATGAGCTACAAAGCAGGCTGTAGTGCTTTAATCTCTATTAACTACCCCCCTGCATAGGCTCAGTTCAATTTAGACAGTCAGTTAAGACTGCTATTGGGACACGAAACAGTGATGAAGAATTGTGTGTAATGTTCCACTTACGAGTGGTTTATTAAACCACACAAAACAGTGTCAACAAAACACATAGAGTGATTACCAGATATGGTTAGAAATGTATTTGTGACACATCAGAAATAAATGTAATCTGGAAGAAATATGTTTCCCTCAATATACAATTGACAATGCACTTTTTTGCATGGGAATTTATTTTTTTACTAAACCAGCCTAGATCATAATGTGTCCATTTATTTAGTTTAAATGCATAAATAGATTGAGTGTAGTTGTGCAACATAAATGTGTAACATACATACATATATATATGCAACATATGTGTTTTGCTGGTGGACTTCCTTCATCTTAAGGGCTGGTGCTGTGACCTTGCCTTTGCTCTGCTACCTGCTCAATGTTTATTTATTTATTGAAATAAACTACTTGATTCAAGGTCTAGTTATGGGAACCACAAGGCTGAGCATTATCATACTGCCTGGCAAGGTTAGTTCTGCTTCATGTAGCCATGAGTTCCTTCCAGCTGCTGCAACAGTACAGATTTCCACTGATAAAGCTTTTGATAGTCATATTTATTTATACTGAAGCTGAGAAAAGCTGTTAATTTACAATGATATTAATTAATTTGGAAATCAAATATACTACAAAAGATGTCATCATTTTCACGTTATTATTGTCTGTCTACAAGTGCATCTCTCCTTTTAGAAACAGAAAGGAAAAACAAACACTAAATTGTAAATCATTGAATTCATTCAAAATAAAAAGGCCTATCTTTTTTTCCACTATCAAAAATGATTAATTTTTTAAAAGTAAAGAAACTGAAAACCACAAAAACCTAAAACTTCAGGTAATTAAATTATATCAGCAGTCTGACTAAAAACTAGTATCTGAGAGTGACAGAGGAAACAGAAGACGAAAAGATTAGGAGAAAGGGTACCCTTTTTTTCTATACCCTTTCAATACCCTCCAATATCAACCCATCAGCAGCAATATTAAACGCTATAGCAACTGCTTTGGCTGTCCATTGACTCTATCCGCGTAGGGAGGGGGGTTGGGGTAGATGGATGGGTCAAACAGCACAGGACTTTCACCCAGGAGACTGCTGTTTGTGTCCCTCATGAAACCAACGTGTACGTTAACTTACGCAACATAATTACCTTATGTCATGTAAGTAACATACTTAACCTAATGTACATACAAAACTTATATTATGCAACAAACTTATTTATTTGAACCCAAACCATGATCTTTTCAGGACCAGTGTGTAATAATTAAAAGGCTCTATTGGCAGAAATGGAATATGATATTAATAAGTATGTTTCTGTATATAATTAGCTGAAAATAAGAATCACTGTGTTTTTGTTTCCTAACACAAATAGGGATCGGGTCCTCTTCATAGAGTCCGCCATGTTGCACAACAATGTTTCTATATTAGGCCAGAATGGACAAACCAAACTCTGTTAACTTTTCCTGCTTGGGTCGATAACGATGCTCACTGCCACTCTCTCTCTCTCTTGCTTCAACACTCACTTCCCACATACACTCACTTTATACACTGGCTCTGCTCCAAAAAACCTATCTACCCAAGAGAGGTTCATTTGCATTTTTGCCTTGCACTGCAGTTCTTCTACATGCTTGGCACACAGAAAACACTTCAGTTGGTCACAAAATGCAACCTGACTGGCGATACTGCCAGATCCGACACACTGTTCCTTTAAGGCTAGTTTGGAGCTGTCTGTGAGCGTCTATCACCCTAGTTTTGCAGTATGTCCTGCACTATCGGCTCTAGTCTGAGGTTTTTTGGCTGATTCAGCATGTTGAATCTGCAGCGGATCTCGTTAGTGAGAGAAATCACTGATTGGCTATTCAACTTAAATCGGTTCATGATAAGAGAAATGGTAGTGAGGTAGTGTCTTCCCACACAGACACAGATATTTTCACAGTGACATGTGTGAAGTGAAGTACGTTTCATAACATCGGCTTGTATATCCAGCGTCCTTGGCCTTTAGGTTTCTGTTTTTGAATGATGAACACAGGCTACTGCTGCCTGCGGGTGTAGAGAGTTATTTCCGTTCATGCAGGTGCAGAACATACATGGTGAGCAGCCGTTGGCTGCAGAGTGCAACTTTTTAAACCTAACCAAGAAGTTTTGTTTGTTTTTGGACTACTGCTTTTGAGTTGGGAGTGAGAGTGAGCTATATTTGAGGAATAAATCTCACAGACATTGTTTAAAATAATAATGCAGGTTTATTAAATTCTACTTTCTACTTGTTTTCAGTGAATGTAAAATATTTTTGACTTGTAGAATTGGGGTGTGTCCATCAGCATCTTTCTCTCTTCCCCTCCAAAAGTATTGGACCAGCGATGCAAATTCCTTTATTTGCTGTTGGACACTGAAAACATTTGGGTTTGACATCCAAAGATGAGTATGAGACAAGAGATCAGTATTTCAGCTTCTATTTCCAGGTACTTTTATCTAGATTGGTTTCACAACTTAGAAGATAGCATCGTTTTTAAAGAAACACCGCATTTTTAAGCAAGCAAAAGTATAGTAAGAGATAGACTTGAAATAGATTGAACTGAATAATACTAAAAATTAAGTTGTAAATCTTGGTCTAATCTAAGTCTTCTGTGAACGGTGGATTGTGATTCCTTCAGTCCTGCCCTCTGGAGGTTGTTGGTGACGTCACTGTTTCTGTCATCAACTGCTGATGTTTTCCTTGGTCTACTGGTTTGACATCTGTTGCTCAGTACACCAGTGGTTTCTTTCTTCTTCAGGACATTCCAGATGATTGTACTGGCTATGGCCAATGTTTGTGCCAATGGCTCTGATTGATTTTCAGTCTTCTCTCAGCTTTTCTCCCACAGATAGCTTTCTGGTCTTCATGTTGGTGACACCCTTTTAACTATAAATGCAGTCTGCACAGGCAAAACTAAAAGCTGAACCCAAGAGTAGACATTTGGCGCTATTTATTGTTTGAATAGTCAATTTAATAGGACACACCAGCGCAACAACTTGAAAAATGGGTGGGTTAAAACAAACAATGCTATGTTCTAAGTTGTGTAGCAGATATAGATGTAAATACCTGGAAATAGAAGCTGAAATACTAATAATGTTTTCAGTACATGAACAGCAAGTTTTGAAGGGGATATACTGTATATATATATATACACTTTATATATATAATCTATGATTATTATGATAAAATATGATTCCAAACTGGCTGCACAGTGGTGTAGTGGTTAGCGCTGTCGCCTCACAGCAAGAGGGTCACAGGTTCGATTCCGGCTTGGGACTCTTCTGTGTGGAGTTTGCATGTTCTCCCCATGTAAGCGTGGGTTTTCTCCGGGTACTCCGGCTTCCTCCCACAGTCCAAAGACATGCAGTTTAGGTTAATTGATGACTCTAAATTGCTCATAGGTGTGGATGTGAGCGTGAATGGTTGTCTGTCTATATGTTGTCTGCCTCTATGTGCCCTGTGATGGACTGGCGACCTGTCCAGGGTGAACCCCGCCTTCGCCCAATGCCAGCTGGGATTGGCTCCAGCCCCCCCGCGACCCCTAATGTGATAAGCGGTTGACGATGAATGGATGGATGGATAATTCCAAACTTTTACAACTTTGGTTTTACCTTCATTTCAATATTTTCATCTTTATCATTATGATAATATTGTATTCACTAAGTAAACCGTGTAAGTAAAGTAAATCTGGGAGCATGGTGAAATTATTACACCAAAGCCCACAAAATTCAAATATTATCTTTAATAGAGTAACATAGCAGAAGTTTTAAAGCTTTGCTGACCTCTAATGGTTGAACTTTTCCACTTGCTGCAATAATATAAAAGTGTACTCCAGTGCGTGTCAGTGCACTGTGACATCACTGTTAGGTGTGGTTACGGGCGTAGCACAGAACACTTCTGACCACACCCATCAATGATGCTGCTGTCGTCAGAGGTGAAACAGATTTTTCAATCAGAGATGACCGTGAAGTGCTGCTTTTCAGTCTTCTGCTAGGTTACTCTTTAATGTCACTGTTTCAGTGCTTTATATTATAGCACTTACGAGCTCAAATGTTGCAGAGAAGTTATTTTTCATCTTTAATTAATCTGGTTACACTCAAAAGAGGGTTTGGCGAGAAAATTACTATGATGGTCTACATCATAACCAGATAAACAAGTGTATGGTTCATCATAAGCCATCTCTTCACTTCCATCCCCTCCCCCTCAAATACAAGCTACGTTTTAAAGCGTCAGTAGGCAGAATGATTTTGGCATCATTGGGCAAAATTTGCATAATAACATTTCAGCATATTGTAATTCAAGTGTTCTTAGTCAAAACTAGACCTCTGCACTTCGTCATGGCCCTGTTTTCTAGTCCATGATGGGAGACTTCTTACTAATCACAGGTCATTTCAGAGACAGAGCGTTCCCATTAGCTGTGCTCAGCATCCTGTGGTGGGAGGTGCTTGGTTTTTTCTCAACAGATCTCAACATGGCTGCTGGCTCATAAACTTTCTCATTTTACAGCTAAACAGTAACTACAAGATGTTTCTGAAAACATCTGAGGAGAGAAATAGACATTACAGTAACAGAATACTGGTTCATCAGTGCTGCCTAGTTTAACCGTTTGGTCAGAGTTTTCAAGTGACGGCAGCTGGACCGCAGACTCCAGATCAGCTCTGACTGGTTCTTTTCCTCTGGTCTGTGAAATCCTGCAGATGCCATTAGGAGCACTGGAGGACACCGGACAACACCATGACTGTTTTCAAATTACCTGTCTCATGCACGACTTTTAATCATTTCTACTGCATTTCTACCAACTGCAGCTTTATCTGAGAGGGCCTTTGCCTCCACTAAACACACTCCAGTTTGCTTTTTTTTTTTTTTTGAGAGTGGGAAGAGGAAGAGCAAGATGATGGGCATCATTAAGATCAGTGATGCGCAGTGAGGCGTTGTGCTGCTATAGCGTCCGCATCCACCACCGCAATGTTCATTAACGCTGCATAGCCCAAGTCCCCAATACACACACACCACTTCATTACCACGACAGAGCAAACACAGCATTAAACAGCATTAAGAGTAAATGGATATTTTATTAATCTCATTGTCGGGTGAGAAGGAGTTTGTTAATTTGGAGCATTGACTCCTTGACCTTTTTAGTGTTTTTTTATTTTAGCGTGTGAGAGAACAGTTCAGGTCACCATGTTCTAATTATTTCCTTCCCCCATCCTTATTTTCTCTTCATCCCCTGCCCTCTTCCCCCTCTCTGTCTTCCACAGCAATTTGGCAAGATTTTAGATGTGGAGATTATTTTTAACGAGCGAGGCTCCAAGGTAAGTGCACTGTAACCACACATTCATGCACACTCTCTCACACACATATGATTTTCTAGCCAACTGTGTTTGTCCCCTGCCCTCCTCTTCTCTGGCAGTCCTCTACTGCTGTCACTGTCTTCACAGCTCTGTTTCCTTCTGTCTAATAGGAATTACCAACCTGAATCAGTGACACTTGCCTGCAGGCAGCTTTTTCACCTTACAGGCCTGCCATGCATTGTGACATACTGTACAATGAATCTACATTTATCTTAATGCTGGCAGTAGGATTCACACAGTCTGCAAACACATGGCTGTCTTGCCTGTTTAGCCTCTAAACCTATAACGGCAAGAAGTTGGAATAAATTATATGGGGATATTCTCTACCCACCTTCACCCAGGATTTAAATTTAAATCTTATGACAAACGGATACAGTGAAGCTAGTTAAAATCAAAACATTACTGTGTCCTTTCCATATTAATAAATATCTATTTTGCTCATTTATTCACTAGATTCAGTACCATATTACAGTTACAAGCTTTTGCATTACTACCCTGGAGCACCAGTTGTTTGTAAGGTCAAGCTTAACCTAGTTGTAATGTATGTGTTTATTAAGTGGAGATTTATGCCTCATTAAATTAAAAAGGGTTCCTCCACACAAACTACTTCTTACGTAGAGGTTAGTTGTTACTCAATAGCAACACCAACTGTAGGGCTCATTTGCTCATCTATTGGTTGATTAGATGACTGACTTTATTCATACAATGGAAACTCACTGAGAGCAAGCTAACTCTGCAGAGGTGCACTGTTTAGAGGGATAGACAAATAATCACTGGCAAGTCATTACATGTAGTTACATGATAAAACACAACCAAGAGCTAAACATAAGCAAAAAAAATAAATAATAATAATAAATACCTGAATTTACATAAAATACATTATACATTAATAATGTAAAATCAAATATTTTTTAAATCATATTTCATAAAAAATCCTCATTCATTTATTGCAGATTTTTTGGTTTCATGGTAAATAGGTAGTAATTAGCAAGTATCATATTTGAAATTTCTTTTAAATTACTGCTAAATTACCCCGATATTTACACCAAAAATTACCTAAATTTACTGCAAATTATGTATTAGATAAGACATGAAAGGAAGCCTGCTTACAGCTTTGAATTATGTTCTTAAATTACACATTAACATAATGGAACATATAATTGTAGTCACATATGTGCACATATCATAGCTGCTTCAACAAATGTTGATGTTCAAGTTTCCTTTTCTAAAATCAGGGTTTTCCCTGCTATTGCAGCTCTTTTTTTTTTTGCGCTGCGTAAAAAAGGGGAGAGCATCCAGACCAGCCAACACTTCGAACAACACAGTGGAGGAGGGGTGAAAACGAGGGTGCTGTAATTTATTAATACAATGCTCACATCCTGCAAAAGCAATTGCAAATCAGCTACTAGTCACTCTGTTAGAATGCCGGGGTGGAACTGCTTGTTCACTAATGCACAATGTTATGCCCAGATAAAACAATGTTCATTTTTCTGAATCTGTTCTTTTGATTTACAGAATATGATTTTCCAGGGCAAATGTTGCCAGAATGATTAAATGTTCAGATATTTTCTTTATTAATGATAATGGTCCAAAATTATGTAAAATATGTTATGATCGTGGCCATCCCAATTAAAGAAAAAACATGAATGTTGCAGAACATTTAGAACGTCATTGTGACTAACTTTCTCTGCACCCCCAACTCTGGCTGACTTCCAGTGTCCCTGGTTACTATAAGATAAGATAAGATAAGATAGAACTTTATTCATCCTGAAGGAAATTCTTGTGCCAGAGATGCTCAAAATTTACAAAAAGTACAAAACACAACACAAAATAACACAACACAAGTGTATAGAGAAAAAAGTTAAAAAATTAACTACTAAAAACTAAAAATTGACAAGTACTACTAGGAAGAAAAAAGTACTATTCTCATCAACAGTGCCTAGATGAGTAAAATATAAATAACTATAAACTACATATAAACTATAACTATAAACTATAAACTATAAATAACTATATTGCACAGGATAGCATCAGTAATGTCATGTTAATTGAACAGTATTACATAGATGTAGTATTGCACATGACAATAAAAAATGATGACAGTAACCGTATTATTGCACATGAAATAAAAAAAAAAGATGATGATATTAAAGCCGTATTATTGCACATGATAATAAAAAAGATGATGATATTAAAGCCATATTTTTGCACATGATATTGGTGTTCATAAAGTCCAGTATTGTCAACTGTCCGTCCAGCAGAAGGGGGAGGAGTTATAGAGTGTATAGTTATAGTGTTTATCATGTATGCAGGGAATATGAATCACTTGATTTGTCTGTGCTCATGTAAATCCCACATCCCGAATATGATCATAACTGGGAAAAGCTTCATACACGGGTTATTAAATACAGCAGTAATACACTCTTTTGACCATTGAATAATTTCACATAAATGGCAGATTTGTAAAATTTCAAATGTCAATCAGACTTAGGGTGTGAGGGGCGTGGCCTTTCCAAAATCTTGTTTTTTTTTTAGACATTAATTACAGCACTGCCATGTGGCTAATTGGAATCATATTTCTTTGGCAGAACTTGCAGATCATTTCAAGTTATTGGGCCAAATTTTATGTTTCTTGCTCATTCCATCTTATGGCAATTTGAGCCACTGAGGCAGACAACAAATAATAATCATAATAATAATAATAAAACCTGCACAAACTCAATAGGGTTCTGCTCCTTTGGAGCTTGAACCCTAAATACATTTAAAATAAAGCCTGCAGCCAGCAGTAGCAGCAGCAGCCTGCAGTCTGCAGCAGCACTGTCTGTGTGAGAGCTGCAGCAGATCAGTGAGGGAGCATCAGGTAGAGGTAGTCGGTGTGGCTCCTGTTGCTGCTTTTCCTGGGTGGAAATTTCACCATTATTTTGTATGTAAAGCAGAAAAGACCATCATAGTACAGTGCAAGTTAGCACAATATATAGAATAATAATAATAATAATAATAATAATAATAATAATAATAATATTACAGAAACCCTGTATGCAGTCCACTTTCCTTTCCCCTCCTCTCTCTCATAGAGTGAACAACATGGTGCTCAGTCATCTCTGTAATTGTCTCAGTCCAAAAGTAAAAATTTAGCAGCTACGACAGCAATCTAACAGCACCATAAATTACTTTGAAATAACCACAATAACACACAGTAAAGCCGTAGAATTTTGCATGTAGGGTACTGCTGCTGATGCTTCATGTTAAAATCCATAAAGTCACGTGCCAATGATTGAAGTCTTTGGATGCTGACAGCATTTTAACTTGCAGTATATTGTAATGTTCCTCTTTTCTGCCTCACATACAAAGTAATGACGAAATTTCTTTATCATCATTTTCATTTGTTTGCATATTTGGAAATTAACAGGAAATTAGTATTGTTTGGGTTACATTATTAAAATAACCCTCCCCTTAATGATTAATATTTCCCCTGCTGTGTGCAGGTTGTTTTTTTGTTGAGCGTATGGAATTATTATGGATAACGTTGAGTGACCACGGTGTAATCAATGTAATCAGCCAATAAGTAAGTCCTTCTTCTTCACTGCTGTCACATGCAGTGAAACTTGATTTCACAAAACATACAGTACATGCTACCTGGGTAGAATACAGTAGACTAAAAACAGATACATATTATACCAAAGGATTATACTGATTTGTGAGTGTGACTGTTGCAAGCAGCAACTGCTGTAGAGGGAAATTTATCCTATTTTATTCATTTTTTTTATAATTGTTGTCAATATATGTCTTTTGTTTTATGACCAAATGCATTGCTGTGACTCATTCGCTCCTTGAGACAACTGAGAATCTTCTGATTGGCCCATTTAATTGAGTATAAGTCTAAGAGTATAAGGTAGATTATCTATTGATAATTATACTGTGTGGAACAATTACTAGAATATGGGACCATTGAAATAGACTATATAATATGATCACATGAACTTGGGAGTGTATTAGAATTCATACTTGGTCACAATAGCCAAGGCAGATGTAGGGGAAGCCTTCTGGCCTGACACTGCCCAAAGACAGGAAACTGAAACAAAATCTGAATGACTTTTTTCTTTCTTCTCCAAAAGTCTAACTCCCATAATTTCCCACAATAGTGCCATTTTAGTCTTTTTAGGGGAGGTGAGGGGGTCTTCAGGGGGAGATATCAGGTCAATAGTAGATATCACAAAGAAGTGGTGTACATCTACTCAGCAGTGTGTGTTAAGTTGTTCTAGTCATAACTCAGAAATAAAATTAAATATAAATATAATATAAATAATTAATTATTTGAATATGAATTGCAAAAGTGTACAAGTGTTCAGAACATTAAGATCAAAGTATATGATGTCCATCTCCATGCTCTATTATGTCTAAGTTGTTGCATCAGTTTTGGGGTTGATACCATTTGTTACACAGATTTGGTGATAAATTTAACCAATTTTTACTTATTGAGAATTGATAAAAATGATCAGTAATTCCTCCAAAATACCACATCAAGACACCAAGACCTTGATACCATAGAAAAAGACATTTTATTATACTTACTTCTGTCTTAAGTCCTGCTATTGAGTTCTTGTCTGTTAGGCCAGTGTATTAGTATGAACTTGCCAAAGATGGACTGCGTGGTCTTGGATCCAGTTCGGGTGGCTCTCTAAGTCCAGGGAAGGAGGATTCAACACCAGCAGGAGCAAATCTCCTTGCTACACCAAGAGGTAAAAGCAGATGGCAGATTTCTTGGATGAAAGTATTCCAAAGCTGCTTTAAACCCAGGCCTCCCATTCCTAGTCCTGCTGCTTCCACTGTTGGTGTTGCTCTGCCCCTGCTCCATCGGCTCCGCCCGTTCCCGCCTTTTCGCCACATCTATCCAGGCTGGAGGGATTCTCCAGGGACTTGGGAGATTGATGATCTTCTCTGGTTCAGTGTGGTCTTCATTTCGAGCTTTAGTCAGCCTCATACCTGAACGACAGAACCAAAGTGGCATTTATTATCTACCATCTCTCCATCTCTCTCTATTCTGACTATATAGAGCCATTGAATTCCATACCTTGGCAGCGGACAGTGGGTGGAATCAGTCTGCTTTATTTTATGCCTTTCTCCATGAGCTTGCAGACCCGTTGATGGACCAGTTGGCTCCCCTAGAGCTACCCAAGGACCTGGACTATCTCATCTCCCTGGCTATTAAGGTTCACAAGTGGCTCTGGGAGAGAGAAAAGACAAAAACCAGCGTATCCCCTCTAGTCCACTCGAAGCAGTTGTCAGCTGACTACTCTTCTCCTTGGCATTCGGCTGGACAGTGTCTCTCATCACCCATGTCCACAGCACCTCCTCCTGTTCCAGCGGAGCCCATGAATCTGGGCAGAGCCAGGCTGACCCCCAAGGAAAGACAGAAGCATCTGCGGGAAGGACGGTGTATCTACTGAGCTCAACTGGGTCATCTCATTGTTGTGTGCCCAGTAATAGACCAGGCTCAACAGTGAGGAAGAGGGCAGTGGTGAGCTGTACCTCCCTCTCTCTCAGTCCCTCTTGGTCTCTCACTCAAATTACAATTACCTCTTCCTCCCTATCTCTTAGCCATCCACTTCTGGTGGACTATGTCTCTGATACCAGCTTGATGGACCAAGTGCTAGCAACGAGAGACTGGACCTGGACTTCTTCTCTTTGTCCAAACCTTTGGAGGAAAATGCGTCAGACGGGCATCTTCTCTGTCGAGTAACTCATCACACCCAACCTACAGAGTTAATGTTCCCAGACAGTCACACAGTAGCACTCAGTTTGCACCTATTCCAGTGTCCTCAGCAACCCCCATCTTAGGGTACCCCTGGCTAACTCAACATAACCTCCACATAGATTGGGCCTTTGGGAGGGTCACTGTGTGGGCAATAGAATGTTTGAAGACTTCTTTTCCATCCATTTCCCATCTGGCTCTCATTTTCTGACTCTCAAGAGCTCTCTAATATACCCCCATGTTATCTCAACCTGAAAGAGGTTTTAGCAAGGCCAGAGCCACCTCTTTACCACCACAGAGAGAATATGACTGTACTATAGACCCCACACTACTCTTCCTAGGGGGTGTCTTTATTTCCTGTCCGCTCCTGAGATGCAGGCCATGAAAGAATATGTGGGTTCCTTGATGGCAGCTGGTCTACTCTGTCCCTCATCTTCTCCCGCCAGAGTGGGATTCTTCTTCATGAACAAAAAGGACAAGACTCTTCACCCCTTCATCAACTATCGAGGCCTGAATGGCTTCACCATCAAAAACAGATGAAAACAGACTCCCTCTCATTTCTTCCGTATTAAAACTATTGTAAGGTGCTAATGTTTTTTCTAAACTAGACCTGAGGAATGCATTTCATTTGGTGGGGATAAGCGAGGGGGTTGAATGAAAAATCATCATTAAATCTCCTAGTGGAGAGAAGTTCAACATTTTTTGGCCCACATAACACTGTAATGTGGGGACAAGCCAGCACTAACGCTAATGTGCTGGACAGTTGCCCAACAAACCAATTCACTGGGACCACACCTCTCTCCTCTCCTGCCATCCTGGGATAACATGAACTATGTAAATCATCAAGCATCCTTTCTGGTGGCCCTCCATAGAAAAGTAGGTTGCGAGAATATGTCACTGCTTGCCCAGTATGTGCTGGAAACAAAGTCTCCCATCATTCCCCTCCTGGTCTGCTATGCCCACTCCCTGTTTTGCATCAACCCTGGTCAGATGTCTCCCTGGACTTTGTTACTGCTCTGTCCCTGTCCCCTCTGAAGGTGCCGTCATGCTTACAGTGGTAGATAGATTTTCAAATATGATACACTTTATTCCTCTGCCCAAGTTGCCCTCCACCAAAGAAATGGAAGTTACACTGTCACATATGTTTCAATTAAAAGGTGTCCCCAGAGACGTGGTATTGGACTAAGACCCCCAGTTTGTTTCCCAGTTCTGGAGGGCTTTCTGCTATCTCCTTGGTGCCATGGTCAGCCTCTCCTCCGGTCATCACTTCCAATCCAACAGCCAAACTGAAAGACTCAACCAGGAACTGGAGACTAGGTTGCAAGGACAACTTAGAGCCCTACTCTTGGTGAATATCAAAACTGTCCCCCTCTACACTATGTCCATGTTAAAGAATGTAGGCTTACTTACAATCAATTAACTTGATAGAACTATATAAAATACATTACCAGCTAAGTATCAACTGCTTAGTGGGAAATACAATACAAGAAATTTCAAAGAAGTGCTAATTATCATGCTAATTATCATCTACCAGTAAACACCGAACCTAGGAATAAAGCGTTTGTAATCATGCCTATCAATTAACTATGCATTTCTCTCAAATATGTTACTTGCTAATTATCACTTACTTACCATGAAATTTGCCGACCCGTAATATTTATAATTTGGAGCTTGTGGCTTGAGTTATGCTACAAATGGAGAAAAACAAACACTAAATACAAAAGTTATACCAGCAATATTAGACTAGATACGGTCAGTTAGGTTGCATGATCAGATATTTAAACTGTGTGAATATGAATTATTCTAGACCATGTGCCAATCACTAACACTAATACTCTAATTCGGGCTCTGCTCCAGTCACTGATACTAATACTCTCTAATACTCTCCTCCAATCACAAGCATGCATTCCGCCCACCGAAAATTTGCATGAGTTGCATAGTTAGCCAATCAGGACATACGTACCCAAAAACATGCGGACCCCACAGTGTATAAAGCAGCACACAGTGCTCTCTTGTCATTCTTTTTCTCTTCAGAGAAAGGCAATTTGCCCTCTGATTGCTGATCTCCATGGATAGATGCCTCATCAAGAACCGTGAAAATGCCCTTCATGTTCCTGATGATGATAGATGATAGATTCATGATAGATCTTGAGACTACAGACTGCAGACTACAAAAAGAACAGTGTTCAGCAGCTATCAGCCTGCCCAGCCTGCCGAGCGCTGCCCAAGATTTGAAGGCAACAGAAGTGGGATCACTTCCTATGCTTTGATTTGATGTTTCGATGTTTTATTGATGTTTAATTCTTCACTGCAATGAGGGTGAGCCAGAACTCAAGCTCAATGCCCTGCTCCCTGCCCCGGTCACCACTGTCTGTGTCTCTTGTCATCCTAGCTGAGACACAAGCTTCATCTGCCAATGACTGTGATGATGACAATATCTCATTGGTGTTTGGTACATCAGTAGCCTGCAAAATCCCATGGCTGACATCTATTTACTGGGACTTCCCACTGGTGATTACCTCTGTTGCAGGCCAGGGTGGGCTGCCGTGGGCCTCTGCTTCCCCAAAACACAAGCCGATGAGCCATCTTATGGTGTAAGATTGCGTGATGAGATCTTATCCTGGCACCACTACCCCCACCCCTCGACGATGGCCTCGGGGCTTCCACAGTCAGCTGGCTATCAGAGACTAGGAAGCCTCTACCACCACTGCTGTACGACAAGGTGCTGGAATATTTCAACAAGATTCCAGCTAGGAGCGCAGCAGGCTCAGCTACTAATTATTTGTTTGTTTGACATTTTGTTGGTGTCTTCCCAGCCAAATGCCCCCTCCCTCACCATCTCAGACTTACATTTTGGACCACATCTCTGTCAAATTACTGATCTGACTCAAGGTGCTGCTCCTGAGGATGGACCAGGATAATTTTCTTGGAGCCCACAAGAGTGCCACATTACTCACTCAGTCCTTTAAATGTCTGGATGAGGAAAAAAATCACAGCTCAGCCTGCATCGGTCACTTGCTCACCCTCAAAAAAGAGCTGAGGCGACATGTAACAATGAGACAGTGAGGGCGAGAGTGTTGGCAGCACAGAGTGCCCATGGCCTGCACATCCCCCTCTTTCCAGAATGCCTTGATGAAGGCATTCCAATGGAGGCATTCCAGCAGGGCTACACACTTGTCTGTTCCTACTTCATCGATCTCTACATGGGAGATGGTAGGTTGGAACACAGTAACACAGTGACATGATGTCTGCTGCTGCATTTACACGTGAGCCAGCAATTGGGAGGGATTGAATGCAGTGACGTGATGTCTGCAGCATCTTTTCAAACTGGCCAAACGGTGATGTGTTCAAGGGCCTCATCTCCAATCCAGACCTTTCCATGTCTGTCTCCCATGGGCCAGACTTCCATTTATGGAAGGCCTGGCAGTGGTGAGGGCTGAGACAGGATATCACGTTATGACTGCTGCCCAGCCCAAGCTAGTCATTTATTTTCTGACACAGTTTTACAAGTGACGAGGCAACTGCATGTTAATGGGATGGATAGGCAGGAGACTAAGACTGGGTTATTGTTTCCAGTTCTACAGCATTCCGCCACTCATGGGTGTCAAGGAAGTGAATCTGTCCTACCAGCAGAAGTAGATGGATTACAGCTCAGCAGAGACAGGCTGTGTCCCTCATCTCCATCCATGACAGACAGAAAGGATTTCATTCTGTACGCTTTCTGGTTCCCAAGAAGACGGAAGATTTTAGACCCATTTTTGATCTCCGCATCTTAAACGCAAGACATTCCATATGTTAGCCATCAAGCAGTTACTGGAAATTGTTCTGCCAGGTGATTGGTTCACCATCATCTAAAAACCGCATAATTTCAGGTTGAGGTGGCTCCGAAATACAGTGTTTTCTTATACCTCACCTTTCAGGAAATGGCCTACAATTCTCCACACTCCTTGGTCAGGGAAGCAGAAGTGAATCTTTTTGCCAACCAACGCAACACATACTGCCTGTTATGGTTCTCCTTTGCATATGTGCCATGGCCAAGACAGCTGCTTTATGTCTTTCTGAGACTCTGTTTCATCCCTCCCCTGTTGGAGAAAGTCAAGCACGAGCAGTTGTAGGTCATTCTGTTAACCCAAGGCCGTCGCTCTGTGCTGCGGAATGCAGAAATGACTCAGATAATGGCAGACCAGCCTTGCGCCAGCCCCCAGTTTTGGGGGGCTTTGTTTAAGGATGCAGGTGCTATAGGCACAATGCCCACTCTGGGCCATCCTCTCTAGGCTGAGGAGGGCTGGACTGTGTTTGATGGATAGAGGACTGTCGCATGCCACTGTTAAAGCAAAGGTAGTTCTCAAGCCATGGATAGAGATACACAAATAGGAGGCAGTGTATTCTAATGAACCTGCATGTGACATAGGAATGGAAGCCCAATCTGAATAGCTTGTTGAATCACATTTTTTGATCTAGGCAGCTCACAAAAAGCTGACTGGGTTGTCATATTTCATAGTTTGTGGGTTGTTAAGCACTCCAGCTAACCAAATGTCCACGAAGGGTGGTGGTTCTCTCTTTTCTTCAAATTGTAGATTTTTCCCATTTCCCCCTTCCCCCCCAGGGATAACCTTTTTCCCTCCCCCCCTTTTCCTCCTTTTATTCCCGGGCCTGAAAAAAACCCAAACCCCAAAGCCCCCCCTTTTTTTTTTAAAAAAACCCCTTTAATTAAAAATTTGAAGAGGAGAGGTGTTTAAAGGAGAGAAAGGAAGCCTCTATTTTAAATTAAAAACCTCTCTAAAGGGAGGGGGTCTCAGCCCCTTCCCCCTCTACAATGCTGCACTTTCAGCGGTACCAAAAAATCAACATCAAAACATCCAAAACTAACCTCAATCTCCCTAACAAACACAACAACTGTCCTCCCCTGGCAACACACATGATTCCCCACTTCTTTTTTCGTTTGCCCCATTGAATCCTTAACGACTGTCGTTCACTAGTGGGACTCACACTGAAACTCCACTAACGAACTATTGTCTTAGGAGAATAAGGGGCGGACACTTCCGCAGAGGTTAAAAACCTGGGTATTACTCCACTGTTTGTCAGACTAGTGGGGACAGTCAGACTGCAGCGTCGAACTATGAAGCCACTTGAAAGGGCAAACGTCTCAGGGACAAATCTAAGCCAGTTCCTCGATTCAACTTTTTGCCAGACTGAAGAGGTGAGTTTTTCATGATAATGTCCCCTTTAAAGTGGAAGTGACTTAGACAAAGTTAAGCTGGATTACTAAATTGATTTCCACTCTAATGAACAGTTATATAGCAAACATGCCAAATATTGGCATTTACAAGATAAAAGTAGCTTTGTTTCATCTTTTGTGGCAAGAGTGCCGCCATTTTACAATACTCCTGTGATGTTTTGAGAATGGTCGGCTCGGGTGAGTTACGCAGACTGAGGAGACATAGAACAGAAGAAAAAAAGGGAACACTGTTGACCACTCTGACAGGCACTACAGGGTCGAAAGCACTACTTTCTTCTGAAGCCCATGTTACAGTGTTTGTTTTACCACTGGCTAGCTAGTTACCGGCTCAACATTAGCATACCAAAACTACTGTTGCAAAGTCAAACTATTTCCAAAACAAACACTAGAGACATCCTCTGCCAAATGTTACCTGTGTCCCCCTTTAACTAGCTAACTAATTACAGTAACTAGCTATCTAACTCGGTTACACTGCATATATACAGCCATTACGCACATGGACCGACTCGGTGGGCTGCTGTCAACAGCAGTCCACAGTCTGGACAGGTGATGTCATCCATGTCATTATTTCCTAAATTTCCTTTGGGATCAATAAAGTATCTATCTATCTTTGTGTGTGTGTGTGTGTGTGTGTGTGTGTGTGTAAGACTCACCTTTCCTGCAGTCCCTCCCTCTTCCTGATGCATGCAGTCAACACACCTGATCAACCTGCACAGCTGATCCCATCTAATCATCAACCACAGTATAAATACCCCGGTTCTCCAATCTTTCATTGCTAGATTGTTGTCTCAACCCATGTGGTAGTTTTGCGTCAGCTATGTAGCATATTTTATCTTCTCTTGTTCCTAGTTTTTGATCTTGTTCTTGTTGCTAACATTTATTCTCCTGTGTCTAGGATCATTGCCTGCATGCCGTCGCCTTCCTGCCTGCTCCCCAGCCTCGCCATTCCCACTCCCCCATTCCTCACCTTCCCAGCAATCTTGCTCAGCTCCAGTCTTGCCATTTCAACTTTACCTTCCTCCATGCTATTTTCGGCAATAAAGCCTCTTTGTGCAACTGTCACTAGTTGTCTGTGTCTGGGTCCAAAACCTCACTGGTCATAACAGATGAGCCTCATTTGTCTTGAGCTTGGGAGTATAGTTCTGGTATGTTAATGTTGAGTTGAGCAAGTAATGTCAACAGATGCTATAACATGGGGTTCAGAATAAAGTAGTGCTTTAGGGCTTTATTTTCTTAGTGACCCTGTCTTTGAACAGTGTTAGTAGCTGCGTTTACATGGACACAAATAATCGGAATAAAGGCCCAATCAGATTAAACATGCTCAATGTAAACACGTCAATCGGAAGATTCTCATCCGATACGGTCCAATCAGAAAGAAATTTCATTCCAAATGAGAGAGGTGGTTTATGCTGATCGTTGTTCCCATTCCTTACAACACTAATTATTTACACATGATAAAGAAAAGACAGCAGACACTCTACATTTGAGGAAAAAGCTGTGAACACATCTGAAAGTTGTAAATAAATATGTCAGAAGGAAGATTTTTTCTCCCACTTTATTCTTTTAAATATATGTTTTATCTGCTCCCCCTCTCAAGGGCAGGCATATGTGTTATTTATGCTCAGAGGAAGGCAGTGAATCTTGCATATGCATAAGAGATCATGTTGCTGGGTGCTGTTCATTCATATTATCTGAAAAAGCAATTACAGGGCAACGGCTGGCTCAGGATACATAAGGAGAAAAGGACTAGTTGTTTGTCCAACAGGTGTGTCTGCCAGGCATATTAGATGAAGTTCATTCTCTTCCTCCACGCCATAACTCAACAATGACAAAGCAGGCCAGAAGTAGTGAGAGCAGGCAGGGACCACACTTGTAGGCAGCACTGTCTGTATAATTCAAAGGGGAAAAAGGACAAGACTAGGTGAGAACATTTAGACCAGATTATAATGAAATTGATAAAGCATTACACCAGAACACTTGTAACTGGTGTTCCAGTGGTCCTCAGGGGTTTTGGAACAGGGAACCCTCTGTGCAGAAAATCTCATAGTAATTTAGATCACCAGAATCAATTTCAGTTTAACAATTATCAGCTCCACCCAGCTGTGATTCTATACATTGTCCCCTGTACAATGTCTACCATCCAACACATTCTCACTCCCAACTCATCAAATACACTCTACGTACCCCTCCGGTGTCAATTTTGAATGAGTCAGGCATGGCATGACAGTTTTCACTCCCTGCATGCATAGGGTCTTTCCAAAATAAAATAGTTTTTAGGATTATTTGAAGGAAAGATTGTGGTCTGGCTTAAAATGAGTATGCTTGTTGCATAACCAAGGTCTAGTACGTAAGTTGCGATACAAAAGTTGGATCAGTTAACGTTGCATTTTAGTTTTAAACAGGACACGATTGGCAGTCTCCTGGGTGAAAGTCTGTTTGTTTGACCAACCTTGTCCCTAAGCGGAATTCCTCAATCTTAATACTATTTCCGTTGCTCTGACCATCTCACAATGACAGGGATAGCTTCACACTAAAAGGTGCCTTGGTGCGTTGGTATCAGACACCAAGGGCCACTGCCCAAGTGTAGGTATTTGAAGAGTTGGTGGGGGAATCATTCTTGTCAAGAGAAAATGCACAATTTTTAGAGACCAGAAAGTCCTTCCTATTATCTTCCTCAGTCTGAGGCTGTGTGGTAAAAGCAGAGGGAGGTGTACTACAGTTGAATAGGACTGCATGAAAAATGAAAGCATTACATAGATACAAAATGCAACAAGTACTGGGAAAAAAACTAGTGCACTTGTTTACTTTATTATTTCAGGCCTTGTATAATATTCATATCCCTATAGAGACTTAAAACAGAGAGCTTAACAGAGCTTAACATATTTTACATTATTCACATTACTACAGTTAATTAACTAATACAGTATCACCCCTATAATATTATAAAATCCTCCCATTCAACATGATATTATAGTGAGTGTCAGTCTGTGCAGAATCTATCCAGACAAAAGGGGAGAATAGATGAAATATTACTGACACAGCCACATAAGGATTTACACAGCCAGCCAGGCATTAGCAATCATTACACTTTACTACTGTGAAACTAGAGGCCTGTGAAACTAGAGACCTTAAAACACGTGGAATGATATTTGCGCATTCATGGATTGATTCCTGTCGGCCTGTGGGCCATGTGACATTTGTAACTTCCCTCCTGTTTGTTTACCTAGTTGTGTTCAATTTGTACTGCAGCAGATCTGTAGAAACACTCTGTAAATATGATGTGCATTTACCAGCAACAAGTTGGCAACATTCTCTCACATGAGCTGAAGGAACTACTTCACCTTATTCTTTGCCTGTACTATGATGCCTCCGTATTGCATCACTCCATGAACCCCTGTTGTATTGTAAAGAGGACATCCTTGGCTTTCCAGTGATACGTCATGTGATAGGCTGGGATGTTGGGACCTTCTTCTTTCTTTCCATGTATTTGTTTTTTTTTTTTTACTATGATATTCATATATTTTCTTGCTCATCAACATGTTGGAAATGATATATTTAGTTCTGAAAGCAGTTACATGATTTGTCTTTTGAAATAATAGAGCTTTTATGAATGTCAATTTTAGTGGACACCAAATGACACTTAATGAATCCACGTTGTTGTAAGAGACAGAAATGAAGCAGAGTGGATTCTTTACCAGAGAGCTGAAGGAAATTCACATTTTTACATCATCAGGACAGATCAGGATGGTCTAAAATAGCTTCTGCTGCTTTTGTTGATGCCCCCATCCACAGCCGTTGTGTCCTCATCCCAACTCTTCACCCCTTGGTGCATCTTTATTTTTTTACTTGGGAAATCTTCAAACCTCATTGATCATTGATAAATGTCAATGATACATTACAATGTATGTGCATTATGGATGTTACATTTCATGCAATTACCTATTTACTGTAACTAGAATTTATAGTATTTGTTACCATGAATCCATAATTATATATTTTTTTTTAGTTTTTTAGTTAAGTTAAATGTTCCTTGGTTTATCATTACAATCATATTCTGTTAATTTTTTTGTATCTCACTACACTAAACTACACACTTGCACTAAAACGGTTCTGTGGTTCATTACAATGGACATGCTGTAAAATTAAAAACAAAAATAGAATTTAAAAAGTCCAAATTGTAAGAATTTCTTTTAACCATAAATAGGAAGAAAATCACACAAAAAATATATTTTTACTCAGTTCCCAGGAGACTATATAACAAGCTAGCAACTGCAACCTAGATATTGGAAGACAGTGCTATGGATTGAGTATTGTTGTGGCCTGTGTGTGCTATAAAAAACTCTTGGTCCTCACGTGTTCATTTAATGAAGAAATAGGAGATTATTGAAGTCAAAAATCAGATCTGGGGCTAACCAAAGTATCCCTTCGGTCAATTCACGAAGTCTGATTGACTAGTGATTGACTATTTAGATGTGGTCCCATCTCATTGGCTCGTGGACTGTTGCTGAGGCAGTTTGTCATCCCTCGTCATCCGTTGATGTTTTGTCTTTGCCCTGAAACTTAAAATGGTTATCATGCTCATAGATCCTGTTCTATCAGACATTCATTGACATTATCTGCCCTATCAGTGCCCCTTCACATGTCACCATAACCGTACAAGGAGTTAGGCTTTGCATAAGCAACACTACTGTTATCCTCACCCTGTTAACCCTTGTTGTTGGGAAAGCAGCGTACCTTTTTGATGGGTACAATGCTCTCCTCACAGAACCTGATGCACTATGATGTCCATCGATGTCCTCACTGTAGACCCTCTCAAACAAATCCCAGTCTGTTGACCTGTAACTCTCCCTCACCTCGCCTCAACTAATGTGACTAGACATGAGTTCTGTCAGCTCATGTGAGGGAATGTCACGACCTTGTGGCATCTCATTTGTAGAGATTGTTTCTTCAGATCTGCTGCAGTGCAAATTGGACAAAATTACGTAAACAAACGAGGTTACAAATGTCATGTGGCCCACAGACGGAAAGGAAGCAACCCGTAAATGTACAAATGTCACTCCATGTGTGCAAATGGATGCACAGATGTGTGTATACCATTTTATATGTAAACCTATAACATTCTTTAAAATACATGCTCACAGAATAAGTTATGAGTGCAAATCGGCCTGTATTTTTGTGGATGTGACTTTACACAACACGAATACAAAATATGTTTGTGGGTAGCGAAATATTTCCATTTCACTAGACGAGAGAAGTGCGATATAGATGCACATCCATCTACAATTTACTATCATGGTACACATTTGCGGATTGTCTTCTGTGGATTACAGTTATCAAAGTCCCATAAAAACACATGCAATTTGCTTTGGTTGTAGTGCCAGACAAGAGCAAAATAAAACATGTACTGTAGTACATGAAACAAGATTTGTGCATATTAGCAACACAAAACATATCTCTTCCCATTATTTTCGTCATCAATATTTGCATACATGCAATATACCTTTGAAATTGATTAACTTGTGATGCAACTACCAAGCCTCTATGCAAACTAATGACCATATTTTCCGGACCATAAGGCGCACCGGATTATAAGGCGCACTATCAATAAATATCAGCATCACTGTCTTTTTTCATATATAAGGCACACTGGATTATAAGCGAAATAAAACGGTCAGAGAAGTCAAACTTGAGTCAAACAGTTGGGCAACTTTGGCATCAAGCACGCCCGAATCCGTCTCGTCATTATCCGAGTCAGTCTCATTGCTGTTACTTAGCTGTTCAGTGATGATTCCTGCCTTCGTGATCCATTGGCAGACAGTGGAGTAACTCACCCAGCGTTACCTCCCTGTCTTGGTGAATGTGTGTTCGCCTTCTCTCATCCAACGCTCCCACGCAGCTCGCAGTTTAACTTTTAACGACCTGTTGACACCAATATCTAGCGGTTGGAGTTCTTTAGTTAATCCATCCAGAATGACAGCAAGCTCTGAAGTAATTTTCTTCACTTTCGTTTTGACAGTGCCGGTGAGATGAGCACGCACAGATCAATAGGGACAGAGAGTTGCAGAAAAAGCCGCTCGGTCTCTTAATTTCTCCTCCTCGGACGTCGTTGATTTTCATGTCCAGCGCTACCACTGCTGCCTTGAGTCGAATAGAAACTGTAGACGCTTCTACCTGCTGCTCTTTGTTGAACAACCCACTGTTCTTTGTTCCCTCAGAAACGCCGTCTTCTTTACGTGGCGCAGGTCAACTTCATTAATATTAAATTCTCTCGCCGCTGCTCTATTCCCATGGTCTGCTGCGTGACTGATAGCCTTAAGCTTGAAATCTGTGTGCTCCTTATACACACAATAATGTTAATAGTGCCTATATGTCGAAGCACAGTAACAGTACGTATTACTCTGCGAGGCACCTGACTACTGTCAGTAGGTATTACTCCACCAGGCGCCTGACTACTGTTACCATAATGCTCCTACAATCCACCCAGCAGTGCAGCTTCGAAGCTTACCAAACCCATGTATAAAATATAATAAAACATTTTGACAGATTTTTGAGCTCCCTGTACCACATAAAATTTGTTCGAAGAGGTCAGTAAGCACAACCAGAATTCATATATAAGCCGCACCGTATTATAAGGTGCACTGTCGACTTAAGAAAATTTAAGGATTTGTGCCTTATAGTACCGTAAATACGGTATTGCAATCTATGTTTAAGTCTTGTGCTTAACCCAAACGACCATCATTTCCTTCTAACCAAGTACCTTTTGTCCTTAAACCTAATTAAACTTTAAGGTATTTTATATACTATAGATATATATTTATATATTTACTATAGAGTAGATGGGCACCAGTGGAACGCAGAGAGTGAGTAGGTGTGTAGGGACTGAGAAGATTCGAAAAGTAGGAAGGGGCCAAGCAATGTCGAGATTTATCAACAAGCAGAAGAACTTCAAACTTTGATGTTATTCTAACGACCCAGCAATTTACCTGGTGACAAACTGATATAATAGATAGTTGGAGCAACAAAACTAAAACTCTTTTAAACACTGAGATAGTAAATTCGTCACATACTTCCTTTTTGTCATGCCCTTTGACGTCAATTTTATTTTCAGCATCAAAACCGAAAGTTTAGGAAAGAAATACATGGTAAGGCTTAAAACATCTATGTTTGTACAGTAAAAATGACTTTTAACATTGTGAACATGGGTCACAAACAAACAGCTGATTGTAGTGACGCTCTGACATAAAATGTGGTCTCCTGGATGAAAGCTTTGTGTTTGTTGGACCCATCCACCTCCCCTTCCATCTGCTCAATGTGTGTCTCTTTCGCTCTTTAAAGTATGTCACCACAGTTACTCCCGGCGCACTTTCTCAGAGCAGTTACTGGTGTTGCAGATGGGTTTACATTGTAGTAATTGGAACGCCCGGTACATTTCATACCACGTTAAAGGGTGCATTGGTACCAAATGCCGACGGCTGTGTCAGTCTCTCTGTTTAATGAATGAGAATGGGCTGGTTGTTTGGTCTGTCATGTCATGCTATGTAGTCTGTACTGACTGCAATGTAAATGCATCTGTATGAATATACTATGCTAGCTTGCTTTACACTTGAACAAGTTAGTTAGTGATGTAGAATAAAACATGAGAAAGACTGCTTACAATGGATGGAAGGGGAGGTGGATGGGTCCCACAAACACAAACATGATATTTTTCCTAAGTGGTTTTGTTGCTTAAACTGACTGACCTGTTCACATAAGAACTTTGCATGAAAGGACACACAAAAATCCTAAAATGAGTTTTTATGACGCATGGAATGCACTTAAAATATATTAAGTTAATGTCAAAGCCAAAATGGACAAGAAGTCAAAAGTGCTCATCTACATTTGTGTCATGACAAAATGACAAAACTCCATTATGCTGATGAAGACAGCTGAAAGCTTAAGCTTGTAAGTGTTCTGACCTTGAGCTAAGATTGTCAATATACAGTATAATAAAGCAACATAAGTGCTGCAGGAATGAATCCAAAACATCCAAAAAGTTAAAATATTTGCCCTTCCGGATCCCTCATCTCAAAGTCAGTGAGGTTTTTCAATAAAGCCTGAATTAGATCTGTGGTTAACACAAGTATAAAGGGATAGTTCCACCTACGATGGATAAGAACTTCATACAACCCCACTTCAAAACACCCTAACTATCCCGTTAAAAGATTTTAATGTTTTGCTCTAACGCATAGAATGCATCAATAAATATGCCAACCATTTTCAAGCTTTTATATGTCTTAAAGGCAGTTGCTAACAAGTGACTAAATGAGACTACTAAACAGCATCACGACGAACACTAGTCCACCATTAGTTTAGTGGTGGTGACGTGAAGTCAAGTGACCATGGTGTAGTTTGTTTATTAACATTAGCTTTTCACTTCAGGCGATTGCTTTCACACTTCAAAAATCATAAAGTGGTATTTATATGTGGAGATTATCTTGTTGAACACACATGCAAGTATCATAAACTTATGCTTGTCACAGAATTTACTTTCTGCAACAATCCAAAATCCAGTGGAAAAATCCCATTGGCTTCTTGTCAAGGGAACCAGGGAAATGCTAACTTCCTGGTTTGCCTACAAAAATAAATCTGCACAGTAGCACTCTGTACTGTGCAAATAATGTAGGTGTCAATGGGCTACACAAGTAAGACAACAGTATTACTGCTTTATGTGTCTAAAGGACTAACTTTGATTAAACAGGTGCCCATGGCTGTATTATGTCTCTTTGCAAATTCATTAGGTGAGAATTCCTGATAAAGTTCAACAACACCGATCAGGTAGAATGAAACATTTAACATAAAGCCCTTCACACAGGCAGTAATCAAGTTAGCAGAGATGATTCTTCAGCTCTCGCTCTCTGCCTGCTTCAAGCTCATTGACATAGATAGATGAGGCTTCGCAGTTTAGGGTTTGGAGGCATGTTTTACCACATATGGGCTGTTTGAGTGAGCTGCATCTCCAGGCCCAGTCTGAGACACACACAGAGTCTCATGAGCGAGCTGCATCCTGGGGCTCAGAGTCACGGCTGACTGATGCCGTGGAGATTGTAATTGTATGGCACTTATCTGCTCTCCCACAGGGCCTCTGCACACCAGCAGAGCAACTGCAAACACCCACACTCACACACACACACACACACATATGCTCTCTCTCTCTCTCTCTCTCTCTCTCTCTCTCTCTCTCTCTCTCTTCACAGATACACAAACTCCAGTGTGTGCGTGTGAAGGCTTTCATTCCAACTGCTAAATCATGAGTGGTCCAATTGTTTCTGTAATGTGCAGCAGAATCTTGGATGGAACAGAAAATAGAAACACACACACACACACACGCACACAATGATGAGGTAGTAATTTAATCTGAGCTCTTGTCTGTGTTTCGATGTCCTGTGTTCCCAGCTTTCCTTACTGTAACTCCAGCTCTGTTTCTCATGTTTGTCTAACCAGCCCGACGTCTTTGTGGCCTCTGCTTCTAGATCTAGACCTCCTCCTGACCTGCAGCTTTCTCATCTGCGCTTTGTGTCTTTTTCTTCTCTCTTCTTTTCCCTCTTTGTTTTATGATTTTATTTCTGGACATCCTTCCTTTGTTGCTTGATTTTCAACCCCACCTCCTGGCCACCGCAGGGCTTTGGGTTTGTAACATTTGAAACAAGTGCAGATGCTGACCGTGCACGGGAGAAACTAAATGGTACAATCGTAGAGGGACGCAAAATAGAGGTGCCTTCCTTTTCCTGTCTTTCCTTACCTCATGCCCCCCTCTTCTTTTTTACTCCCTTCTCTCCCTCCTTTTCCTTGCCTGCCTGGCATTTCCTGCAATACTCCCTCCTTTCCTTCTCTTCCTCTACCCATTTCCTCTCTCCTGCCTGCTGCACCTTGAACGCTGCATGCTGAGCCCTAATCCGTAAGTGTGTGTGACAAAGAGAAAAACAGACCTATTCAGTGGTGTGTGTGAGTGTGTTACAGTGCTTTTTTGACACAAATTGTGAATTCTACTTTTCTCATGATGGATTGTATCATGTGTGTTTGTGGCATGTGCATGGGGTCACAGTGGTTTTGATAAGTTGGAAACCCTCCTGTTAAAAATTACCCCCTTCCAAATTGTGATCAGTGATCTCACAGTATGCCTTTCACTTTGATAAAACATGTCGCCCTCAAACCTTAGAAGCTACTGTTGTATTTTGATGTCATCATTCTCGTGCATGGGGAGTGAAATGTCTTTCCATCTGTCTGTTCACCTTTTTTCTTGTTTTAATTTTTCCATTTTAACTCAGGGTTCATCTGATAGAGAAGGCTGCTGCTATACTAATATGTTTTACAATATTTTTTTTACAACTGTCCACATTCACTAAACCCACATGCAGCAACACTGTCTCTTAGTAATTATGCTTATGATACTACTATGTTTTCCTTTTAGCATTTTTGAAGAAACATTGCCTGCGTTATGTTCCCTGGTAGATGGTGACTGGGTGGATAGTGGGTGTCCAAAACAGTTGAGACCAGTTTTGAGATCCTGAGACCAGACCAGAGAGATCCTGGATTTGGTTTACTTGGTAAATGTGACTTCACCCCCAGGTCTAAGCCTAAGGCTGCCCACTGCATAAATTTGAAAACTGCTAAAAAAGTGGGCCAGAGTCTAATAGATAAAACCTTACTTTCACATGACGAAAGCCTTGTGTTGACAGACACTAAAGACGTTAGCTACAGTAGCTTGGAAAATAGCAATATGGGGCACTGAATTTGATGAATTCTCCTCCCTGCCGCTGGGACACCCCTTCGCCATGAGAGGAGCGCTCAGAGCAAGCGGCAGCTCTGGAGACAGACCACTGATGTAGTCTCCCAGTGGGGAGGAGGGACCATTAAACCCAGCTGGCCACCAGCCCACAGTTCCCATGCATGTATTAAGAGAACTGGATACAGTGTTGGAGGTAGTCTCCCATTCATCCTTGTTGCTCATTGGTGCATGAAGATAAAATGGCTCCATCCAGAGATAACGTACCTGAATCATCTGGTGCACTTGCGTTTCCTTTAACTCTGCCTTCCAGTCCCATTCACATGAATGGAGGAAGGGAAATAACTCTGGATTCAGCTATTCTATTCTGCATTTTACAACTTTCAGGACCTAATAATCAATTAGAGTGTTCATACTGGGGAATTGATTTACCTAAAAAAAATAAGCCTCTGAGTTACAGACGTCTCTTTCCCCTATGTCAGTCTATGTAAGTCTTTTTGGGTCTAATGGCATCACGAGAAAGACATGGAACTTGTAGTACCACCATCTGGGAATCTGCACTTCCTGGGGGCTTAACTGTTCTTCTCATTTTCTGTAACCTGTGTAACGTTGAAAGCATGGTGGAATTAGCAACCTAATGTTAGCTAGCTAACTAGCCAGCTGCTAAATGAGTAAATGCTTCATCCACACTTGTGTCACAGCGTAGGAAAGCACATTGCTATCACCAGATAATCAGACATTAACTCTGATTTGCCAGATGTTGTGATGTGCTGATGGCTTAATTTCCAGTCCACGGAAGTGAGATAACAGGCATGTGCAATGCTGTGATTGTAATGCTACACAGTGGTTTCAGAAAAAGTGAAAACAATACCCCCTGTGTACCCTGTTAGTAATCCCAAACAACTGACATGATCTCAGAATTGGCCTTGCAAGATTAGGGCTGATTTTTGTGTGTTGCTTTTGCATTGCTGAGGGCCTCAAGTTTTTACCTCTCTGTATGTGTCATGTTTTTACTGGAGTGCCCTGAACGCCTCGAACTGAAAAAAATTCAATTCCATGTAGAAAAGCACCCAACGTCATTAGCGTTTTTTTTCCTCATCTGGTGACTTAAGCTGGATACCCATTTACCTATGTGACTTTACCAGCTGTAGGTACCATGATCTCAACAGAAAACAGCAGGAGACAAATGAATGCAGTACTTGAGATTATGTAATGTTAGCACTCATTTGGTGTATGCCTGTAGATAGTGCTAACATGACCTCATTACAAACCATGAACAGTATGTGACCCAAATAGTTAATAATACAGTTTAAATTAATGGAAACACCTTATCTGAAAGTACTGCACTAATTTGCCTCCTGCTGTTTTCTGTTCAGATCGTGATGTCTATGGTTGGTAAAGTCTTATAGCTTTAGGTATCAAGCAAAACTCATTACAATGAGATTAATGCTAATGATGTGGGGCACTTTTCTGCACTAAGTTGAATTTATTTCAACTTGAGGTGCTCAGGGTGCACCTGGAAAAATACGAGGCAACACAAAAGCAGCACACAAAAGAACCTCTCACTCTCAAGAATTACAAAACACCACCCCAGTCTGCTAAAACACACTGTTTGATTGGGGCCTTAGTGTGCAGTTAAAGAAATCACATCATGTCTCATTGTTCAAGTCATTTTCATCTTTAACCCAGATAACGATCCGCCTTAACCATAATCAAGGGCTTTAAGTGCCCAAACAGGACCATAAAAAATGTAGTGGTGTCACCATGAGCGCATATTATGCTGCAAAAGCCAATACTCTTGGAAAACAAATGAAATAATGACATTTTGGTGAACTGGCAAATACATTGATGAGCATTGTTTCCTTTCATCTGGATAGCATAATATTTCCTCCAAACATATTTGATGACTGACTGATTGTGAATCACTTTCACCTGCTTTGGTACAAATGAAAGTGACAACAGGTGCAACAGGTGCAATGGGTGTAGAGGCAACAGCAAGACAATCCCCAAAAAGGGAATGGTTTTACTCTCCTTAACCCTCCTGACTGATTCTTCACTACTTTTGTGTTAAGCTTGTGTCCCTGTCACTACTTGTAGCATGAGGCGATACTTGCAGCCCAATCAGGTTGCACAGGTTGTCCAACTCCTCCAGGATGTCATATCCATACATGCAGTCACAAGGAGGTTTGCTGTGTCTCCA
Source organism: Pterois miles (assembly GCA_947000775.1). Classification (NCBI taxonomy): domain Eukaryota; kingdom Metazoa; phylum Chordata; class Actinopteri; order Perciformes; family Scorpaenidae; genus Pterois; species Pterois miles. The sequence goes on along the minus strand of CAMQGK010000525.1, from coordinate 3,695,439 downwards.
AGTACAGTCTCGAGAGAATGACGTAGATACCCTGAGACCAGCCGTTACACCAGGAGGGCTGGACAGGGTCGTGGAAGGGCATCAACCCAGCAGCAGGATTGGTATCTGCACCTTTGTGCAAGGAGGAACACTGCCACCTTTGTGCAAGGAGGAACACTGCCAGAAGCCTACAAAATGACCTCCAGCAGGCTACTAGTATGCATGTTTCTGACCAAACTGTCAGAAACAGACTCCATGGAGGTGGCATGAGGGCCTGATGTCCTCTAGGGGGACCTGTGCTCACAGCGCAAAACCCTGCAGCTCCACAGGCATTCGCCAGAAAACAGAAATGGCAGGTCTGCCATTGTCGCACCGTTTTCTTCACAGATGAGAGCAGGTTCACATCTGAGTACATATGACAGGCATGAAACAGGCTGGAGAGTCTGGAGATCCAGCATGACTGGTTTGGCGGTGGGTCAGTGATGGCCTGGGGAGACATATCCTTGGAGGGTTGCACAAACCTCTATGTCATAGCCAATGGTACCCTGACTGCTGTTAAGTACCAGGATGACATCCTCAAAGTGATTGTCAGACCTTACGCTGAAGCACTGGTCCTGGGTTTCTCCTGGTCCAGGACAATGCCCGGCCTCATGTGGCCAGAGTGTGTAGACAGTTTCTGGATGATAAAGGCATCGATGCCATTGACTGGCTCTCACGTTCCCCTGACCTAAATCCAATTGAGCATCTATGGAACATTATGTGTCGGTGCATCTGATGCCACCAAGTACTGGTACAGACTGTCCAGGAGCTCACTGATGCCCTGATCCAGGTCTGGGAGGAGATCCCCCAGGACATCATCCACTGACTCATCAGTAGCCCAGATGTTGTCGTGAGTGCATACAGGTACAAGGGGGCCAAACACTACTGAGTCACATTATGAGTTGCCGTGATGAAATTCACAGTAGTTAGGTCAGCCTGTGGTTTAGATATTTTCCTATTTTTGGTGTGATTTTGAATCCAGCCCTCAGTGGGTTGATGATTTTGGTTTCCGTTGACCGTTGTTACGTCATTTTGTTCTCAACAAATTATACAATGTAAATCACTAAAGATTAGGGTAAGGAAAATAAAAAAAATGTAAACTGAGTAAAGCATGTAGGGAAACAACTATAGAAAACAAGTCACAAATATAAAAAAAACCACAACTGTCATGTGACAAATGTCACTAACGTAACTTACAAACAAAACACCAGTAAATAACTCAAACAACAGTCTCCTGGCTAAAAGTGTGGTGTTTGTTGAACCCACCCACTTCCCCACCAGGCCACCATATGTGGTCTTTCTCACTTTACTTTTGATACTATGTCACTAACTTGTAGCAAAATATGTGGATGAGTTTACATTGTAGTCAGTACACAACACATGGCGTACAAAAGACATTTATACGTCTTTTCATGCTGTCTCACCCAAGCTACCAGACTTGAGGCAATGACAGACCGCCAGCTTCCTTGTTCTGTGAGGTAACATTACTTTTTTTTTTTTTTTTAATGGAGTCTGGTGGCTTTGGCGAGAGCATAGATAATGTTTTCAATTTGCTTTCAGAAACATAGACTATAAAGCTATCTCAACTTTGTGAAAATATTCTTAAGATAACCTACACTTGGCTAAAATATGTTTTGCTGGCGTTCCCGTCCACAGCAGTAAACTGCTTGCACATTGCTCCCGTGTGGAAACCGGGCAAACTGAGGGTGTGCCGAATGTTGTACACTATAGCTAAGTACCTCATACAACCCAACTGCGAAATGTTCAAACCATCCCTTTAACTGAACTCTTTGAAATGTTGTGTAACTTTTCTTTTTTTTTTTTTTACAAATTGCAATTTCTGTGTGCATTCATTCTTGCTTTTAAATGTTGTTTAAATTTTCTCTCACTTATTTCTCTATTTCAACATCAGTCCTTTTACGCATTGCATGTAGCCTCACTTGTTGAAATGACAACATACCAGCATGGCATTGAAAGTGGTTGTGATGTGGATTATCTACAATATGCACTGTATTTTGTGTATGTATTTTTGTGTATCTACTCACACACTAACCTCTGTCTGTCTGCTGCCAGGTCAACAATGCCACAGCCAGAGTAATGACCAACAAAAAGGTGGCAAACCCTTATACAAACGGTAAGACTTAAGACTTATTTCTATCTCTTCCCAGATACTTTGTTCTTCTAATATCTGCTTGTCTTTAATTTCTCCCACTCTCGTGCCTCATGTCCAGTGTTTCGGCGCATTCCGTTGAAACTACAGAAGAAGAACCTGTTTCTTTGAATTTTTTTATATTAATGAGTTCTTCCGCGAAATTCGGCATCACTCAGTAGACGAAGTAGCAGATTTAATAAATCAGCGGGTATAAAAATGTGTAAACTGCATTGTTAAGGCATCATGTTTATTCACTTTACATGGAGCTAAAAATTAATACCAAATCCTGTTAAATCATGTTTCATCAAATGACTGTTTATGAGTCAAAAGAAATCATAAACTATCTTTTAGAAGAAGTAGATGTTTATCAGTAAGCTTGTCAAACCAATTTTTCACAGTTCTCTCAGTTCTTCTGATAAATATCATTTTTCACAAAGTAGAACTCTGATTTAAAGAAATCTCATCAGAAATTGTGTGGTTGTGCTGATCGGTGGTGTTCACGTCACACATCATACTACAGCAGTTTACTCATTTACGGTATACTAGTTTATTTAACTTAGATCACAGAAAACCTGTTGAAGTTAAATATCAGCCGAAATGAAAGGTCTTTCTTTAGGAGTCATACTAAGGCATCCATTGTGATTTAAGAGTAACACCTGTGTTATGGGGAACCCAGATCTGTTGAAATGAGCAATATGTTAATGGAGTCTGGCAGTCACTGGACTCCAACAACTCCAGTGTGTATTTCGGATCAACAGGCTGTCGGACGGTAGTCTTGTGTGTGTGTGGCATTATACTGTAGGTTGCATGTGAGGCATTTCAGGGCAGAGATCCCTTCACACTGATGTCAGAAATGGGTCACTTCAAACATGAATGTGAACAGCCCAGACAGAAAGATCTGATCTTGGCAAAAAAATTGTGACTATAGCAATAGATTCTTCTGTTTTCTCCACCCTCTCGTTTTCTTGCCCTTCATTTTATTCTACTGTCAGTACCACACCAGAGCAACAGATCTCATGGTTGTACAAAAGTAAATCATTATAATCCAATTCGAACATTGAGCTTGAACTGTGATTGTAAAGAAAACCAAAAGAAAATAGAAAATAGAAGCCAGGCAGCAGAATCTGCCTTTATTCAAAAAGACCTCTTAACATTTAATTTATGAAGTCAATATTTGTCAAAGAGTTTATGGTTGGAACTTCAGTTTCCAATGATATCAAGCATGATATATTAGACGTATGAGAAAATGATTGTGAATGTGATTTCTTCTCTTTTCGATTGATTGCGAAACAGCTGATCTGCTCTAAGCGCATCTCTCTCTCTCTGTCACTCGACCACTCACTCGCTACGCACACATTACTACAACTCTGATACCAACATAATATATAAACATGTGGATACCTGGCAGGTACCATAGGTAGACTGTTTGGGACGCAATGAACTTACTATCGACACACCCGGGGAGTCATCGTATTTTTTCCCTACGTTGTTGACAACGTATCTGCGGGAACTAGACTAGTTACCTTGACATGCAGTTGATTTACATTATGATGTGTTCAGGCTCTATTCAGTATTGGGCTGTGGTAAATTATACCATTATCATGATGTGTTCAAATATAATCTTGTGAAATGTAGGTCTGGGTGAGAAACTAATCCAGTTGTTTGAGTAAGATGTTTTCACAGTAATATAAAATAGATAATTGAGAAGGAATCATGAGCTATTTAACTCCCCAACAGAACAGTATGAAAAAGGTAATGAAAGAGTGCATGGGATTTATTGTTTTACTTTTGTTTTTACCCTGATATCAACTTTGTATTGAGAATCATGAAATTTCACTGGTACTGCTACTGACTACTAAAATTCTGGTATCATAGTATAGGCCCATGGGAACTGACCAAATGCTTTAATGTATTGTTGGTGAAAAATTTTGGGTGCACCAATGTAAAACTTAAAAGTGTGTGTGTGTGTGTGTGTGTGTGTGTGTGTGTGTGTGTGTGTGTTTCTGTTTGTGCTTGGGGCCTGATGACAGTGACAAATGGAAAACCCTTCATGGCTCATTCTCTCTTTCTCTTCACCCTCAAACAGGATGGATGTTTGTGTGTGTGTGTGTGTGTGTGTGTGTGTGTGTGTGTGTGTGTGTGGGGGCGGGCTTGTATTACTATATGTTGTGGGGACATGAATCTATTCGCAGTCGTATTATTGGGACTTGCCTTCCTTTTGGAGACAACATGCACGTCACTGTGTAATGTAAAACATTATATTTTTGGGTGAGGACTTGGTTTAGGGTTAGGGTAAGGTTAGGCAAGGAATTAGGCAGGGTAAGGCTCCATGTAATGAATGTAAGTCAATGTAATGTCTTCAAAAGTCATAGAAACATGACTGTGTGTGTGTGTGTGTGTATGTGTGTGGAAAAGAAGTGCTGACATGTCTGGCCATTTAATCCCTTCCCTCGTTCATCCATCCCCTCCACCTCTTTGTTTCTTTACCTTTTTAATGCCTCCGTTGTTCACTCCCTCTCTCCCTCCTCCACTTTTTCGTTGTGTCCATGTGACTTATGGTCTGTGAGAGAGATGGAGCAGAAAAACACACCCTAAAGGCCCTTCTCTCGCTCTTTACAAATGACTCCTGGCTCGTTTTATTGGCTCTATTCATTTAGACACCCCTCTCCTTCTTTAAACCCCCCTCCATCTCCAATCATCTTTTTTCTCTACCGCCCTTTTACTTTTATCTATTGCCATGTTCACACCAGGTATTAAGATCCGCCCTCAGTGATTGGATCACAAGTGGACAGCTTTAAGTACATCTGTAGACACCTGGCATTAAAATGCGTCTGTTATGAGGCGGCACAAACAGGTGAACCCAAAAGCAGAACACAAGGACTGAGTTTAATTCAAAAGTAAAAAGGGTTTATTTGCAAATAATGATCAAATGGAATGTGCTAGTGTTGTGTTGCGGGTAGTTGGCTTTCCGGCAAACCGGTAACCAAGCCCGCCTGCACAGACAACACCATACAAGGAGACAGACGGGAAGACAAGACAGGAAACAAAAGGACAGAAAACACCAGGAAAACACAGGAACAACTGGACCGGAATCCAGGATGTAACAGCGTGTCCACATGCATCTTGAGTCACCACTTGTGAGCTGCATCTCATTTCCTGATTTTGTGCCTCCTCGTCTCCTCCCTCCTGGATCCTATAGCTTGTGACCCGGAAGTTGATCTCAGTGCTCCATCTTGGAGGATATCCCAATTCCTAAAATACATCTCGAGGAGCGAGGAGGCTTGCTGGAGGAGCCATAAGTGAAGATACACCAGTGTATCCTTGACAGAATTTTTTACTGACCGACATGCCCCCTTATTGGAAATGAGTTATGGATTGGATGCTGCGCCAATCGGACTAATGTGATATATTTCAACATCACTGGAGATTTATACTGGAGTGAAGACAAATCACAGATTAACAGTTTTATAGTTTAGTGGCCTTCTGATTCACCATCTAGTTAAGATCGGTGTTAATTGTCAGTCTGAATAACAAATGTTGATGGTAATGTGTTCCAGCAGCAGACGGACCTGCAGAATCTCTCCACACACCTCGGCTGAATGAGTCTGACACTGAAAGAGTTGTTTAACACATGACAACAAACAAAACCAGACCTCAAACAGCTTTCTTCAATTATCAGAAATATTTTTCTTTTCATGATCTGTTATTTCCCCCATTAACTTTTATTAATGATATTATTATAGAGAGAAGGAGGGTTTGTCTTTTATACCTGATGTAAACATCATTTATGCTCATTCCCATTGACATGTGAGGCTGGTAATTCCTGAGCATCAAATTTGATACAAGTTACATCATTTCATTTTTTTCCTGAAACATTTACCTAATAAATAATTTCTAGTGCCAGAATGTCAATAACTACAGAAGATAATAACAAGTAAATAATATAAAGGCACTGTGCCAGTAGAGGGCTGCACGGCTATGCAGTGGTTAGCACTCTCGCCCCACAGCAAGAGGTTCGAATCCGGCTTGAAGAAGAAGAAGAAGAAGAAGATCAACCTTTATTAGTCCCACAGTGGGGAAATTCAATTTACACTCTGTTTAACTTATACATGGTACATGCACACAAACGCACACACACATGCAGTAATGGAGAGATGTCAGAGTGAGGGGGCTGCTCCTGACAAGCGCCCCGAGCAGTTGGGGGTTTGGTGCCTTGCTCAGGGGCACCTCGGCAGTGCCCAAGAGGTAAACTGGCACCTCTCCAGCTACCAGTTCACACTCAGTTTTTGGTCCATGTCGGGACTTGGACCGGTGACCCTCCGGTTCCCAAGCCAACTCCCTACAGACTGAGCTACTGCCGCCCCCACTCTTCTGTGTGGAGTTTGCATGTTCTCCTCGTGTATGCGTGGGTTTTCTCCAGGTACTCCGGCTTCCTCCCACAGTCCAAAGACATGCAATTTAGGTTAATTAAATTGCATGTTTAATTGCTAAATTGCTCGTAGGTGTGGATGTGAGTGTGAATGGTTGTCTGTCTCTATGTTGTCTGTCTCTCTGTGGAGATCATGCAAACTCCGCACCGAAGGGCTCAAGTCTGGATTCAAACCTGCAACCCTCTTCCTGTCAGGCAGCAGTGCCCACTGCACCACCATGCAGCGCTTATAAATCTACATTCTTGGAAAAGTGTTTCACCAAGGCATGTTTTATTTTCAACCACAGCAGCCAATTTTAGTGACTTACATTTCTGCAGTGATTATAAAACAGCAGAGAGCTGTTCAGGTGGTAGGGAAGTATTTTAGTGCATTTTCATCAAATTTATAGTTGTAGTCAAAGTGTGGGAGAAGACATTTGGTTGCATCATTGTCTATATTTAATTTAACTTAATTTAATTTTATTTTGGTATTAATGGTAATATTGCATTTGAAACTTTGATTTTATACTAGGTGAGGATGAAAATCTAATTTTTTTTCTCTACTTGCATCTCCATTGTATTTTCAATGGTAATAGAGTTTAGTTTACTTACAACTCAGTCATATTCATCTCCTAACTCCTAACTCTGACATCCTCACTCTGACATCTCTCCATTAATGCATGTATATAGGTCCTGGTTGTGCATGTATGTATTTCAGGTCTGCATGTACTGTGTGAAAAGACTAACAACAGAGTGTAAAAATTGAATTTCCCCTCGTGGGACTAATAAAGGTTCTTCTTCTTCTTCTAATATTTCGTGGAAACATACAATATAACTCAGCCAGCAAACGTTTTGCAAAATCCTACAAGGAGACATATTCAGATTTGCACTGAGATGCAACATGTTTAAGACACACAATATAATGGATAGTGACATACAGGAGTAAAGGCTAATGTTCTGATAACTAGATAATAGTACAGCGATTCTGTAGAGAAGATTTGTTTTGGAAGTCCAGAGAAAAACAAGTTGATTCAGAAATGCTAACGTATACCCTGTGTGTGTGTGTGTGTGTGTGTGTGTGTGTGTGTGTGTGTGTGTGTGTGTGTGTGTGTGTGTCTGTCTCCTGTGCAGGCTGGAAGCTGAATCCAGTGGTTGGAGCGGTATATGGCCCTGAATTTTATGCAGGTAAAGAATCACACAGTCCTGTACTGTAGAATCGTTATTTATCTCTGCTCAGTATTTCTATCCTCCCTTCTTTTTTCATCTTCATCTCTTTCCCTTTGTCTTCCTTCTATGTGTTGTGTGAAAGATGTGTGAGCTTCCACCTTGTGAATTGGATTGATCCTGACACAGATTACAGATTTACATGTTGTTTGTGTGCAGTTTGAAGTGGGTTCATTTGGTAGAAGTGCTGAGACCATCCGCTCCCCTTAACTGCTCTACTTTTTGCTCATTAGTCTGAAATCTGTTCATTCCCAGACAGCTTTACAGCACTCCTCTAAATAACTACCCTGACAGAGAGAGGCCATCCATCTCTTTTATTTCTCTTTTCCTCTTTTCCTGCTTTTCTGCTTCCTTCCCACATCTATCCATCCATCCACCCACCCAACTGAACAGAAACCTCAGATGACCTCAAAACCCTCTATCACAGTTTTCCATGCTCTGCTGCCTGTGGATATATCCTGTGTGTGGGGGGTGTATATGTTTGTTTTTTTGTGGTGTAGCTTTATGTTGAGATACACACAGTACTAAATAACAGTGCTGTTAGTGTTACACAAGCTAGTCTAACACTAGTCTACTTTTTCATTACATTCATTCTCTATCCTCCTAAACCCAGACTCACTTCACAGTTAATGGTGCCTGAATGCACAGGCTTACCGGGGCTTTAGTGCCAGACTCAGAGTACCAGGGATGTTTAATATAAATATATATATATATATATATATATATATATATATATATATATATATATATATATATATATATATATATATATATACATACACATATATATATATATATATACATACACATATATATATATATATATATATATATATATATATATATATATAAGGCAGCAGTGGCAGTGCCTGACATGAAAATCAGCGACTTTCGAGGAGGTCGTTCTTGGTGCTTTCATTTTATGAAAAGCCATAATCTCTCCATACGCACAAAAACTACCATCTCGCAGCAACTGCCACAGGATTACGAAGAAAAGCTAGCCATTTTCTGCACCTACTGCAAGGACAAGATCACTGATTTTGTATAGTTCCAGACATTCCATTATCCATGTGTGGCATTGAGTCAATCCAGGTGGGTAGTTGGATGGGATGGGTCCCTTCTGGGAGTCCTTCATGATTAGGACTGTCCTACCTACAATCAACCACTCATATTAGGGCCTGATGCTGTCCAGCTCCTCATCTTTGACACTCTTTCTTGGATGTCTGCCACTGAGATGGTTACTGTTTCTTGTTCTGGGAGGCATCGGTGTTGTGTGATGCTTGTCTTTCCCATATTCCCTTCCAGTATTTTTCCATCTCAGCTCTTGGTGGGTCTGACTGGCTGCCGTTGCTTCCCTGCCACTGAGAGTACATCTTGGCTGGTTGAGTGGAGAACATCTTGTTTATTCTCTTGGCTTCTACCTCCTTGGTGTATCAGCCGGGTGGCCAGAGCTGTTAGTCTCTCTCTCTCTCTAATGCTTATTTAACATATTTACTTATTTACTGTATGTACTTTATGAGAATGACAGAGTATGCTAAAGCCATGTAGTCACTATTAAATCATACATTTCATACACAAACAGCCCGAGGCTTAAATCAGCTGTTAGTGCAAAAGAAAGTTGGTGAAACAGCGATATGGTGATAGTTGCATGATCAGCACCATGGACAGTACTACACATTGCACAAGCAAGACTCTGACCACATGCAGCTCAGGGGACATTACTTTCTCCTCTCTCACATATCTAATACTCCATATTGGCAAACATACACTGAAAAAGACCCAACATTTTGAACCACAGGAAAACAACTGGAAGGAACATGGCTTATTGTGAATCGAGGGAAGGGCTTAGTCCACAGTAATATTAAGGCACAGGGCACTTATGTGTCCAGTAAATATTATGTAGAGAATTATAATTCAGCCATTTTACCCAGTTTAGAGTACCGTATTTTAAGGACTATAAGGCGCACTTAAAATCCTTTAATTTTCTCAAAAATCAACAGTGCGCCTTATAATCCGGTGCGGCTTATACATGAATTCTGGTTGTGCTTACTGACCTCCTCAAACCAATTTTATGTGGTACAGGGTGCTAAAAAAATACAGTAACAGTAGTCAGGCGCCTCGCGGAGTAATACATGCTGTTACTGAGCTTTGACATATAGGCACTGTAACATTACCATGTGTGTATAAGGAGCCCAAAATGGCACCTGTGAAGAGACAGTCATGCAGCAGAACATCAATGGTACGGAAGTGGAGGAAGCAAGAAGAGGACCTGCACCACGTAAAGAAGACCAAACAGAGTTTCTGGGGGAACAAAGCGAGATGGCCACAGTTAGAGGACAAAATTTAACACTAGTTTATTCAACAGAGAGCAGCAGGTAGAAGTGTCTGTGCAGTTTCTATTCGACTCAAGGCATTTACCTTAAGTGTCCAAAATGACTGGACAGACAGAAAAAGAGTGGTTGATACAAGTTTTTACTGGTTTCATAATAGATTATAATAGATAATGGATAAGAATGTAAGTAAGCAAATAAAAAAAATCACAACAATACAATTCAAAGAAATTAAATAGATATATTTTCAATATATTCTTTTGTCCATTTCTGTCCATTATCCTGATTTTTGCATTCGTCCACATTTATTATAGATCAGCACTGGTGTTTTACACAGATAAAGTGATGAGAAAGCAGCAAAGCTTCAAATTCTGTATAAATTAGAGCAAAAAAAGGTATTAAGGAATTCCTGTGTAGGGGCCAGAGAGGGGAGAGAAGTATCAGTCTAAACAGTAAAGAATATTTCAGCAAATTAAAACATGCATGAAAGGAGTTCATGTTAATTTCCCAAATGATTTATTATTCCAAGAGGCCTTTCAATTACACCACTGAACTTGTTGAGCTTAAAATGTTTGTCTATTGCCTTTTGTTGATTGGCATTCCAAACATGTCTTTGCTTCAACAATATTCCAAGTTCAGCAAATAACACTTTCATTGTAATCATGCTCAATACATCTCTTCAAGTTCACTAATATTTACAATGAGATGTAGCTACATAAATGCACAAAACCCTAACCATAACCATTTCTCATTCATCATACATGTAGATGACTTCCATCTTTTTGTCTCTCATCAGCTCGCCTTTTAGGCATTTCCAGTGACTTCCAATAATGCAGCAGGTTTATCTCTCCATTGCTGTAACAGCATTAGAACCACTGAACCAGTTCTGGTCTTCATATGCTTACGAGTATTAGAAAACCCTCACTCACACTTACTCAGTCTGCCTTGCTAATTTATAGGATGCTAATGCATAGAGTGATCTTAAAAGCACCACTAAAGTTTGCCAAGCCTAAATGACACCATATGCCGCTCTTTCTCTCAGGAGGAGGGAGGGAATGATGGATGGATGGAGGGCTAGAGGGATGGAAAAGTGGAAAAATTACACAACAGAAAATAGGGAAAATCATCACCCACATACACAGTGTAGTTTATATCCACGCCTTCACCCAGCATGTTTTCCTGCATTCCTCCAGGCATTCCTTTCTCTGTCTCTCTCCTTCCATCACTCTCTCTCACCTCCACTGTATGAAAAATGAAAAATCCACACCTGTACGTGAAAGTGCGTGGGATTGGGATTTTTTTCTGGAATAATTATGAGTGCATTTAATCTAGTTTGGGGAGGAAGTAAAGCAGGATGTAAAGGGGGATGTAAGGGCGATTAATCACTCTTTATCAGACGGCTTTCCCAGCACCCATCAGCTGAATCGGCCTCCATAAATCCTGGCCAGCTGACAGTGCACTCCATCTCCATTGCCGGGCTCGGCTACAGGTTTATTGTGCACAAATCCCATTCAGAAGAATGACGGATGACCTCCACATGCATACACAGCCATGCTCACACTCATGAATACCCGTATGTGGGTACACATGCAATAATGTAAGCAAAAATGTAGTCTATCTGGTGAATTTACACTTAGGTATGCACCAAAACAACCAGGCACTCATAGTTACACATACAGTAGCTACACTCTAATAGATACAGATACTATGAATTGTCAAATAAATAATGAAGCTATCATATAAAAGCCAGGGATATGGTCTGTGTGAACAAGGCCTGTACTCCTTCAGGGCCTTTCAGCAGTGTTAAATAATAGAAATGGATTCAGGCTCAAATTATTGGAAAGTAAAGAGGGCATACATATTTAGTGCATCTTAACATCCTTGCATCCAAACTAATTACTGGTAAATCCTAAGGCCAACTAAAAAAAATATTATGCTATTATTAAATAAAAACAGTGCCCTTTAGAACTTTAAGTTTCCACGACTGAGCATTCTGTCCTCTCACTGCAACCTCTGTTCAAACGGCTCTGAAAAAGCATGCATCTGAAATCACTGACACTTAAAGCTATATCGTATATCAGTAGGTAATCTTGAGAAACTAGCAGTGGAGGCTAGTCCATAGAGACTGAGGATTTTTATTTTTTGGGGTTTTTTTTGAGAGGCAAGAGGGTGATCAAAACATTATGAAGAGTAACTGATTGAATTAAACCATTGCCAGATTTCAGTATCATTTATTAAATAATTTTTCTCTCATTATTCAATTCCTGATTAAAATACCTCAACTGCGACACCTGCAGGTAAGAGGGGAAAGGGCAGTCTGTGTGTGTGAAGTGATTGTGGGCGTCGTGGTGGGTAGAGGAGGACAAGCACCCTCCATCTTCCCTTAGGGTGGGAACTCCTCCGTCAATTCAATGCATTTCATTTTTTTTTTTTTTTTCATGCTTATCTATGATTGGCCAAAATACTTCAAATGATGCTTCGTGAGAGTATAACCTCCCTCAGCTTCCTTCCAATCAACAATCAACAACATTGACATTGGGTCGGTCCAATAATGATGTCCGATGTCATTTCAGTCTCTGCCACTGTATTGTATGTGATGAACTGGCAGTAAAGTATTAGACAGCAGCATGTTAGGCCATGAATTATAATGTGCAAATTGCGTTATTATTTAAACACATAACAAAACAAATTCTGCTTATTTAGGACTTTTATTGAGCTGTAGCTAGCTACTAATGTTGGCCAATGCAACAGGTAGACAGCCCGTCCTTTCAGGTCTCCCTCTGAAGACATGCCCCCAATATTATCAAGAAGAAGAAGAAGAAGAAGAAGAAGATCAACCTTTATTAGTCCCACTAGGGGAAATTCAATTTTTACACTCTGTTGTAACGTATACACAGTACATGCAGACCTGAAACACACATACATGCATCAATGGAGAGATGTCAGAGTGGGGGGGCTGCTCCTGACAAGCGCCCCGAGCAGTTGGGGGTTTGGTGCCTTGCTCAGGGGCACCTCGGCAGTGCCCAAGAGGTAAACTGGCACCTCTCCAGCTACCAGTTCACACTCAGTTCTTGGTCCATGTCGGGACTTGAACCGGTGACCCTCCGGTTCCCAAGCCAACTCCCTACAGACTGAGCTACTGCTGCCCCCATATCCTCCATATTCCTCCAATAGGTAGGAAGACAGGTAGGTAGGGAGACAGGCAGGTAGATTCAAAATGACAGATGGTAAAAGACTAGGAAACAAGAAGCTCTACCATTAACATACAATAATCATACACTAAAATATACAATAAAAATAACATGGGGGACCTGAAATAAAGTCTAATATATACCTTCCTTATAGTAAATAATTACAAAATAATAAGTAAATAAAGGTCAGGTAAATACAACAAAAAAACAGACACTCACACTCACATACACACACACAAACACACACACACACACACACACACACACACACAACATGGTATGCAGTTCTGATGAGAATGGAGACCAGACTTCCTCTAATGTTTTTTGATCAGAGTTTGCATAATAGCCTTGGCCTATGTGAGGTGTGTGCATCACAGACAGAGAGGTGTGTGTGTGTGTGTGTGTGTGTGTGTGTGTGTGTGTGTGTGTGTGTGTGTGTGTGTGTTGAGTAAAATAGACTGCATAGGCATGAAGGACAATGAGGGAAATGTAATACTGATTGATTGACTGTGTCCTAGACTGACTATATGCAAAGCAGGACAAACGTGTGTGTGTGTGTGTGTGTGTGTGTGTGTGGCGTGTGCGTGTGCGTGCATGTGTAGGGCTTGGCAGAGCAGCTCTCCAGAACACAACAAATAAGATTAAAATGTAAAATGCAGGCAGGGAAGTAACAAGGCAAGCAGCTCAGGCCTTTTTAACATATGCAGAAAAATTTGCAAGTTAGAAGGGCGACATTAGATCAGCTCTGGGCTTTGTCATATTGGTGCACCATCTATGGTCCAAGGCCGGCCGAGATCACTGTCAGCTATAGACTCTATAGCCTTTTCAAACTGCTGTTTATAAAGCAAATCGTGATTTGGCCTGCTGTTTCTATACAGTAGTGTGACTGCTGTTCAGCATTTGTATCTGTTAATTGTATTGTGGCTATAACATAAGGTAAGAGTTATTTATGGCAAGGAAATATTCCCCTTTAGCAGGTAGAGAGAGAGACAGAGACAGACAGAGAGAGGGGGGGAGAAGGAGGAGGAGACAGAGAGAGAGGGAGAAAGGAAGACAGAGACAGAAAGAGAGACAGAGAGAGAGAGAGACAGAGAGAGGGAAGGAGAACGAGAGAGGGAGAGAGAGAAAGAGAAAGAAAGACAGAGAGAGAGACAGAGAGAAAGTGAGAGGGAAAGACAGAGAGAGTGAGAGAGAGAGAGGGAAGGAGAGAGAGAGTGGGTGGGAGAGGGAGAGATTGGGGGAGAGATGCACAGCAACCACAATAATAGCACAGCAGCTGGAAGAACTAATAGAAATAGGACTAAAAATCAATAGCAGTAGATGTCAAAGAGAAATTAAATAGCTATAATATTAATAGAAATATAATTACTACAAACAATAAAAAGACTGATAATAATGATAATGATGGTATTAGTGGGTGTCAAGCAGTCAGCAGACATGGCAGCAGATGCAGACGCGGCAGCAGACGCAACCTTGATCCAGGTGTAACGTTCATGGATGCCAACGAGACGAGAAAGCACAAATACTCTGAGAGAGAAATCAAGGTTGTAACTTGAATGAATGGGACATGAATATATACAGATGGAGAAGGAGAAAGGAGCTCAGAGTGTCATGGCAAGTCCCCCTGTAGTCTAGGTCTATAGCAGCAGAACTAGGGGCTGGTCCAAGGCAGCCTGCGCCAGCCCCAGGCCAGCCCTAACTATAAATGTTATCAGAGGAAAGCCTTCTGCCTACTCTTAAATGTAGAGAGGTCTGCCTCTCAAACTGAAACTGGGAGCTGGTTCTACAGAAGAAGAGCTTGATAGCTGAGGGCTCTGGCTCCCATTCTACTGTTGGAGACTATAGGAACCTCAAGTATCCCTGCATTCTGGGAGCGCAGGGCTCTAGTGTGGTAATAGGGTACTATAAGCTCTCTAAGATATGATGGTGGTTGCCTGTTTAGGGCTTTTGTAGGTGAGGAGGATGATTTTAAATGGTTTTACAGGAAGCCACTGCAGAGAAGCTAAAATGGGAAACATTGGGAAATATGATCTCTTTTTCTCGTCCTTGCCAGTACACATACTGCAGAATTCTGGATTAACTGGAGAGTCTTAAGAGACTTATTAGAGCAGCCAGATAATAAGGAGTTGCAGTAATCTAGTCTAGAATAACAAATGCATGGACAAATTTGTCTGCATCTTTTTGAGACAGGATATGCCTGATTTTTGCAATGTTACGTTGATAAAAGAAGGTAGTCCTTGAGTTTGTTTTATGTGGGAGTTAAAGGACATATCCTGATCAAAGATAACTCACAGATTCTTTACGGTGGTGCTGGAGGCCTGGGCAATGCCATCTAGAGTACTTAAATCATTAACTAATTTGTTTTGGAGGTGCCATAGTGCAATAACGTCAGTTGTGTCTGAGATACATCAGGAAATTGTACGTTTGGCTTAATCAGTAGTAATCAGTGAAAGTTTATGGAGTGTTGTCTAATGACATTGCCTAAAGGAAGCATAAACAAGGTGAATAGAATTGGTCCCAGCACAGAACCCTGTGGAACTCCGTGACTAACTTTGGCATGCATAGAGGACTCATCATCAACATGTACAAACTGAGATCGATCTGATAAATAGGACTTAAACCAGCTTAATGCAGTTCCTTTAATGCCAATTAAATGTTCCAGTCTCTGTAATAGGATGTGATGGTCAATGGTAGCAAAAGCAGCACTAAGATCTATCAAGACAAGTACAGAGGCAAGCAGGCTAGTTGGGATGGGGTCTAAGAGACAGGTACGACTAGGATGAAGAGATCATTGAAGTCAATTTGTGGAGGTTGATGGAAGAAAAGCAGTCTAGTTTATATGTCAGGTTTTACAGCTTCCTAAGTTTGAAGATAAATTCGTACCAGCTGAGTTTAGGAGATGATTAATTTTGTCTCTGATAGTTAGGACTATCATTAAAGAAGCTCATGAAGTTGCCACCCATGAGGGTTGGAGGAATACATTGGCTCAACAGAGCAGTAGCTCTCTGTCAGCCTGGCTACAGAGCTAAAAAGAAATCTGGGATTGTTCTTATTTTTCTCTACTGCTCTAGCATCACGGAGAGCCTTGCTATATGTTTTAGCACTATCTTGCAAGACTAAATGAGATTCTTCCTGTTTGGAGGAAAACCATGTCTTTTCCAGTTTTCATGATGCTTGCTTTTATTTGCGGGGTTTAGGTTTATACCATGGAGCTGACTTCCTTTGTTTTATTATCTTCTTTATAGAGGGGCAACACAATCAAGTGTGACTCACAGTGGGTCTGTAGCACTATTTACAAGATGATGACTTTGGACGAGACTAAAGTTAGCATAGTTGCCCTCCTTTTATACTGAGACATGGCATTGAATTTGATGCTGATGAAATCACTTCCTTAAATTTGGCTACAACGCTATTAGATTACACTGTACATCTAGTTCACAAACTTTTGTCTGATGGCGTGTAGTCTAGTAATAAGAATTCAAAAGTAATTAAACAATGGTCTGATAGAGAGTTATCTGAAAAGACAATTAAATGTTCAAATTCAATGCCAT
Organism: Pterois miles; assembly: GCA_947000775.1. Classification (NCBI taxonomy): domain Eukaryota; kingdom Metazoa; phylum Chordata; class Actinopteri; order Perciformes; family Scorpaenidae; genus Pterois; species Pterois miles. The sequence goes on along the minus strand of CAMQGK010000525.1, from coordinate 3,678,565 downwards.
ATGCCAGAACAAGGGCGAAGGTGTGGTTAAAAAAGTGAGTGGGTTTATGCACAATCTGAATTAAGCCAGTTGAATCTAATAAAGAGATAAATGCAGTAGTAAGGCTTTCATTATTGGCATCCACCTGAATATTCTCTGGATGTGTGTGCGGGCAGCGTGATACACTCTAACATAAAAAAATGGGTGTGAAAGACAAACAAGGCTTTCAAATTAGTGGTAATTTAGTTTAGTTTTAGGGTTGATTACTACAACTCTGCCTCCTGGTCTCAACTCTGGGTTGGTCCACTAACAATCTTGGTCAGATTTCTGGATAGGAGATCCTTTATATCCAAAGTGGGATGAATGCCATCACTCCTAATCAGACCAGGTCTCCCCCAGAAAGTATCCTAATTATCTACGAAGCCCATATCGTTTGCCATCCACACCAACCAACTTGACAGCCAGCTGTGGAATGACATTTCATCACTGGTCAGGTTGGGGAGGGGGCCAGAGAAAACTATGGAGTCTGACATTGTCTGTGCATATGTACACACCAACTTCACACTGACTTTAGTGAATTCTGCTTTGCGTAATCGGGTGTCAGTACTGCTGACGTGAATAACGATCTAACTGTATTTATGTTTATCCTTAGCCAGCAGTTTTAAATAGGGTTCAGTGTTGCCTGCTCTGGCCCCAGGAATGCAATTGACTATGATGGCTAGTGTTGCTAATATTACATTTCTCAGAATAATTAACCGCATCTGGTTCCTCAGTGGGTGTGTCGCTGTTAGTGGTGAAACGTGGGCTTCTGCTTAGGAGGATGCTTCTTTAAGACAGTCACCCATCCTCCCAGTTGTTCGGTGAGTGCCGGGGGACAGATGGCAGCAGCTACGCTGCCCACACAGGCTAGGGGCTGGCTAACTATAGTAGCTACCGATTGATTTTCCGTGGTGTGGAGCCAGCTTCTAATTCACTAACCCTCACCTCCAATGTAGCAAGTGCACTACATTTAGATGTACCATTATTGCTAAAGGAAACAGAGGAATAGCTAAACATGAGACACACCAAGCAAGAGGGAGCAGGTGAGGGAGAAAAATAAGCCATCATTAATTGCAAAGCTACAGTACAGTAGTCCAGCTAGTGTGAGCATACCTGAATAAGTTGCGAGCAACTGTGGGATTATCAATAACTCTCTAAAGACGGGCGTGCTATGAGCACTTAAGCAGGACTAGTATAAGTATAAATATACAGCGGGTAATTAGCTGTTTTAATGAAGAGTATTACTAAATTGACTTGGATGTGCTAGAGCAGCCAGGGTACGCTACCAGTAACACAGAAACGCAGGCAACAGAAATGAAACAGCTTACTGCAGCACATCAGTAGTTAACATACTTTGAAAGCAAATGGGGGCTGCACGGTGGTGCAGTTTTTAGGAGGTGCAATCCCAGCTTGGGGTTGTTCTGTCTGGAGTTTGCATGTTTTCCCCATATTAGTGTACGTTTTCCTCCCACAGTCCAAAGACATGTAGGTTAGGGTCATTGTTGAGCGTGAATGGCTGTGGCAGTCCTGTGATAGTCTGGTGAGCTGTCTAGAGATGTATGGATGGATAGATGGATGGATGGATAGATGGATGGATGAAAAGCAAATGTACATACTTTTTGATACTTGCATTTATAATTTGCTATGTTAGATATGTAATCATATGTAATCAATCAAATACATCATATCCATAATACAGGACATCAATATGCTGCTTTGAATAAGGTCAATGGTGTATCCATTCTGCCCCAGTTTGAATGTGAATACCAGATGCAGTAGATTGTGGGTGCAGTTGAAGTTTATATTGCTACATTAAAAAAATCTGAGATTTCTGTGTAATTTTTCCTTGAACACTACAGAATGTTAGCGCTTTATCCGATGCAGATTTATCAGATATGGCATTAACAATCCCTTCAACTCTGGATGACAGTGTGATCTTTATGGAAAACCATTTCTGTAAATCACAATGTAGAATTGCCTTTAATTTTGCTTCTCTCATCTACAGTAAGGGTTGCGTTTGAACAGACCCTGCATTCATTACGAAGTTCTTCAACTTTTATTGCCACTCATTCTGCCACTCCATCTGATGTCATTATTGTCAGATTTTAGTGTATCTGCTCACTGAAAATGAGTGTAATTCACTCTAATATCTTGCAACCTTGCTGCTGTAATGTAGCATGTAGGTTTTTATGATTTTCAGAGGATCAATTTGAAGCCCAATTAGTTAGAGGCGCCATGATAAAGTCTTGTGTCCTGGAATTGAAGTGTGAGACATTAAACACAGTGGTGCCTACACATACACACACACACACACACACACATACACACATACATCACATATTACTCATCACTTTTCTAAATAACACAATTACTGTACTGTACTGTACATTTGTATCATAATTGACTCCAGCTAACATCCCAACTAATTCTCCTACGCTGCCTAAATTAACAGATAAGATGTGCATGTATGTGTGTATGCAGCCTGTGTAGTATTTTATGCATGTGTGTATCAGTGGATGTTGTTTGTTTGTTTTATGGGCCTGCTGGCTGTCAGGCAGAGGCCTTGCCATGATTCATGGGTTATTACTGCACTGCTGTAGCATGCACAAGCCATAGCTCATCATCAGATTGCACTTGTATACGTCACACCACCAGCAACATGCACATACACATGTCCTCATGCTCACTCATATGCATATACACACACAAACTGAACGCCTGTTGGCATACACACACAATAAAGGAGGAATGAATATATGGATGTCTGATATTAAGAAAGCGAGGGAAAGTGGAGGTATTGGAAATTGATCTTTTGCTCAGAATATATCACCGATGAACTGTGTGCTGGCTGTGTGGCATATTAATGCTGTGTGACTAGTTAGAGTAGGAGGAGGCAGATGCAGCAGAGGACAGAGGATCTCCATCACAGACAGAGAGAGATGGAGCGTTTCTGTCCCTGAGCACTTACAGTGGAGCATGTTGTGTTTTTCTCTGCTGCTACAGACAGCAAGTGTACTCATCCATATCGGGGCCTCTCAGAGCTCTGAAGGTGCTGGGGAGGTGATATGTTTGGAGTTTAACAGGACTCCTTTTAAGGCATCTGTTTGAGTTTACAGCCCACAGGTCATTAGTGGAAAAGGTTCTATCTATCCTCATATAAATCCTTAATATAAATCTATTATGTATACATAAAGTAAGTGTCTTGATTATATGGTCACTTTAATGAAGTTTAAAGTTTTGCACAACGGTGTATTAAGGCCATTGTAGGTTAAAAAAATGATTTTGGGGGAGTATTCTGAGAAAAATAGTGGAGTGCAAAACTGTGCTAATGCCATCCAACGTTTAAAAGAGAAGATACACATACAGTATGTTTTCTTTCATCTTCTTTCTGTTTTTTTTTTATGAATTTGAATAACTACTAATATCTGGAATACATGCTTATGGATGGACAGCCCACTATGGTGAAATATAAGTAATGTTGTTCCAAAATACCCCACTATTTTCCATTGTCACCATTTTGTACTCCACTAAATTTTCTGTTATTTTTTTTCTTGAAAATTACAACTTTGTAATCTTGCATATTTGTCAGTTTGTTTTCATAAATTTACCAATTTAACCTCAGAGAATATCCAAGTTTCTTTCTTGAAAATTTATGGCTTTAATCTAATAGTCTTTCCTTTCTCATATTATGCTAATTTTCAGGTTCATAGATGTATGTTAATGTTCTGCTAGAACTGTAATGTTAAAAACAACCTTTATTCTCCTCATACTGTCTGCCTGCATTAAGCCTCTCTCACCCTCTGACTGAAAAAATCTCTCTCCGCCCAGTCTGCTCTGATTGTTCAGTGTTTCCGGGTCTCTGTTGTCAAATGCCCTCTAGGCAGCATCACTGCATCCCGCCCATGGAAGAGAACTGGATACAGCATTGGAGGCAGAGCCTTATTCATTCCTATGAAAGTTGCTCAGTGGCGTAAAACATGTTAGCATGGAGCTACAGGTAACAGTGTTTAAACACCACGACCATCAGTGTGGAAAACAGAAGCTGTAAAACAGTAGTCAGCTAATGACTTTGGGTAAAAAACGCCTGATGAACATAGGAAAGTAATCAGAGTACTGTTATATTATTTACTGTAGGAGCTACTCTATATTGCCCTAAGTATTCACTCACCCATCCAAAGTGGTGTTCCAATCACTTCCATGGCCACAGGTGTATAAAATCAAGCACCAAGGCATGAAGACTGTTTCTACAAACATTCGTGAAAGAATGGGTTACTCTCAGGAGCTCAGTGAATTCCAGCGTGGTACTCTGATAGGATGCAACCTGTGCAACAAGTCCAGTCGTGAAATGTCCCCGCTCCTAAATATTCCACAGTCAGCTCAGTGGTATTAAAACAAAGTGGAAGCGATTGGGAACGACAGCAACTCAGTCACAAAGTGGTAGGCCACATAAAATGACAGAGGGGTCAATGGATGCTGAGGCGCACAGTGTGCAGAGATTGCCAACTTTCTAAAGAGTAAATCGCTACAGACCTCCAAACTTCATGTGGCCTTCAGATTAGCTCAAGAACAGTGTGCAGAGAACTTCACGGAGTGGGTTTCCATTGCCAAGCAGCTGCATCCAAGCCATACATCACCACATGCAATGCAAAGAGTGACGAATCGCGCTTCACCATCTGCCAATCTGATGGACGAGTCTGGGTTTGGGGGTTGCCAGGAGAAACAGTACTTATCTGACTGCGTTGTGCCAAGTGTAAAGTTTGGTGGAGGGGGGATTATGGTGTGAGGTTGTTTTTCAGGAACTGGGCTTGGGCCCTTAGTTCCAGTGAAAGGAATTCTGAATGCTTCAGCATACCAAGAGATTTAGGCTAATTCCATGCTCCCAACCTTGTGGGAACAGTTTGGGGATGGCCCCTTCCTGTCCCAACATGACAAGCTCCATAAAAACATGAATGAGAGAGTTTGGTGTGGATGGACTTGACTAGCCTGCACAGAGTCCTGACCTCAACCCAGTAAAACACCTTTAGGATGAATTAGAGCAGAGACTGATTTTTCATATCACCTGTTTTAACAGTGTAATTACATAAAGCCATGTTTTACATGACTAACATGTTTTATTTTCTAATACCAGAAGATCATCAATTATATATTTAAACACGCCAAAAACCCTCCTTAAAAAATACAGCTCTTTATTCACAATAATAACAGCGACAATAACACTGAATTATAAATTGGGTACACATAATTCCAAAGGTAGTAAAGCCATAATGTATATGTAAACTGTCCAGATCAGCAGATCATGTCCTCCTTCGGTGTACAGTAAAGGGTTTCTAGTTGAGTGAAGCTGTGTCAGCTGGTAAGAGTTCTCAGGTCACAGTGGTGTGTTTTCATGTAGATAGGAGCTTCAGAACAGAGCATCAGGTCACTCAGATGACCTGTAAAACATGGCAGTATCACTGTTAGACTATACTGTCTTGTAATAATATCAAAGTGTATGACAAGAGTAAGGGAAACCACTACAAACAGTGTAAAATCATTTTTATCAAGTATGGGGGAAGAAATGGATCACACAGAACATTTGACTTGGAGTGTAAGTTGTGTTGTCGGTACCAAAAGCGAGACCTAGAGGCTTAGACTTTAGTAGACTTCTAAGAATAATTTAGCCCAAGACAACAAACAAGCTGCCAGTATTGATGTTGTAATGTCTTTTTTATGGCTCTACGAGCTCAGGAATTAATGTTACAGAGAAGATGTGTTTCTTCTCTGATCAACAGCTGTCTGCTCTGAGCTCACCATCTTTCTCCCTCTCCCTGCTTACTCACCCATTAACTCACTACGGTAATCAACCTACACAACAGTGTTTTTTGAGATTCCTACAGTTTGACTGAGCCGGTGGACCAGCAATCAGAGCTGGCCGCATTAGCTAAGCAACAGGCTAAGGTTAAAAAGAAAACAAAATAAACAGAAACTAAAAGTGTAGCGTGCTTTGCTTGTCCTATGTTAGTAGGTCTGTGAAAGCAAGGAAAATAATGACGGACAGCAGAGTTTTAGCAGCAACTCCATGGGCAGGACAAGTGCTCAGGAAGTGCGCCGGTCGTTGATCCCAACATGGTCGTAGTGGCCAACAGTGGTACTGTAACTTCTGTGTCCATCACATGATGCTGGCCTCCTATCTATTGGGTCCTCAAATGCATTGGGTCCATCACAAGATGCTATTGGGTCCATCACATGATGCTGTTGGGTCTAAATAGACTTTTTCTCATAGACTTACACTGAGAAAGAGTCGTCTGTAACTGTTTTATTTGTTGTTGTTTTTTTTTAGGTGAATCAACTTCCCTTTATGAACACTCTAATAGTCCTTGTTTAAATCACTAAGAACACACTAATTGCTGAATCCAGAGTTATTTCCTTCCTCTGTGTATGTCTATGAAAACCCAGTCCGTGACAGCAGTGCAAGCCATGATGCTGGGACCCTGTGATCAAGTAATGTGACAGAGCAGACACTACTTGGACACGCACACTAGGGCCTAGTAAGACCTGGAAGACTCAGAAGATCCAGTCCAGGTTCTTTTCCAGACGCAGAAGTCTACCCACTGACTTCATGTGCCGCTGAGCAACTTTCATAGGAATTAATGGGCCCCGCCTCCAACCACTGTGTCCAGTTCTCTTTATACATCCATGGGGCGGGGTCACCTAGCGAGGGTTGTCCTGCTCACTTCTACTGTTCTATCTGGAAATCCATATATGGTATGAAAAATGTCTTTAATGTCATCAGCAGCAGCATTTATTCAGACACACTTTGTGATAGATGGAGAAGGAGAAACAGTTAGAGGTCTTATATGACACTAAAAGCATCTGCAGACACACCAGTGTTTACAGACATGAAAATGTGTTTTGCATAATAGGTGACCTTTAAGCTGTGCAATAGCAGCTAAGTAGTAGTATTTTCACATGGTGAAATGTTGACTAAGGTAAATGAGAGATCATTTTAAAATAACTTTTAATCTGTTTTACAAAACTAGTTTGGGCTCTTTCACTTAATCTAGTTTCAAACAGCACAAATACCACTCTGAAGACTTCTAATTTAGTAATACATCACAGTGATGGATTATACACCTTCGCTGTGAACAGGAATACTTATGTACATTCAGATTAAATGCCTGATACCAGATATAGCCTGTAGAATCGTATGAGAATTAAACCCAGATTGTATACAGTTACAGTTTTAAACTACACCCTTTTGAACACCTGGAGTGTTCACTTATGTAAAATTAAAATGTATTTCTACCTTTACAAATAGCATGTAGGCAGTAGCGTCAGTACTAAATGGTAAGTCAGTCAAGAATCAGTGGGTGAGACTGAGACTGTGTATATGTATTCTGGAGTCAGCAACTGTATAAAGGGTTAGAATTTTTGAATCCCCGCTATATTAATTAGGTGGTTTTGAATTTAGACTTTCATGTTGGGAAATACAATATAAAGACATTCTAATTCCATCCATCCATCCATCCGTCCATCATCAACCGCTTATCCCGTTAGGGGGGCTGGAGCCGATCCCAGTTGGCATTGGTGAAGGCGGGGTTCACCCTGAACAGGTCACCAGTCCATCGCAGGGCACATAGAGACAGACAACCATTCACGCTCACATCTACACCCACGGGGAATTTAGAGTCATCAATTAATTAACCTAAACAGCATGTCTTGGGACTGTGGGAGGAAGCCGGAGTACCCGGAGAAAACCCACTTACACAGGGAGAACATGCAAACTTCACACAGAAGAGTCCCAAGCCGGAATCGAACCTGCGACCCTCTTGCTGTGAGGCAACAGTGCTAACCACCAGCCCACATTCTAATTCAGTGAACAAAATTTAAAATAATACTAATAACACTAATAATAATAATAATACAGAAAATCTGAAACTCAATTTTTGGTGTCTCATCAACATGTTCAGGTTGAAGGGGCTGGGACTTGTGACCTCAATGTTTTTAAAATACTCCAACCATTTGTGTCTATCTTCTTTCCTGCACATTACTAAAGACATGTTTGCCCAGAATCTCTAGACAATGCATGTGTGCGTGTGCACATGTGTGTGTGTGCGTGCATGTGTGCGTGTGTGTGTGCGTGAAGGCCTTGCTCCCCTGCTGACTGCAGGTTGAACAGGGACCTTCATCTAAACCAGCTCACATCATATCACCATGCCAACTCAAGCCTGTAGGGGTGACCCTGTGTGTGTGTGTGTGTGTGTGTGTGTGTGTGTGTGTGTGTGTGTGTGTGTGTGTGTGTGTGTGTGTGTGTGTGTGTGTGTGCGCGTGCATGATGAAGGATGGTCTTAGGCTGAATCTGCCTCACCAAACAATACAGGCCATCTGCTTTGTGTCCCTGCTGCCAAACACTGAGCCAGACCTCCACGCAGGACTCTGTCTCTGCTGCTCACCTCTCTCCCTCACACTGTTTCATCCCAAGAACATCTCCTCTTGTTCCCTCCATCCTCTTTTAAATTTGGCTATCAAGTTCTTCTTGTCCACATAGTACCACATGTCATTGACTTTTTAATTGAGACCAGAATTAAGACTCATTACTTTTGTCTGAGCACAGAAGGTTCTCCAACATATTTCAAAAATGTTTTTTATTGACTGGTAGTGCATTGTCTGTGAGCAATCTAAAAGGTCCTAAACAACATGTTCTACACAAAGCAAATACTGAGAGAGGAAGTGATATGTGCAGCAATTTTCCAGACAGACATCTGAAATTAGTGTGACTGCACATTAGATGTAGAAATGAGAAAGAAACCCATATACATCATGTTTAGTCTAGTTTGGAGTGGCTATAGCTGGGTAGAGTGGTCATCAAGTGATCCCCAGCTCCTACTGTCTGCATGTTCAAGTGTCCTTGAGCAAGACACTGAACCCCAAGTTGCCTGCCAGGTGATTCACAGCAGCCCACTGCTCAGGTCACATTTCATGTACTGCATGTACCTGTATAGGGCTGCACGGTGGTGTAGTGGTTAGCGCTGTCGCCTCACAGCAAGTGGGTCGCAGGTTCGATTCCAGCTTGGGACTCTTCTGTGTGGAGTTTGTATGTTCTCCCCGTGTAAGCATGGGTTTTCTCCGGGTACTCCGGCTTCCTCCCACAGTCCAAAAACATGCAATTTAGGTTAATTGATCACGCCCATAGGTGTGGATGTGAGTGTGAATGGTTGTCTGTCTCTATGTGCCCTGCATTGTCTGTCTCTATGTACCCTGCGATGGACTGGCGACCTGTCCGGGGTGAGCCCCGCCTTCGCCCGGTGCCAGCTGGGATCGGCTCCAGGCCCCCCCCCGCGACCCCTAACGGGATAAGCGGTTGACGATGAATGAATGATGTACCTGTATATATCAGATGAATCTAAAATAAAAATAAAGTTAAAAGTTAAAGTACTGTGGTCTGGATTCGTCTGGACAGCCATGCTGGCAAAAAAAAGCCAGTTTTATTTTACAAAACAGATTTGTCCCCAGGAAATATGGTCTGGGACAATTTTCTCAACACCCAACAAATCCTGCATTACTTGCATTACCATGCCTTCAGAACTTCTAACCCACTAAAAAACATGTATTAGGTGGGTTATGGCTTTAGTGCACCATAGGACACAGACATACAGACAGAGGGAGGGAATATGATTTACAGCATTCACTCCATGAAGTCAAGACATGCTAGTGTGGGTTTTCCTTTAGAAAGATATAAGTCTCAGGGACAGACTTGTCTTCTTTTCTTTAAGTGACTACAGAGATGTGGTACCTTCCAAATCCACATCAATAACACCCTTATTCATATTTGTGATAATCTATCAAGCTCTATTGTTGGCCACATCATTGTTCTGGGTGTTTCAAATATTATGTACAGTAATCTGCAGCTGAAAATAGCCCCCAACATTTGCACTATTTGCTGTTGTTTGAGTGATATAAACTACTGTTTTAGGAAATTCGTTTTTTTTTTTTTTTTTTAACTGCAACTATGGGCCCAGTGTACCGCAACTGTCATTGCTGGTTTCAGACCGACGCAGTCATTTTTCACGCCCAACGGCAACGCTGTGTAAGTTGCAAATGTACTTATGTGTTGGTGTTACATGTTGGTCTTAAAATGTGGTGTGGTCAGGTGCATTGTTGGCAGATTGCTATCCTGAGGCAGCAGAAAGCCTTTGCACCATTGACAAACAAAAACCTGGTCTTTCCTGCTATTTAAAGGGTGCATTATTCAGATTAAGGCTAAATGGACTTGAATTTACAGTATACACAGTTGCAGGAGTATGTGAACCCTTTGTGATTACTTGGATTTCTGCGTAAATTGGTCATAAAATGTGTTCTGATCTTCATCTAAGTCACAACAATAGACAGTCTGCTTAAACTAATACCACACAAAAAAAAATGCTTTTCAAATTGTTTTCATGTTTTGATTGAATAAAATGTAAACATTCACAGTGCAGGGTGGAAAAAGTATGTGAACCTTTGGATTTAATAACTGGTTGACCCTCCTTTGGCAGCAATAACTTCAACCAAACACTTCCTGTAGTTGTAGATCAGACCTACACAACGGTCAGGAGGAATTTTGGACCATTCCTCTTTGCAAAACTGTTTCAGTTCAGCAATATTCTTGAGATATCTGGTGTGAATCTCTCTCTTGAGGTCATGCCACAACATCTCAATCAGGTTGAGGTCAGGACTCTGACTGGGCCACTCCAGAAGGCCTATTTTCTTCTGTTGAAGCCATTCTGTTATTAATTTACCTCTGTGCTTTGGGTCGTTGTCATTGTCCTATTGGATCAGCCATCCTCTGTTGAGCTTCAGTTGGCGGACAGATGATCTTAAGTTTTCCTGCAAAACATCTTGATAAGATTGGGCATTCATTTTTAATTCAATTTTGGTTTCAAATAATGTTTTACTTATTGTAGATTTGTCAACAAAATGTTAGAATGTGCCAGAGATTTCTGTAAGTCTTTAGCTGACCCTCTAGGATTCCTCTTCACCTCATTGAGCGTTCTGCACTGTGTTCCTGTGGTCATCTTTACAGTAGGACCACAGCTAGAGAGAGTAGCAACAGTACTGAACTTTCTCATTTGTAGACAATCTGTTTTACCGTGGACACATGAACATCAAGGCTTTTAGAGATATTGTTGTAACCCTTTCCTTCATATAAGTCAACTATTCTTGATCATTGGTCTTCTGAGAGCTCTTTTGTGCGAGGCATGGTTCACATCAGGCAATGACTCTTGAGAAGAGCTAACTCAAAACTGGTGTGTGTTTTTTATAGGGCAGGGCAGCTTTAACAAACACCTCAAATCTCATCACATTGATTGGACCCCAGGTTGGCTGACTCCTGGCTCCAATTAGCTCTTGGAGAAGTCATTAGCCTAGGGGTTCACATACTTTTTCCACCCTGCACTGTGAATGTTTATATGTTATGTTCAATAAAAACATGAAAACATCTAGATTTTTTTGTGCAGTATTAGTTTTGTTTTTTATTTAGTTTGTCTATTGTTGTGACTTAGATGAAGATCAGAACACATTTTATGACCAATTTATGCAGAAATCCAAGTAATCCCAAAGGGTTCCCATACACAGCCCTCTGTGGGTTGCATCGGAAAGTAATACAGTTTTCATTATTTATCAATACCTGTTTATCATATTTAGCCTAGTGCTTGCCATCATATAATGAATTTTGCCCCCCTGTGCTGCCTGCACATGTTAGATAGGTTATCGGCGCTTTTGCTTACAGTATATGTTGATGCGACAGAGTACTCAGAGACAGTAGAGGAGACAGTAGAGGTTCCGCCATACTCTTTCACTTTGCACGAGCAGATCCCTGTCCTCAGCAGAAAACCTCTCGCTTCTCCACTTTGTCAAATCCACCTTTTAAATAGCAATGTGCCCTGTGCAGGGACAACTGTTTTTTAAAGAGAAGGGGAAATGACACTGAGAGATTTGATTCCTCTTACCCCTAAAACATGCCTATGATTAATTAAGAGACTACTATACAACTCCTTTGAATCCTTACGCTTTACATTTTACCCAGATTATGCACCACTTAAATAACAAAAGAGGAGTTGGACACACCCCAAATACACTTGCACCATGCACTATAGATTGTTTAAATAGGGCCCTATATGTTTGTGAAGCCCAGTGGGCTTGGAACTGAGAGCCACAGATGGGATAGGGAAGTTAGAAAATATTGAGAGATATTAACATATTTTTTGGATTTGTCTTCACATGGGATTTGTTTACATAAGGAAACTATAGCACAATGGCAGCCGTGTCAGTCCATAGTGAATATATGCTGTATATATACTGTGGACGAAAAAGGATTATTATTATTATTAGGTTTTTGCAGCTGCTAAACTTACATGAATAAGACATAACGAAACTGTGTAATTTTCAAAGCAACCTCAAGGGGTGAAATGCATTTCTAATCGCACTGCCAACAACTGAAGAGCATTTGTGTCATGAAAAATAAATAACTAAATCTCCCCAACATGCCATTTTTGAAAATACATAAGAAAAAGAAATCACAACTGACGCATCGGCCTCAAGTGCATTTACACTTTGCCACATAAATAGTTGCAATCAGATGCAAGAGAGGGGCAAATAACACTCAGCTGTGAAACTTTATGGGCATGTTTGTGCTGTGATATCATTAGCACAGTCCATCCATCCATCCATCATCCATCGTCAACCGCTTATCCCGTTAGGGGTCGCGGGGGGGCTGGAGCCGATCCCAGCTGGCATTGGGCGAAGGCGGGGTACACCCTGGACAGGTCGCCAGTCCATCGCAGGGCACATAGAGACAGACAACATATAGACAGACAACCATTCACACTTGCATCCACACCTACGGGCAAATTAGAGTCATCAATTAACCTAAACAGCATGTCTTTGGACTGTGGGAGGAAGCCGGAGTACCCGGAGAAAACTCACGCTTACACGGGGAGAACATGCAAACTCCACACTGAAGAGTCCCAGGCCGAAATCGTACCTGCGACCCTCTTGCTGTGAGGTGAGAGTACTAACCACTGCACCACCGTGCAGCCCATCATTAGCACAGTATCTTTTGTAAATTGGACCTTGATGGGCTTTTCAGACCCAATGCAACAACAGCACCATTGCGCTCTCAGTCCCGATTTTTCCAGTGGATAGTATGCAGCGGTCAGCACAAGGGCGCCGCTCAGATGCACGCTGTGAAGTGCGCTGAGCCCAGCAGCAAGCGCAGCACAAACTGCGTTGTGTCTGAGAGGGCCACGAGACGGGGCAGATAACGCTTGCAATGGATATGCAATTCATGGTGTTGTCTGCGGCTGCAAACCATTCCCTGTGAATTTTCCCTGAAGTGTTGTAACATATTGTGCTTCTGACCACCTCTCTCTCTTTCTCTGTCTTCTCCCCCCCCCCCCCCCCCTCAGTTACAGGGTTTCCATACCCCAGTACAGGAGCAACTGTGGCCTATAGAGGGGCCCATTTGAGAGGGAGGGGTCGCACCGTCTACAACACATTCCGTGCTGCGCCTCCTCCTCCACCCATCCCTGCCTATGGAGCGTGAGTGCCCGTTCGCTCACACACACACACACACACACACACACACACACACACACAAAAATATCCCAGTGAAACAAACACACATAATCAAATAAACACTATGACACCTCTTCGAGACTGAAAACATGCTACTGCACAAATGGAATTCACAACATTACTGAAACACAGAAGGTAACACACACATCTCACCCACACACACACACAAACACACACACACACACACACACACACACACACACACACAAATAAACGCATACTCACACATACACACATGCAGTGGCAGAAGAATGGTGAATGAAAAACAAAAAGGCTGCCTTCTAATAGAGCGGAAAATTGCTCTTTGATTCCAGAATGGCCGAATTTGTCTCCCTTTTTTCTAATGTGTCATTCTTTATTCGGCTGTGAATGGACTGCTATGACCTGCCCTGCACACTTCAATAGGCCCGCTCCAGAGAGAGAAAGAGACCTAGTGAACGTGAAGGGGGAGACGTGGAGAGGGAAAGAGAATAGATGTCTGAGAGAGCATGTTGGGGTTGAAAGAAAAAATGAGAAAAGAAATGCACATGCAGACAGAGAGCGTAAAGGCAGCAGGCTGAGAGAAGAATAATGGATGAGTGGTGCAGTTTGACCACATGGAACTACTGAAGGACTCACTTACTGTGTGGTGGTAATACAAATGAATTCTCTTTGATTTAGCAGTTTTTGATAGAAAAACAAAGAATGGATACAATATAAATGACAGCAATCTAAGTGATGTGTAACCCTTATTTGTGGTGAACCAGTTATGATGATTTGATAAAGTGCACGGTGTCTGCATCCCCACAATAGCAAAGCTTCTTCATATTCATTCACAGGCATCTGCTTTGACATCCGTGTGGACAGTCAACACTACACCCAAAATTCAATTTCAATTCAGTTAAATTCAAATTGTATTATTGGCATGAACGTTACCAAAAAAACAATGTTGCCAAAGCATCAAAAAGTACAGATAATGTAATATTATTCTGAACTTTTGGATTTTGACATTATGATTCTTGAGCTACAAGCGCACACATGGGGCTTTTATAACTGACATATTGTCTTTGACATTGTCTTTATGAGAGAAATTTGAAACAAGAGGAGATAGTTTGTCTACACAGTAAGACATAATCAAGACACCTGTTTATACAAAATTTGCATAATAAAGAGTACAGCTTTACCCCAAAAGGAGCTGCTGCTTGTGCTTTGAGTAGTTCCTCTCTGCCTCAGAAAGAACTTGAAATAACTGAAGCTTTCCTTCTGAATGATTCAAGCCATCATACAACAGCAAAGGTAAATTCTTCATTATCCTGCCCCATGACCGACTTCTCTCTCTGGGAAGCACAATTATAATAGAAATGGTTTGCAGAGCCAACATGTCTTGCACTAGAGGCGCAATAATATCATGCTCAGCACACACACCTTCGTGCCTCAGATGTTGTGTTGAGCCATTTTGAATCTACATTGAACAAAAAGGAAACACAACACTTGCTCCCATTTCTTATGCGCTTATTCAAAGATCTAAGACTTTTTCTATGTACACAAAAGGCCTCTTTCTCTCAAATATGTTCACAAAATTGTCTAATTCTGTGTTAGTGAGCACTTCTTTGCTAAAATAATCCATCCACCTCACAGGTGTGGGATATCAAGATGCTGATTAGACAGCATGATTACTGCACAGGTATGCCTTACACTGGTCACAACAAAAGTCTGCTCTAAAATGTGTAGTTTTATCTGAGACATTTTACAGTATTAGGAACTAAACGGGGATGGGGGGACCAGTCGGTATCTGGTGTGACCACAATTTGCCTCACACAGTGCAACACATCTCCGCGCTGTCGTATACGATAGAGAAATGAGCAACAGTGGCATCTGTGGCATTGTGCTGTGTGATAAAACTGCACATTTTAGGGTGGACTTTTATTGTGACGAGTCTAAGGCACACAGCATCATCAGCATCTTGATATGCCACACTTGTGAGGATGGATTAATTCGGTAAGGGGAAAGTTCTCACTAACACAGATTTAGACAAATTTCTGAACAATATTTGAGAGAAATAGGCCTTTCGTGTACATAGAAAAAGTCTTTGACTTCAGCGGATGAAAAATGGGAGCAAAAACAGAAGTGATGCTTTTATATTTCTGTTCAGTAAATGTGCCGATACGAATGATAACTGCACATGTGCTTTTACCACACTTTAAGTTGCATGTGTAGGACATTCATATGTACACAGACACCCACTTAAGTATGAACAGAACTGCCTATGTATCCACTGTCCCCACTTGTCCACTATGTCTACGTCCATGTTTGCTATGTACATCAGGGATCCTAGACATCAACTAAGTATCACTGCATTTTAGCAAAAATGGGAAATTCCACCAATGCAATGTCAGAACAGACAGAACATTTATGTTGTTCCTGTTTTTACTTAAAGTTACTATGAGGAACTGGTTATGAAACAGTCTCAGTGTAAAACTGATGCCTCTTTATATGGAAATGAGTGAATGAGACCATCAGAGAGAAGATTGGTTATTTCTATGTAGTTTTTCTTAATGCCTGTCATCGGGGCCAGGGGGTCCGATTACGAAAGAAATCAAACAAAATCCTGAAGGTTCACCAGAAATTCCTTCAGCTCAGACTCCACTCCTGCCTGCCGCGAACAGACTCAGATCTGGCTTCACTGCCATCTTCGCTCTGCAGTTGGAGCTCAGGTGGGAGGAGAAGAGCTCCGCGCCTGGCAGCAGCTGCTCGTCCTCCAGCCAGGAGCAGATCTTCAGCTGCTGGAGGGACGGGACGCCAGGAGAACCAGAACCAGGAGTGGGGCAGACTGTCGCAGTTAAATGAGAAGTTTTATAAAGGGACTCTGGTACTTGGAGGCAGTACCGTGTTTGACCACAGCAAAAAAAAAAAAAAAAAAAAACTCAAAATTAAGGTTCCTCATAGTCGCTTTAAGAAATGATGCAAGTAAAATGGCCCTCATTTTACTCCAATGCTGAAAAAATGTCTTATGTTTGACATCTTCTGTCAACAGTGTGGTCTACCAGGATGGCTTTTATGGAGCAGAAATATATGTAAGTCAAAATTTATTTATATGCATTTTTTATTCTTTATATTTATTCTCTAATTTCGTACGGAGTGTCTTAAGCATTTGATCCAACACCTTACCTAAAGTCAGCACCTTAATGTTGGTGGATCTAGTGCTCCTGATGTGAATCCCTCTGTCTCTCCTCAGGGAGGGTATGCAGCTTACAGATATGCCCAGCCAGCTGGTACTGCTGCAGCTGCATACAGTGACAGGTATGTTGGCTGACTGTCTCCTTCTGAGGGTACATTGGTTCCATTGTAAATATTCAGGAATAATTTTACTCTTTACCCTCTTACACACACTGGAAATCAATCAATCAACAAGTCAATCTGGAAATAAATAATAAGGCAATAAAAAAACAAGAATAAATAAATTAAATACAGATTAATTTATTTCACAGAACTTTCCTTTTATAATGCCACATTTATTTCAATCTGTTCTAATATGTTATATTATTATATTGTATCTTACATAGGGGGGCTGCACGGTGGTGTAGTGGTTAGCGCTGTCGCCTCACAGCAAGAGGGTCGCAGGTTTGATTCCAGCTTGCGGCTCTTCTGTGTGGAGTTTGCATGTTCTCCCCGTGTAAGCGTGGGTTTTCTCCGGGTATTCCGGCTTCCTCCCACCATCCAAAGACATGCTGTTTAGGTTAATTGATTACTCTAAATTGCCCGTAGGTGTGGATGTGAGTGTGAATGGTTGTCTGTCTATATGTTGTCTGTCTCTATGTGCCCTGCGATGGACTGGCGACCTGTCCAGGGTGAACCCTGCCTTCGCCCTATGCAGCTGGGATCGGCTCCAGCCTACCCGCGACCCCTAACGGGATAAGCGGTTGACGATGAATGAATGAATGAAAATCTTACATAGAGCTGCACGGTGTTAGATCTGTTGCCTCACAGCAAGAGGGTCGCAGGTTCGATTCCGGCTTGGAACTCTTCTGTGTGGAGTTTGCATATTCTCCCCGTGTAAGCATGGGTTTTCTCCGGGTACTCCGGAGGTTTAGGTTAATTGATTACTCTAAATTGCCCGTAGGTGTGGATGTGAGTGTGAATGGTTGTCTGTCTATATGTTGTCTGCCTCTATGTGCCCTGTGATGGACTGGCGACCTGTCCAGGGTGAACCACGCCTTCGCCCAATGCCAGCTGGGATCGGCTCCAGCCCCCCCGCGACCCCTAACGGGATAAGCGGTTGACGATGGATGGATGTATCTTACATATTCCAATGGGAATGTGGTTATCTCACAGAATACGACCAAAGCACAAGAATTAGGAAGCTAAACTGAAGGTTACTGAGCTGAAGGTTTGTCTCCAGGAATTATGACAGCAACAGCAGCTTGTAAAATAGTGATATAGGACACTGAATTTACTGTTTAGCTAGCTAGCTCACCCTGCTGTCCTTCCACCTTGTAGCCGCGTCCTAGGAGACTACTTCTCCATAAAGTTTGTTGATCTCGTATGGAGTCAGGGCGGTCCAGGATCAGAACCCCAGCGGTGGGGTTTGGACTAGCTGAATATGAGTTGCTACAGCTAAGTTCACTGCCCCGCATCGCTATTCTCCAAGCTACTGCTACTGTCATATTTGGAGTTTTGAGCAGCTGTTGCAACTCAAATTCAGCCAGTGCAAGGCTCAGCGCTGGGGGTCTGACCCCAGACCAACCCGACTCCTCACAGTATTCGGTGTATGATTTGCTTGGCATGGCAGATGGGCTGGGAATCCTGTGTTTATGGATGATGTACCAATTTATAAAGGGATGAATGTGGGAGAGACTAAACTGACTGTACCTACAACCCACCCCTACTCTGCCTCTGATTGGTCAAACCCTTCCAGGCATTGCTGACTTCTTCCAGGGGAGCTCAGTGTCTGTTTAGTCCCTCCCACACTTAGCTAATTATAAGTGTGACATCATCTGTAAGCACTGGACCCCAAGCCCATCTGACAGGCCAAGCATATGTGGTGCGTACACTGGCATGAGCATTGACCATGGGGGTGTGCTAGCCAGCTGGCTAATTCTAGTGCATTGGTCTGAATCTTTGTGACCACATTTTTATATTGGGTTAGGGTTTATAGATTTGAATATAACATGGAAATAAAAAGAGCTGTGAAATAAATGTGGCATTTATAAATAAAAGTCCCCTGAAATAAATGTGTATTTAAAAAAGGCCAGTCACACTGCAGGAGAGGACAGGCCACAGGTCCAATATTTGGGATTTTGGACTGGTGTTATCTTTTATACAATGCTAGTTGTCAGTTCAGCATATTGTTCCTTGAAAGGTTATGTTGACCATTGAATTGTTTTCAAAAAGTACATCCACAGAGCTTTTTTGAAAGGTGTTGAATAAAAGTTGCCTATGGCTTTTCCTCAAAGAAATTAGGAGTGTGATTTAAAAAAAAATGTTGACAAGACCAAAATGAATGTTTTGTTTATATCTGTGGAAGATATCTGATATCTTCGGTTCCCAATTGGCTTGAGAGCCAATAAAAGACGGCGTTCGTATCACATGCTATCTCTGTGTCATCGTGATCATGTTGCCAGTTAGTGTTGATAAAACAGATTAGTGGCTGAGTTTGAAACTGGCGTTTCCATCAGAAAAGTGACACCTGGCATTAGCCCATATTAGCTGTCCTAGCTTAACCATCCAAACAATCCATTAAATTAGAATACAGCATATTTAAACAACCAATAACAACTGTCATTGGGTTTCAATATCATGACGGGAAAAGGAAAGCAATTTTCTCTGAATGAAAAAATGAATGTGCACGAAAGCATCTTTGGTTGAAGCCGCCCTTGTCAAAAGGATTGATAATATCTGATCACGTAATGCACCCAAAGTGAAACTCTGGTAACCACCACTGGCAGCTCATGGAGACTGATGCCCATCTCCCCTCATGCTACTACCGGGTAAGCTACCAAGTAACATTGGTGGTTTATTCTCTACTGGCAACCACTTGTTGTGAAGGGAATGCCGTGGAATGAGGAAGAGAGAATGTGACATCAGTGTTACCATCCATCCATCTTCCATCCATCAACCGTTAGGGGTCGCAGGGGGACTGGTGGGGCCGATGCCAGCTGGCATTGGGCAAAGGTGGGGTACACCCTGGTACACCCTGGACAGGCAACCACTCACACACGGGCAACTTGAAGTCATCAATTGGACTGTGGGAGGACACCATAGCACCCAGAGAAAACCCACACTAACACAGAGAGAATGTGCAAACTCCACACGGAAGAGTCCCAAGCTGGATTTGAACCTGCGACCCTCTTGCTAACCTGCTAATCACTGCACCACCATGCAGCCCATATCAGTGTTAGTTTTAATATTGAATGATATGGCATTCCATACAACATAGCCTGGTTCTAATTGAGCTAAGTGGCCTCCCTGAGCCTAGGTAACTGGTAGCTAATCATTTAAATTAGTGATCCTGGGTAAGTGGTGTTATGAAGCTGCTTGTCAACTGGCTCAGTTACTCTGAGCTTTCCAGTGAGCATGTTCACTTTATAGAGGCAGATTTCTTCTTTACAAACAACATCATCACAACCATTATAGCAGAGCACATAATATCATGTCCTGCATTAGAATAGAATACTTAAATATATTGGCATTTTTAAACATGTTCACTAGAATGAAAATGTATTAATGTATTATTTTTCAAAGTGACATTTAATCAAGTAATATGTAAGTTTAATCACCATTTATTAGACTGCAGTAGACTAGTGTACTGTGTTAGGACTCCTGTTGCATGGATGAACAAAAAAAGTTTCTTCTATCTGATATCATTATAATTAAAAGCAAAGCAATTTTACTTCTCTATAAAAATATATCTACTTTACTTGTCCACGTTAGGATCCAGAATGATGACTGAAATTTTCCAGCGATCTGATTGGTTAGTATTTGAGTTGTTGACAAGTTTTGAGCTGATACTCTGAACCTGAGACCTGCTCTGGAGCAGGTTACCTTGGTGATCTACCTCAGTAAACAGTGACCCAGCTTTGTAATGCTGGAAAACTCAGGCCAAAGATCGTTGGCTATGCCACCACAGGAGTAGATCTTGTCACACAGTATACACAGAGGCTCACCTGGACAGATGATGACCAGAACTACAGACAATTTAACATCCTGCCATGGGCTGCAGAACAGACAGCAGAGGCAGGAGAGAGGAGTTTGAGCCACTCCATCTTTCAATTGTCATTCCCCCTGTCACCCCTTCACCTCTGGTCCCTGATCCCTGATACTATCCCTGCCCTGCACGGATCAGGACTGCTGCTCTTCTCCCTGTCCTGTCCTCAGCCCTCTGGGAGCCTGCATTCTGCTTGTGATTCTTTCAGATCAAAAGTGATAAGTGTTTACAGAAAAACGTGTGTGTGTGTGTGTGTGCGTGTGCGCGTGTGTGTGTGTGTGTGTCTACGGTAGGTATGTGTATTAAGGTGCTTGGGGAGCTAATCTTAGGGAGATTGAGCATGTCAGGTCCGATAAGAAACAGCCACAGCAGGAGCCTGTAGGCCTCCGATAATGTGAGATTTATCAGAGGCAAGGAGCGAGCGGTTGCTCCAGAGGATTATGAACACAGCAGAGAAGAGCGGAGCAGGTGAGGGGGCACGTCTCTCTCCACAAGACTTATTTCATTCCCTTTCTTTTGCTCCTCTCACACATTCCCTCTTTCTCACTCTGTGGCTGATGTGTAGCATATCCCACTCCACTCGTCCCTGTTTCAGGTCTTATACTGTGTCTCTCTCATTCTATTTTTATTTAAGCTCTCCTGTGTTAAAGGGAAGCCCAGGCAGTGAGGTGGAGATGAGGTGGAGCTGAGAGGAGATGGGGCTGAGGCTGGGGGTGGGGGTGATACCATTTCACAAGAAATGGTAAATGGGCTTGTATTTATTTACCTCCGTTCTAGTCTTCCGACCACTCAAAGTGCTTAACATGTCATCATTCACACAGTGATGATCATACAAGGAATCAGCCTGTCCATTATCTAATCTAGATACTCATTCACAAACCGATGGCCTTCAGGAGCAGTGTGGCTTAGGTGTCTTGCTCAGGGACACACCGGAGGAGCCAGGGATCGAACCACTGACCTTTCGATTGATGAACAACCTACTCTACCTTTGAGCCACAGCCACCCACAGCAATCTGTGGTTCTGACTGGGCTTAGATCAAAAACTGATGCACTACCCCTACTTCCTTCCTTCCAACTTCCATGTACGCTCCATTACCATCCTTACCTTAGGTCTCCCTCTGTAACACATAGTAGTGCACCCCTGCAGCCTCTTATCTTTGCCCTCCAGACCTACATTGGCTTCCATTTACTTTTAGAGGAGAATAAACAAACCAGACAGGAAGAGAGGAATATAAATAAAGCGGTCTGGTGTCATCAGAGAAAGAGGGATGGAGGGGTGGAATCAGAATAGAGAGGGGCGTTGAGGGAGGGGATTAGTTCCAAGCCAGTGCTGGTGAAAAGACTGGAAATAAGCCCCAGGAGACTGAATGAGAGATACAAGGGGAGATGGCAGTCAGGGGGCATGTAGAGAGGAGGAGGAGGGAAGGAGGTAAAGAAGATGGCTAGAAGGCGGGAAGGTATGGGACACCATCAGAGAATGTACTAGCTCTCTCCAAAATGATGTTCTTCAATCTTCTTTCACCTTCCTGCGCCGTGTCCTCTGCTTCAACCTAATTCTTCCAAATATGTTTCTCTCTATATTTGTTTTTCAAATCTTTTTCTCTTTGTTCATAACCTTATTTCTCCCTCCTTTCTGCCATCTACAACTCTTATCAATCTGTCCATTTCTTTTTGTATCTTCCCCTCTTTTTCCTTGTCCAGCTGACGTTACTTTTATTGCAATCCCTCCCCATCATCCGGAAGATAAAACACTTGTCCCCTTTTTCACATAAATTGAAACGGGTAAAACAAATCATTGCAATCACACACTCTCACCTTTACAACGTACATTTATAGGGAGACATCGATTGCATTTTCATCCCGTAGGCCCGTTCTTAGCATGAGTGAGAGGAGGAAATGATTATAGATCTCTCCTCCGGACCCCAGTTAAAATCGACGACCCAATACCTCATGTGTCTCATGCATACTCATTGTGGTTGCTTGGCACTCCCTATCCATTATCAAACCTATTCAATCAAAGCGAACATGAACAAGGTTTATGTCTGGCGGTTGGAGTTGGGGAAGGGAGAAACAATTAACCAAGTATTTCTCAACTGATTAAATTCCCCTTTGATTTGTCCATATAGTTTTATGCTTGGGGAATATGTCAAAGTGCCATTCAGATTATGAATCTACTGCCTTGTGTCCAACAACTTTCTCCAGAGCTACTGAGCTGTGCTAACCTCTTAGGAGTTCCTAGCAGGAGGTAAATACAGGATAACATTATGTTTATGGGGTGTAGAGACAATAAAATGCAGGACTCTAAATGCAAAATAACAATGAGCTTTTTCAAATAAATATGGAATTGAAGTCATCGTCTAATTGGAATGTAATCACTCCAACCATACCTTGAACTGTATTGCCACATAATTAGTTGTGGATGCATGATCCTTGACTCAAGCTTGGATCTATAACGTTTATTATTTCATTAGATATTAAGTTTCCTTTGTCACAAGAACCACACAAAATTCAAAGATAGTGAGAGAAACAGGGGGTAAATAGGAGCCAACACCTCAAATCTGCCACCAGGGTCCTCGAGGAAACTGATCCACATACTTGGTTTCCGCTAGAACATATTGACATGCTTTAATGTTCAAATGTTTCTCATCCTGTCTCATCCTGTCTGTCTGAATATACACTGATCAAAAAATAAATGCAACACTTTTGTTGTTGCTCCCATTTTTTATGCGCTGAAGTCAAAGATCTAAGACTTTTTCTATGTGAACTTTTATTGTGACGAGCCTAAGGCACACCTGTGCAATAATCTGCCTAATCAGCATCTTGATATGCCACGCCTGTGAGGTGGATGGATTATTTCGGCAAAGGAGAAGCGCTCACTGATACACATTTAGACAAATTTGTGAACAACATTTGAGAGAAATAGGCCTTTTGTGTACATAGAAAAAGTCTTAGATAAACATCTAAAGTCAAACGACTTTAGCGTTAAAAAATGGGAGCAAAAACAAAAGTGTTGCATTAATATTTTTGTTCAGTATTCACCCTCTGTGCAAAACATTTCAGCACCTGTCTCTTTAAGACCCCCTCCTAAAAAAGCTCAGTCTGCTCTGATTGGCTTGCAAGAAAAATATGGTGCACCTTTGCAAAAATAGTTTTCAAACTGTGGGTGGTATATTTTTTAAGGAGCCTGCATGTGACATAGAAAGGGAGCCAGATCTGAATGGCTTGTTAAATCACATGTTTTCTGATTTATACAGCCCACAATAAACTAACTGGGTTGTCTTATTTGTGTTTGTGAGTTGGTAGGTACTCCAGATACCCAAACATGTGTGCACAAGCACTGAAGATTTTTTTTTTTCATTATGCCCTCTTTACGTTACTTGTTTCCAAGGCATATTTGCATTTGAGTTTCTAAGTATCTGAACTCTATCTGATTTAGGAATTATCTAAATCCTAGTAAAATGTTTGTGGACACGGATACTGTCATGCTTCATACATGGAGGCTACAATGTTTGAAATATATCCGTAGTTCGTGTTTAGCTACATTTATCCGTCAAGCATCTTGGAGAAGCTACTGTAGGACTTTAAGTTTTCTTCTTCTAAAGTTTGCCTCTTTCTTCCTTTATAGTTACGGCAGAGTCTATGCAACAGCAGACCCATATCACCATACGATTGGTCCTGCAGCCACATACAGTGTGGGCACTATGGTGAGTCTGTTCCCTGTTTCTTAGCCTCTACTCTATTGTGCCAGACTGTATGTGCTATGGGGCTGATGCAGCATCCTCACACTGTTGTCTTTGATAACACACTGTGTGACACAGCACATGGACCCATGTTTAACTTTACAGGAGCCCCATTTTACACCAGAAAAGGTGTACTGAAATATTCATGTGAACTGAACTGCTAACACTAAATGAATAACTCAAATGAAATAATTGGCTGACATGCTTTACCAATAATCTAGGAGACCTCCTATTTTTACTCTTTGACTTGTTGTTCCTATGAGTTGTGTTTCCCTCTGAGAGAACCATTTTAATGTTTATTGTGAATCTTTGCCACTTCAGTAAATGAAAAAGGGACATTGCCTTATTCTCAAACTCCCCATTCAATTTCATTGGCTGAAAGCTACTTGCTTGAAATCCAACTGAGACTGAAAATTCCTCCCCACAGAAAACAGTCTCCTCAAATTTTGCAAGGGGGAGAGTCGAATGGTTAATGTTTGTTTTTAGCTAGCTTTGCAGCTAACATCAAAGATGAAAAAAAATCTTTCCAAAGAAAGAAACAGAGCACCCCAGAAGATGTGGTGAAACTGAAAGTACAATTTGTTTTTTTGTCGTGGGTGTGGATAGGGACTTCCTCCAAAGATTAACGACCATCTAGTAAATGCTTGGACGTGCCGTGGGAGATTAAAGTCAGAGAGAAAGACAGACCACAAAAGAAGCAAAAGTAGGAGAGGGAGAGGGAGAGTTTAAGTTGTTGGTGGCAAATCGGCTGCAGCCGGAGCTGCTGCTTGGTGCGGCATCTTGGACAGATGAGATGAGGGTTGATGCTGACATGCTTGTGATGATGGAAACTGAAAGCTGTACCGCCACCACCATGTGTCGCCCAACCCCCCCTTTCCTCCCCTAGTGCAGCTGCTAGCTAAAAGCCTTCATTAATTCTGACATTTTTTCCTCTTCATTTACTTAATTAAAACAGTGGCCTCTGTTTTCCTCCTTATTACTCTACACTTTCTTCTCTTTTGTCTTCAAATTACTCCTCCCTTTTTCCCCGTCCTCCAATATCAGAGCCAATATCAGATGTTTATTCCTAATTCTCAATAACATAAATGAAGGAAAAACATACCTCACATTCTGCCCCCCAAAAGACCTACTAAGACCAAACTTGCCAGATGTAATAATGATGCAACTGGTAACACTATAATTATGGGCGGGGTTATTGTACCCACAATTTGTAGATGAGAATTATTTTAAGTCCTTATGAATCCACTCATCTTGCCCTTTGTGGTTTTTATCTGAAGTTTCTGTCTATTTTGTACTTAAATAGAAAAAAAAAATATTTTTGAATAGTTTGAATAGTTTTGATTAGTGCTCATTTCAGGTCATGTGAGTTTAGGCCAAACTCCTTTGTAGGAAGTTTGTGCTGTTTCCTGGATGCCACATATTGAACTAGGGTGGACTTGGGTGGAAAACTGTCAGATGTGTGAAGTCAAGCTTTGTGGGCAGGACTGGATTACCAGCTCTCTGAGTTGGTATGGCTGTAATGCTACAGGTACCAAGTATTTTCATAAAAGAGGACTTTATTGTACTTTTGTATATACTGTATGTATTGTACTATTTTTAGATAGTGTTGACATATGTCTGAACCTGCCAAGAATCCTTCAAAGTCCATCCATATTGGACAATTCCTCACCTCACTAAAATTCATTATCACTGCTGGAAATAGTGTGTCCTATATGAAGGGAGGTGTAAAATAAGGCTGTGGACGTTGGGTGGTGGAGATGGTGTGGCATGTCAGACTACAATCTGATGTCCAATCACAGATCAGAACAATTAGAATGTTATCTTTTTCATTAACCATAGAATGATCTTTCCCCACCCTTAACTTTAACTTAACTTAAAGCCTTTCAGTTACCTAATCAGAACAATATCTTGTTAATATATAATAATATCTAGTTTATTTAGTTTATTTAACATAACCACACTCACTATTCCTGAAATTAAAAGTTAATTCCAAAGACATTTCACATCCATCTGTCTACAGGAGTTGGTTTAGTACTACTTCGTATGTTCTTCTATAAACTTCCTTAACTTCTTTAGTAATTTGTAACTCCAGAGAGCAGATAAATGTCCTCAAGTGATGTCATTTGTAGAAGCGCCATTTGGGGATGAAGATGAAAGAAATAAAGCTTACCAGACTAGAATATCACACCTGAATCTCCAGCCCACCTCTGCAGTCAAGTTGCATTGTGGGTAATGTAGGTGCCAGGTTTTGACAAGATAGAAGAATAGAGTAAAAAAGACAATATTTCTGGTTCTGCTGCATCAGTCTTCACCTTTTTTTGTTTTGACTGTCCATCACTTTCTAATAATGTTATGAGTACAATGCTAAGTCAGCGGGGTACTCTTTTAATCATATTAGTCGTAAATATTGTGGAAAGTGAGATTTTTTTTACCAATCCACATTGGATATGAAAAAAATGTTGTCATCGAATGTAATCTGAGGTTTGAAAATGTCCAATATTGACATAGTAGTGATACACAACTTTCACTTAATCAGCTACACACGAGGAAATATATTTAGGAAACCATCTTGTTTTTGTATGAAAAAAATAATACTTTGCTTTTATTATTACGGTATGTGGCTGATGTAGTGTATATTCAGTAAGAGACAAGCCAAAAAAATGAGTATTTTTATTATTTGGTTGTGATTTCACTGGAGAACTTGTTATATGGCATATGTGTGGTGTGTTTAATGCCAAGGAGCAGTTTTGTGGTAGTTTCATCCAAATGTTATTATAGTGTTTTTATAGTGTAGTTTTTATAATCACTGTTGTTGCAGATGTTAAAAGGTGTGTTTTTAATAGTTTTGCTTCAGACGTCTCATCAGATGCCAGAATAGCTCTGATGGTTGTTTCTCAGTGAAGTTTGACTCATGGTGTTTTATGATGGGCTAAATAGATTTCTTCACTGCTTGGTTTAATACTAACAAGTACCATGTAACTTATAAATCCACACTCAAGTACATGCAACAATCACACACACATACACACCTACAGCCACGAGCGCATACACACACACACACACACTCACACACACTCTTTCACCTCACAAATTTCCTAATTACTTTGCGCCCAAAATCTCCTCAGTTAAATAAGTTAAGACAAGTGGAAAAAGGGAGGAACGTTTCTTTGGAGGAAAGAGAGAAGTTCATTTTAATATTGATATTTCAGTGGTTCTTCATTGAATACTGATTGGAGCTTTTTCATCTTTGATGTTGCAGGCTAGCCTTTACAGAGGAGGGTGCAGTCGCTTCACTCCCTACTAGAAAAGAGAGAGGCACGCCCCCTTTCCATCCCCGCAAAACAGGCAAAAAAAAAAAAAAAAAGCAACAAATGAAATGACTAAATAACCATCTTCACCCTCTTCATGGAAAACTAAAAACAAAATGCTTCCTGGTGTCAAATGTGACCCTGAAACACAAGAATCCCTCTCAAGTTGCTTCCCCATTAACAAAGTGTACACACTGTCATTTATTGATGTAATGTACTTATTTTTGAAACGAACATTTTGTTACTCTGTGTTGACTTGAATGTATTTGTATTAACATGTCTGTAGTGGAAAAATAGTCAATGTAGACAAAGTGGGGAAAGAGTTGAAATGGGAACTCTTTTCCTCTTTAAGTCGTTCGTCCGCAACTCAGCTCCTTAGGGGTGGCCTTTTGTGCTAGTTTTAATTCCTTTTAATTTCCCACCTTTATTGTTTCAATTAGTCATTTCCCCCATATACATTCAAACCGCTAATGTTCAGCAATTCCAGTTTGAGCAACAAATTTCAGATTGAATTTATTAAGTAAATGATAGAGCCATTCCACCCTCTCAGAGAACTGGCTCCATTCTAAGTGAGCCAATAAGTGGAGCTGAGTTTCAGGCTGACTTAATGGGACTCTGAGCTGTTCAGCCCAGAGGAGGTGAAACTGCAACAAAATTGCTACCAGGAAGTGATGCATTATGAAACCCAGAAGGTGAGAGGAAGAGCGTGATGTATTACTGAATGTGAATACAGGAGGAAGTGATGTATAGCAGAGTGTGAAGCCAGAACTATGACAGGCAGCGCTGTGCTAGAGCCCATTGATCGCTGGCATAGTGCCAGAGGCAGGAGGTATCCCATTACCGCTGAATGGTTTTAAAGGAGAAAACCACATTATTTCTCTCTGTTTCATGACTTGTCATGTCCTGCACATACTAAGCAATAACAGTAATCCCACATTTGCTCAGTACTGTGTATGCACATCAGCATCATCAACAGATGGGATGGTATGAACCTTTTGAACCTCTTGTTTTAATACTTACAAACTTAATACCATGTCCCTGTTAAAGCTGCATTCATAGCATTTTGGCCACTAGGATGCTGAAAACATTGAAATATAGTAAAGGATGCAGCCACTGCATTCCTAGTAAATGGTCCTTACAACCAAAATGAGAGCTAAAGAGGGCACAAAGCTCCACGTAGCAGTGTTGGGTGATAGATCTCAAAACATCTCTCACCTCAACAACATGATCTTATACAAACACACTCATTTCACATTCACTTTCATTGAGCAGAGAGTGAAATGGTATATCTTCTGCTAAGATGATGAAGTGGATGGACTTGCTCCCCTCTATAGATACAATATATACATACAGTATATACTGATTATCTCAGGGGAGGTTTTATTCGGGCTACCCCATACATCAACAAATCATCAGTTTAGGAGCCCCTGAGTTGAATATCATGGTACATTTTTCCATCATTGTAACTGTTTGACAGGCTACAAGGTTTAATAAACCTAGCCATGTCAGAAAATATACGTAGCTGTTAGCCTGACTGTAACTGAAATAAAGGTGCACCTCCTTTCTACTGTGACATGTGCTCTATTTCCTCACCTTCATTTCCGAATGCTAGCAAAGCCAGCTAAACCTTGCGCTGCATCTTCTAGTACTATCCAGTATGATCAGCTGCCAGCAAGTAGCAGCCAGTTTTATCGGTTTTCATGGAGACCTGGGGAATAACTAGACGGCCTGCTCCAGATGACCTGAGGGGTCTAGCTGGTTCGTAGCTCATAAGCAAGTCAGAGAGGTATTGGGATACCAGACCAAGTGGGGCCTTATAAATAATCATTCGAATTTTAAAATCAAATCTAAATTTGATTGTAAGCCAGTGTAACGACCTCAGCTCAGGTGTTATAGGGTCATATTTCCTTTCTTCAGTTAAAATTTAGCAGCTGCATTCTGGGGTAACTGCAGATAATTAAGATCCTTTTTGGGTAATCCTGTGAGCTGCGTGTAACAGCAGTCTAGCTGACTGGAAATAAAAGCATGGACAAGTTATTCAGTGTCCTACTGGGATAAAAGGCTCCTTACCTTTGCAGTGCAGCCTTGGAAAGTGACGTCAGTGTCCAAGATGACACCAAGGTATCTGTGATGCTTTTCAAAGACAGTTGTTGCAGTTTAGTAGAGATTTCTTGTCTGTAGGCCTTTGCCCCGATAATCAGGATTTCTGTCTTGGTTAAAATGGAAAAAATGACGAGACATCCAGTTATCATTATCCTTGACACAATCTGATAGTGTGTCAGAAGGCTCAGATCATTGGAGGACAGGGAAGTATATTATTATTATGGTAACACAAATTGTGTTTCTTGATAAGCTGACCCAGAGGCGACAAGTAAACTGAACAATAATGGGCCTAAAATTGACCCCTGGAGAACACCACATGAACCAATTTGTTTTGGAGCTAAAATTCCAAAGGCAAACTAAAATCATGTCCTTTGTGTTAAAATAAAAATGTTCCATTACTGTAAATTGTCCGCCTGTGTATGTAGACCAGCTCATCAAATATGTCTGAAAACAAAAGCTGACATGCTTCCTGAAAGACTTCAAGAGAAAAATGAAGCAGCGTCATTTATCTTTAATGTGATAAAGTCTCCTTTCTTTAAGTTTCTTCCTTTAAGTAACTGTTTCCCATCTTCTTCTTCATTGATGACTGTCCATTAAAGGCAGAAATTTAAAATAAAGTACAAAATACTGTCTATCAGCAACCTCAATCCAACCCATATGCATAAGTTAACAGTTATTTGATCTACTGCAGGAGTTTCATGAGAATTTGTAGTGTTTCAGTATAGATTGGCTGAAATGGAAACAAGTGTAGATTGAGGTTGGAAACCCTTGTGTAGCTTAGTATCGATTCCTCCCTGTCTCCAGGCATGTGTCTTCTCTCTGAGGAAACAGGTTGGAGACAGACAACAATTTGTGATGTTCACCCACAAAAGCGGCCTCAGACCATGTTATTGAATGTCAAGTAAAACAAGGAAATATAGGATCCTCAATGCAAACACTAGTTCTCTCACTCCCAGTAGTTTCATTAGTTTTCAGAGAGATGAGTTGTCATCCAGAGCTCGAATTCAAGACCAATACAAAAGAAGAGCAGTGAAGCCAGTGGGTAGATACTCAGATTCAGATCAGTCGTTGTAGTTAAAACTGTTTTGTATCAGCTGCAGTCTGGAATAGATTTTCAGTGTGATTTCATCTCATTCTCTGCTGGGAGATTGACTCTCAAGGTGTTAATAAAGTTTGTTCAAAACAAGGGGGGCCATTTCTCAAAAGCTATCTCCAAGCACTGCTTACACAGATTGCAAATGCTCCCAGTGGCCCATTTCACAAATGACTGCTAGTCACAAATTGCAGATGAATTTGTGAATCTACAGTCCTCTCAGATTCTCATGCATGGAATCCAAGGATGGTGATTATTTTCATTACATTTGAGAGAGGAAAAATTAAATAGAGGACATTATTTCATATTGCAAGTCGCAGTTTGCCTATTGCGTAGTATCTTGACAGTGAAGGTTTGCGCATGGTTACATGGCGAACGCTCTGAAACGTTTGCGATTAAAGTAACACCTGGTGAATGATGTGAAACTGTTGTGGTTAAACTAATGCATGGTCAATGTTGCAAAATGGTTGATGACTAAAATAACGTGGTTAACATTGTAAAACATTTGCAGTTAATGTAACACATGGTTAGCAGTGTGAAACGCTTGTGGTTAAAGTAACACATGGATAAAGTTGTTTAATGGTTGCAGTTAACATAGCACATGGTTAACGTTGTGAAATGCTTGGTTAACAAAACACGTGATTAACGTTAAATGAATGCAGTTAACATAACACATGGTTAATGTGAAACGTTTGTGGTTAACATAATACATGGTTAACGGTTGCAGTTAACGTAATTTATGGTTCCTATGTGAAAATGTTGCAGTTAATATAACATATGATTAACCTGAGACAGAAAGGGTTAAAGTAACATGCAATTAAGGTTATGAAAAGTTTGTGGTTAACATAACACACGATTAACAATGTTAAACAGTTATGGTTGAAATAACACATGGTTAATGCTGTGAAACACTTGTGGTTAACAGAACACAAGGCTAACATAAAACGTTTAATAACGTTTAACGTTAATGATGTAACATGTGGTTAACGTTGTGAAGCGGTTGCAGTTAATGATGTAAGGTGATTAACATTGTGAAATGGTTACTTTTAACATAACACATGGGTAATGTTGTGAAATAGCGGTGGTTAAGGTAACATGTAGTTGACGTGAAACGGTGGTGGACAACGTAACACGTGGTTAATGTTGTGAGATGGTGATGGTTAAAGTACCATGTGGTAATGTTGTGAAATGGTTGTGGTTAACGTAACACATAGTTAACATTGGGAAATGGTTGTAGTCAACAAAACATGGCGGTTAAAGTAACACGTTGTTAAAATTGTGAATCAGTTGTGGTTAATGATGTTATATGTGGTTTATGTGAAACAGTTGCAGTTAAAGTATCACATGGTTAACATTTTGAGAAAGCTGCAAATACAGTAAAACATGGTCGACATTGTGAGATGGTGGTGGTTAAAATAATGTGTGGTTAATGTGAAACAGTTGTGATTAACGTAATGTATGGTGGATGTTTTAAAATGGTTGCAGTTAACGTTACATTGTGAAACACCTTGCGGTTAATGCAACATGTAATTAACGTGAGATGGTAGAGGTTAAAGTAACAAGCAGTTAAAGTTGTGAAATGGTTGCAGTTAACGTAAGACATGGTTAAAGTTGTGAAATGTTTATCGTTAATGTGACATGGTGGTGGTTTAAGTAGCACATAGTTAACGTTGTGAAACGGTTGTGGTTAAAATAACGTGGTTAACATGAATTGGTGGCAGTTAAAGTAACATGTTGTTAACGCCTGGAATGGTTGGCGGTTAAAGTAACATGGCTAATGCTGTGAGACGTGGCAGTTAAAGTAAAATGTGGTTAACCCTGTGGATTGGTGAAGGTTAAAGTAACATGTGGCTAATGTTGTGAACTGGTGGCAGTTAAAGTAATGTGGCTAATGTGAGATGGTGACAGTTAAAGTAAAATGTGGTTAACCTTGTGGATTGGTGGTGGTTAAAGTAACGTGGTAAATGCTGTGAATTGGTGTCTGTTAAAGTAACGCGGTTATGTTGTAAGAGGGTGCCAGTTAAAGTATCATGTGGTCAACATTGTGAGATGGTGGTGTTCAAACATGATTTCCATTAGACACCAAAATCTCCCTCCACTTACTATTAACGGCAAGGAGAATTCATTATCCATCTATTCATGTATCTACTTTAGCAATTTACAGTGTTGTTAAAGCAGCATACTATACATATTAGTCAGCATAACTGACTAACAAAACTGTTATGAAGTGAATGTTTAACTTCAGGCTGATGTCAGCTAGATTTGGCAAATTATTGGTTTGGCCTCAACGTGCACACACTCGCATGCTTATGAGACATGTATTCTAAAAGCAACTCAGACAATACATCCAAGCATTCAGTTACCCACTAATCTGACTCACTCTCACCCAGTCTCCACACACACACACACACACACACACACACACACACACACACACACACACACACACACACACACACACAAACTCTCCCACCAGTAAATAGCATCTGTGCCTGCTGTGTCTGATGGGATCGTAAAGAGGGGAGTCAGTAGCGCAGGAAAAAAGGGGAGTGTGAAGAGAAGCAGCAACCGAGGCAATTTACCCCTCAGATTAGAGATAAGAGAGTTCAGTCAATAAGCACTGATCTCATTTGAAGATATACCAGACTAGACTCTCTGACACACACGCACACACACACACACACACACTTATTCACACTCATTCGTCTATTGCTATCACGGTTGTGTTGGTCTGCACACTGTCTTTTCTCTTGTTCTCTTGCTGTTTTCAACCACGATAAGGCCATTGTTACAGTAAATATGGATTGGACAAATCTCTCACTCCCTGTCTCACCACAAGTCTTTTTTTTTTCTTTACACAGACAAAATCTGGCCTTTATCTAACATGGCAGCAGCCTCTTATAGGAAGAGCGTGTAACATTTAGGGGATCTATTGGCATAAATGAAACCTAATATTAATAAGCATGTTTTCTTTTATGCATAATTACCTGAGAATAAGAGTCATTGTGTAGAATGAGCCATTCATACAGTATCCTCTTCACGTGGTCGACCATGTTGCACCGCCATGCTTCTACAGCAGACCAAAATGGACAAATTAAACTCTGTTAACTTTTCCTGCTTGGGCCAGAGTTAATAATGTTACTCTGTCTGGAGTTAACCCAATCACTTCACTCCGCCACAGGGAAACAAGACACAGGGAACCTCTGTTGGTCTGTAGGGGCTGCAGCATTTATTTCTGCACAAATTGAAACTTCCACTGAATATTCACTGACACGCTCACAGCTGAAATAACTCTCTCTCTCTCTCTTGCTTCACCACTCACATCCCACGTAGGCACACACTCTACACTCTGACTCTGCTATTCTCCAGCTCTTGAGAGGGCCCTTCATGTTTTCACATTGACTTCCATAGTTCTGCTACACACTTGGCACACTGGTCAGGTTTCAATCTGCAGCCAGATCTTACACACCGGACCTTTAAGACAATCTCCTCTACTCTGAACAGTATAATAGTTATTATTTTTCTAATGATCAACAAATCCCATTTATATTAGAAGACCAAGACCAACAATGAATGAATCCAACTAACATGCCTGCTAGCTCCATAGTTGTCCACAAACTATTAACTATTAACTAACTCATCTGCCCAATGCACTATTTCCTCCTGTTTGAGTAACATTTGTTAAAAGCTACAGTGCAGCTGAGCCTTTTTTTTAAAACTGGAACTATATATTTGAGAGTCACTTTTATGGACTTACATTTTCAGATGGAACCAATGGCAGTGCCCCAGAAAGGTTAGGGACATCATAAAGTGTTTTGGTCTGGACTAAATTTATAAAGAAAAATTAATTATTGAAGCAATACTGTATAAAGAACACAATTAGGGCATTAAGGTCCTGCTTTATTAGGCCTATCTGATCTTACGGTGACAGTTCCTCACTATGTGTACATTTTAAAACATTTATTATTTCAGTTTTGTTTGATGCATATTCCCATATTAACGTCAGGTAATCGACAAATAAACAGTAATTTGTAATAAACAACAGCTCAATTTTGTCATTGGCCCTGGGAGTACATTAATCTGGCCATGGATTTGTTGACAGTTTAAAAAAATATACAATAAAATGTCAATCTTGTCCTTTAAGGTCTGTGACAGCATGAATAATTCAAATTATTTAAATATGGTGGTAAAACAGTTGTGGCAAAGTTTAATACTTGTCTGAGTTTGGCTCATTCTTCATTTTGCATTTAAAGCTTGTATACTTTTATACACAGAACATAGCGTGTACATTCAGTGGTAATGGGATATCAACTGTTTTTCATAACCATTAATGTAAATAAAAATATGTTTTATTTTATCCATTGCTCTTCCATGTACAATTTAAAAAAAATGTCTAAAGGTTGTGAAAGTCATCTGACAATATTTGTGTATCATAGAAAAAACTGTAATAGTGTAGTTAATTTTATCTATTATTTAGAGTCACATTAGCATTATGTTATTGTACTACAGAAGAAGAAAATGTATATTAAAAGAGAAAAAAATGTTCTTCCTTTTATATAGTTTATTTCAGTGGTTAGGGGTTAGCCAACGGCAACATTTTATATGAGAAGACAAGGCTTTTACTCTGTTTTTGTTTCCATCAAATGTGATGTCTTTCTCTGTGTCGGTTGTCACATTACTGTGTGAGATGTGTTTTGTTAGGCCATAGTCCTATTCCTGTCTACAGCAGCATGTCCTAAATAACCTCTACATTACCCAGCTCTTGGACAAGACACATTTTTTTTTTTTTTTTTTTGAGCATGTTTCAGTTGGGAAAATGGAGAATTTAAACGACTCAGTCTGTTTCTTGGTTTATGACATCTCTAAAACGCCAAGCCTGTGCTGAGGGATAAAGCTGCCAACCAAGACAAACACTATTCAAGGCTGCCATTAAAGCTTCAGTGGGCAACAATTTCTTGGCATCATTAGGGAAAAAATGCACAATAACCTTTAAGCATATTGTAATTCAAGTATTCTAAAAGAAAACTAGACTTCTACACCTTCTCATGGCTCTGTTTTCGGACTTAACAGCTGGGCCAGACCAGCCACTTGACGAGTGCGTAGCGGCTGCGTTACCTCACGACTGTGTGATTCACGCATCTGTTGTCCGCATCAGCTGCGTGTTAGCTGCATGTTAGCTGCGTGTTAGCTGCGTGTCTGCAGCATTTCTGTTGCTGCTGCTGCTCTTTCTGCACAGTTTGACTCTCATAATTTCATGTCATTATAAATAGCATTTATATTTATTTTAGACAGAGAAAGGTCAAGAAACTGTGCTCATTTGTAAATAATAGTAATAATCCCCAATTAAAATCCCGTACTATATTCATTTATGGAGTCCTGCAAGTCACTGCATGTTCTACAACACTGTCCTGCACATATTTCTGAATAAAAGCCTTGTGTTAACAAATGAAGTTCTGCCCACAGAAAAAAATTGCTTGAGGATTTTATTTTTAAATGAAAGCAGGAAATGTTGATTTAAAAATACATCTTGACATTTTTTCATGTCAGCATTTTCTATCCAAACATCATAAGTGTAGTCATGTTGCTGATATGATTTCAGTATACAGTCAGAAGATCACCTTCACTGTCTGTAACATTTTTTTTACAGCTGTTTAGTCTTTGAAATTGCAGTAATGTTGTTGATATGATGTCAATATACAGTCAAACAATCACTTCCACTATTGCTGCTCAGCTCACGTCAAAAAACGGCGAGACCTCGAATCTCAAGACCTCGAACCTTGAGGCGGGCAGCGTGGAAGCTCTAATCCATTAACATGGCCACCGAAATGAAAAACAACAGGTAACACAGCCGCCACATGCTCGTCACGCGTGCAGTCGGGCCCAGGGCTTAAAAAATCTAGCCTGTGATGGGAGACTGACCAATCATAGGTCATTTCTGAGAGAGAGAAAGCGTTCCTACTGGCTGTGCTCCGGTCATGTGAACGGTACTTGGTAAATTATTTCCTCTGCAGATCTCAATATTGCTGCCCGATCACCAACCTTCTCATTTTACAGCTAAACAGTTGCTACAAGATGTTTCTGAAAACATTTGAGGAGAGAAATAGTCATTACAGTACCAGAATATTGATTGATATTTGATCAGCGGAGTTTGCGAGTCTATGCTCTCATAGACGGCAGCTAGACAGCAGACCTCAGGTCAGGTCGTTTTCCTCCAGTCTGTGAAATCTTGTAGACACCATTCGGCGCACCGGAGGATACAGAGGCACATGTTTTTTTCAGGTTACGTGTTTCATGTACTACTGTCAGGATATAGGGAACATTTTATAAAAATAACTTTTTTAAGCTTTAATGTGAAACAAAGTGAGTGCCAGTGAAGTGCAACAAGTGTCTCTTATCCTCCCAAATCCACCTTCAAATTTGCAAAAATCACTGCAAAATTACCTCAAATCACTTCCATATTTTACCCATCTCTTTATCCTTTTGAACTGGACAAGACGCATCATGTAGCATCATTAGCTGATGTTTCCACAGAGCCAGAGCCCACTGTTCCCTCTGTACTAGTTTTCAGCTGTGATTTTAAAGGGATAGTTTGGGTGTACGTATATTGGGGTTATATGAGGAAGCAGCCAGGACCACCGACACCAGAACAAAGAAACACAATGGTGTAGACAGGGTCATCAGAAAAGCGTATTTTTGCCACCTAAAAGAAATGTTGCTAATGTAGCTGCAGGGATGCAAGAAAAATTTCTTGATCTTGATCTTAACTTGATCTGACAATAAAGTATCATTATCATAATCATCATCATCCTCATCATCATCATTGTGTTTTGAGGAAAACATTTTGTCCTTGTGATTGACATTGTAAATCCAAACAAAACAAAACCCAAACTACTTGGTTAGGTTTAGGATCACATGAAGAGCAGTCTCTGGGTGAAAGTCCTGTGTTGGTTTGACCCACACATCCACGCTGATCTTCTCCACATGTGGACTTCTGCAGTCTATGATTACAAACATATTTGTGATATGTCAAAAACAAACCTTACCTGAGAGAAAATATGTTTCCCTCAAAATGTAATTGACAAAGCAGTTTCATTGTATGGGAAGGTAATTTTGAGGATACTAGGCTGAAATCTGTGTTCAGTGTTGATTGCATCTTTGTGATTTATTCAGTGTAGCTCCAGAGTCACTCTGTTGTAAATGACTGTGGCTCCAGTAGCAAGCCACAAAGACTTTCCTCTGTGGGATTGTGGGTGACAGAACCCGAGTCCAAAGACTTATGAACAGAGTGGGCTTCTACTATCAAAGGAGCCACAGGGGAGCCAATTTAAAGGCCACATATTTTTCATACCATAAGACTCATCACAGCAATGTTCTGAGCAGAAGAGTTGAGGTGCAGATGTGAGAACAACTGCATCAGCAATGTTCAGCAGTGTTTCTCATATCTGTTCACCACAGACTCTTTCTTTCCGCTTTTGATAGCATTTTAAAAATTGGTCTCCTTTTTTTTCAAATTTATGTTTTTACGTGTCAAGTGATTTTTAGAGATACAAATTTTATATGAAAAAAATAACCAAACATGCAATGTAGGTTAAACATGCTGTGTTTTGTTTGTTTGTTTGTTTTTTGTTTTTGTGTTTTTTTGTATTTTTTTGTATATGATCTGCTAGTGTATCTAATTATTTGATAAGTGGTTTATTCTGAGTGTTTGCTAAATCTATGAACATTCTATGATTTTCTCATTTCCTCTGGTCTAATGATAACATCTGATAAATACTGTATGTGCAGCTGGGCATAAAAGGATTTCCCTGTTGGCCCACTATCAGTAAATGCCCCACTGATTTATTTTGTTTCATTGTCTCTGTTAAGCAAGTATACAGTATATCATATTTAACTGTTTCAACTCAAATCTCAATATACTTTGTCTTTAACGATACACCTGTCAGGTTCATGCTTGTTTGTTATTTTCAATGATCCTCATGCCCGCTCACATAACTCAAGGTGTTCAGCCTCTGGCTTCTGAAACATGACGGATGAGCCTGCCTCACCTCTCACATCTAAAGCTCTTTCTCTGTCACTCTTCCTTTTAGGTTTTAGAGCAGATGAGGTAAAATATCACATGCACACTCACACTTACGTACAGGCAGGTGTAGGAAGCTTGTATGGATCTATGTGGAGTTGAAGGGAAGGGTACAGTTGAGGTTGCTGGTGATGAGGTAGATGGTTGTGGGGAGGGTGGGGGCATGAGCTTCTTAGCCCATTATCTTCTGTGGGAGGTATTTGCCCTAATTTGTTATTATTATTACATTTGTCACCTCAGAGCAGCTCTCAACTAGGCTCTTCCCTGCATCTTCTGAGTGTATACCTCAGCAACCCTAAACCTCTCTGCCCAGCTCTTGCCACTTTGCTTTCTTTGCCCCATCTCATCTTCCCTCCTTTTCTCTGAGGCTCCATTTGTGCAGGGGTCCTGGTGTAGAAATGCATCTGGGGGGGAGCAGGCCTGTTAAGCTGAGACAAGAGGACGCCGTTATTGGCTGTGATTGGTGACTTAGCAGTGCAGCTGCGCAGGATCTGTCTCCCTCTGTCTGTCTCTCTCCAGAGCGGCAGGACCAAGCAACTACAAAGTTATGCTAAAATTAAAGTCGGACTCTGCTCTCACCTTGTAAGAGCCAACCCCTGCAAGTGGGGAAAAGTGGTCATGGTCAGGCTTCAAATACA
The DNA here is from genome assembly GCA_947000775.1 of Pterois miles. Taxonomy (NCBI): domain Eukaryota; kingdom Metazoa; phylum Chordata; class Actinopteri; order Perciformes; family Scorpaenidae; genus Pterois; species Pterois miles. The sequence goes on along the minus strand of CAMQGK010000525.1, from coordinate 3,638,812 downwards.
TACTTAAGCAACAGAAAAGTACAATGTGTACTGAAACAATGTGACATGCATACGGAAAACACGGCACTAATGTAACTTAGGAAACAAAACACTGGTTTCCTGTGTTTGTTGAAATTTCTCTAAATCTAGAGAGAAAGTCACCAAGTCATCAGCACTGACAGTCTGTCCTTTCAGGCCTCCCTCCAAAGCCACACCTTCAAAATTATCATTATGATGGTAAACAACCAACATGGCTGCTGTTAGTTCTCACAGCTGTCAAGATAGCAACTGGTGGAAGACTCTGGTGACGCACAATGAGTGCATCGGAGGCTGACGCACGGGGTACCTCTCTTGCATTACTTTTGGATGGACTAGGGACATTGTGTCAATATCGGTGCATTACCTGACCAGCATGGCTTTATGGCTCAAAGCTATAGACCAGACCAGCGTGGCATCATCGCCCAGGCTGTGCTCCCTTTTAGGGAAAGAAACTTGCTGTCACAGGAGAGAAAATGATTAAAAGCTGTTGTGTAGCAGGTTGACAAGGCTTTCACGCTGACATTTGAGGCTTACTAGTGGAGGCTGGTCCATAGAGACAGAGGAGGTTGCTCCTCTATCTTTGAGAGACAAGAGGGAGATTAGAATATGAAAAAAGAGTAATTGCTTGAAATAAACCATTACTAAATCTCATCATCATTATAAAGTGTTTTTTTCTTTGTACTTTGGAAAAAATTATTCAAATGCCTCAACAGTGACACCTGCAGGTCAGAGGGGAAAGGACAGAGAGGACAACAAGCACCCTCAGTCCTCCCTTAGGGTGGGACATCTAACAATTCAATCATTTTTTTTTTCTTATCTGATGATGTCCAAATGTCATCTTTAGTCTCTACCATTGTATTATACATGATGGCATTAAAGTATCATGCAGCAGTATATTAAGACATTAATTTTATTGTGCAAATTGTGACACTCACTCTTTCAAACATAGCAAAACAAATCCTTTTTATTTAGGCCTGTTTATTGAGCTGTAGCTAGCTACTAGGGTTAGCCAACACAACAGTTACCTTGTTGTAGCAGCAGGTGTGCATCAGTCCGTCGCTCATACCGTGATGCAGTCCAGGTGAGCGATGCTGCACGTCACTGTAGTCCCACCGTGGGTCAGTCCAGACAGCTGGGTTGGGCTGAGGCTGCATGGGGTGCACGGCAGTGGCAGGAGTGAATGGAGAGCGATCCACTTGGGCCTCACAGCAGAGCGACAATGACGTGCAGTGCACAAACAGGACTCACAGGATCCCACTGTGGGCAACGGACTGACAAGCTTCTATTGTCACAGTACAAACACTCATGAGGTTGCAGTGATTGTTTTTAAGAAACCTTGTAAGCCATTGTTTTGCTTAGGTTTTTGTTTTACATAAGAAAGTAGAAATAAGTAACTAGTGAAGTAGTAATAATGATAATAATTTATGTAACACTTGTCAAACTTAAGCGTAAAGTGCCTTCCAGATTAAAAGATTTACAGAATAAAAATGAAAAATCTAAATCTCATGTAAGCCCCCCCTATATGACATATAAAAATGAGGAACATGAGTGCACATATATCAAGCAGCAGTGAGCACCTGAGCTCCTGTCCTCCCCAATTTTTTGAGTCACCAGCCACCACTGGTACATACACTATGTGAATATTCACTGTTAGTTTGCTCAATGGTTAAATGATGCTGTTGTCAGTGACTTGCATGGCTAGCTAACAGTAGCTTGAGTGGGAGGCTGCTGCAGTAATACAGTCGTACATTAACATTATAGCAGCATCAGACTGTCGTCTCCAACTAAATCTCAGCCTATGGATCAAACAGTTGGTTATTTACTTAACGGGATAGATCATCTTAGATATGTAGCAATATCTGGATCAGCAATACCAGCCACTTTGTTGGACGGGGGAAGAGTGAAGGGACATGACAGTGATCAGCCTTCATTTATTAAGGTATCACCAATGCTCAAGTTCCAGCAAGATCGCAAAAGAATAATTAGATATGTATAAAACAAACAGTTGGAAAACAAGAGATGAATGCATACCAACTTGTCAAAATTACAATCCAAACATACTTCAGATTACATTGAAGTCTATGGGATCGTTGGTTTTTCATCCTCTAAAATGGGGTGTGTCCTTGATTTTTTAAGTACCCTTACATACCAGTCTGAATGTACCCCAACAAGTCACGTGACTAAAGACTGACATGACAAAAAAAAAGTCAACATCACTTATAGTTTCACATGGGCCACCAACCGCTCAGCTGGCTGAAAGTTTTGGGTTTGTCTCCTAAAATGACAATGGGCTATCTATCGGTTTTCTTATTCACCATCTGGTTAAAAGGAGTAGATCTGTATTAACTGTTGTCTAATTAACTAAAGAACCTAGAATAAGTGTCTTCATTCATGAAAGATTTTCCTCCTCATTATCTGTTTTCTTCCCCTTTAATCTGGACAAAGACTCTTTTTATGTGTTATCCATCATTTTCATTCATATGTCATATCCCTATACGGGTCGGATGTATTTCAATGTGAATTTCTACTTTCCTTAAAACTTCTACTAAAAAACAATCTACACACCATAAGACATTCTAATCATAACCTATATTATCACATTATTAATTTACAAATTGAACTGAATAAATGCAGATGCAGATAATTAATGTTTTTTGCTACCTGTAGAAATGGTGAATGCCATTTACACACTGACTGATGTCTACACAGTATCAATACAAGCTGCAGGATTTTAATTCATGTGCAGATGTTTGTCAAAGTGTTTATTTTAAGGGGATGCAATACAAACTATCTAAAGGCACTGGTCAAGCTGTCAGACAGCTGATCCGACTATGCCCTTGTCATCAGAAAGTGGCTTCATGGTGGGTTCAGAGGGCAGGATGTCTCATCTTTCTCCACGCATCTTTTCCTGCATATCGGGGAATTCGGGGAAAAGGTCGAAGGAATGGTGGACTGAAAAAGTCAACATGTGCTGGGGCAACTTTTTTTTTTTTTTTTTATCTTTTCCTAACTTTAACCAAGAGCTTTGAGTTAAAGGAGCAGAACCATAATAGTGTTAATCAGAGATTTAACAGATGCATTCAATATGAACATTTTGTGACTTTGTATTTGTGCAAAGGCAGGGTTCACCCTGGACAGGTCGCCAGTCCATTGCAGGGCACATAGAGACAGACAACCATTCACGCTCACATTCACACCTATAGGACATTTAGAGTCATCAATTAACCTAAACTGCACATCTTTGTACTGTGGGAAGAAGCCGGAGAACCCGGAGAAAACCTACGCTTACACATGGAAAACATGCAAACTCAGAGACATAATATACACATAATATAAACAATATTCTTGTATACTTGTGGAATTTAGTTCAAATGTTCCAAATTAAGTCTTCCACAGACATCCAGTCAATTGTTGATCTGTATTACAATAGATACGTAATTTCACTGCATTACGCTACGTTATCACAAGTTCAACCAAACTGATCGACAAACAAATGAGCTTTAACTCCTGCTGCTGACTGTTGAAGTATGATGTATGCAATGCTGTCACTGATATAGTATTATTTATATTGTGTAAGCAAACTCATTTTACACAATGTCTTATTTACACTGACTTGCTTGTTTTCTCTTTTTTTAGTAAATGAAAGAAAGACTAGAGGGATGAGTTCAGATGGACATCAGCTTAAAAAAAAGAGAAGAACAACACGGACCCAGGAGGACGTTAAAAAAGATCAACTAAAACAAAAAAGAGGCGATTTGTAAAAGAGCCCTTCTATCAAGAATGAAAGGGATGTGACAGGATGGCCAGGGGATGTTTGTGGGTCTGCTCTGAGAACAGGGCCGGAACCACTGAGCCTGTAGACCTGGGGGAGGGCAGCCTATTGGCTCTGACCCCTCAAAAACAAGCCCTGCTGAGTGGAAGAGACCAATTAGAGAAGTCACCACAAAACATTTTATTTTTGTAAACTTTTTTAAGTTTATGATTTCCAAAAGAGCAAACATAATGTATGTATACTGTATACATATTATATATTATATGTGTGTAATATAGTAAGTATGTTAAAAAAAAAAAAAAAAAAAAAGAACATGGAGGAAAATGTTATGTTTCTTTGCAGTTTAAAAGAGAGAGGTCAGGTGAGGTGATGCCAGCTTCCCCACCGTCTTCTGCTTATCTCCCACCATACGCACCCTCCCCCCACCTCCCTCTGCTAGATGGGGCAGGAGTGTGTGTCTGTGTGCGTGTGTGCGTGTGTGCGTGCGTGTGTGTGTGTATGTTGAGGGGTGGGGGGTAGCTGGTCCAGCAGACATGTCACTATGTGATTACTATGGGAATATGGAGTAGTCTTCAGAATATAAAATCCTTTTTTAGCCAGTCTTCCACTAATAGACTGCAGTAGTGTAGTTGTTACTTTGGCTTGTTTTGTCAAGCAGTCTGCATTTTATAGATTCCAAAAAATATGAATGATCAATAAGTATCCCTACATTGGTCTGATGAGAAAGGATGGAAGCGATGGGATTATTTGATGAGTGCACAAGCTCAGCTGAAGTCCACAGTGCGAGCTGAAAGGCCAGCGGTCGGTCATGTCTGCTGGAAGCCTCGCTGCCCCTGACATCACTACCAAACATGTCATTGTAGTGTTGTGGTTTGAGGTGGCTGTCCTGTATAGTAAACTGCTTTTGTACATCGTGTTGGGTAGAGTAGGGTAGGACAGGGCAGGGATGGGAGGCACAGACAGGCTGAGGGTGGGTACAAATTAGAAACATGGGAGCTGTCTCTGAAGCATCACAGAAAAGTCTCCCATCCATCGTTGAACAAAGCCTTCAGCTTCCACCGCTGAGGAGGGGGAGGGAATGGGGGAAAGCCCTATATGAAGTCAAAAAAAGTGTCACAAACAAAGTTTTACTAAGAGTCTCTTTAAACCTTTCTATTTATATGGATCTCTACTTTAGTGACATCCTTCTATATTTAAACGTTACTATTACGTACTAACATGCTGTCAAGCATGGTCGGAGAGTCAGTTGTAGCCATTTACTAATGTTGTATTGTATCACCAGTAAGGAGAAAAAAAAACATTTATATATGAATATAGATATATCTATTTGTGATCTGCAACTCTTGGACATAAGTTTGCCTTTGATTTTCAACTTTCATGCAGGATTCAATGCACTGTCGATGTATGATGAGGTTTCTACTTGTGTGATGTTTTATTCTGTTGACATTCATTTGGTTTTCTTTCCTTTTAGTTCAGCTACTGAATGTATCTTCAAAAACTCTTAAACTTTTTAGGTAGATGTTGTTGTTTTATATATACTTAAAAAACATACAGTACTCTGAAATTATATACACCTGTAAATTATATAGCAAAATGTTTCTGATAATATGCTGGACTTCTTCTTCTTCTGCTGACCCAGATAGACTGTCATGCCATGGCCAAAAAGGAAAGAAAGACTGAGACTAAAACAGTAAAGATGAGGGAAACATTTAAAAGGAACACCAGTACCCTGCAGCCAGTGGGAAGCCAGTGGGAGACAGAAATGTGTAATCATTACGGATCAGTCAGAATTTTTCCCAGCCAGGCTTTTCAATTTTGATAAGAACAAGGAGAAGAGGAGCAGCCCGTCCGGTGCGAGAGAGAAAGACAGGGGGAGGAGACAAAGATAAAAAGAGTTTTTTTTGAAATATAGATTTTTCTCCAAGTTCTCTCTGCTTGTCCGTTATCTCTCCCTTTGTCTTTCTCCCTTGATTCTTAATGTTATCAAGGTGCTGGCGGCGAGTGCTATGTGGGGGGTGAGGAAGAGGAGGAGGAGGGGGAATTCTCTGAGGTACATGGGGTGGACGAAATAAAAGAAACTTCCAGTAGAATATTATACTATTGACATCATATCCTGAAGAACACCTGTTTAAATGTCCACCTGTCTGTTGGGGAACTTCTAGTCTCTGCAGCTGACTAGGTTAACATCACAAGATTTAACTTGTTCAAAACCTCTTTATACATTTATGTTGATTGAGAAGGGGCTTCAAAACTACTACCTTTATTACTACAAAATGATATAAGAATGAACAGGAAAAACAGGACACGTTTTTATTATTATTAGTCAAATGATTTCAGTGGTTAGAACTTGACATTGACCATGGACAGATGCAAGAACCATGTGCAATGTTATATGAGCTGTTCTGACCCCAATCAGCATAGTGATTACTTGAATGATTGAAATGAACAGAAAACAATGTACTCATCTCAGGGTTTGTTTGGTGAGGAAAAGAAGTGATCCAGCCAAAAAAAAAAAATGAATGTAGCTCAGCACAAACTGCTGCTGAACACGGCTGAGAAAATGGCGGCCTTTATGACAGCTCTTTTTTTTCGTTCCTGGTATACTACAGTATTTTAATACATATCAGTAAATAGTTTTAATTAATCTTTTTTTGACAAACTGCTTGGTTGTCTTTAAAAGGTGATAAATGACGTGTTTAGCTCCCTTTACAGTTGTGATTCAGTTGTTATTCTGATTTTGGAAAATTTAATGTTTATTTTGTGTTTCCATTATTTTGTCCACCTCCTGTAGAGCACAGTGTGTAATAGTGTTAGTGGAGTGATATTTCCCTCCGTCTCCTCTGTCTCATCCTCGTCCTCCTCCTCTGTCTAATTCTCGTCCACCTCTGTCTCATCCTCGTCCTCCTCCTCTGTCCCATCCTCGTCCTCCTCCTCTGTCTCATCCTCGTCCTCCTCCTCTGTCTAATACTCGTCCTCCTCCTCTGTCCCATCCTCGTCCTCCTCCTCTGTCCCATCCTCGTCCTCCTCCTCTGTCTCATCCTCGTCCTCCTCCTCTGTCTCATCCTCGTCCTCCTCCTCTGTTCCATCCTCGTCCTCCTTCTCTGTCCCATCCTCGTCCTCCTCCTCTGTCCCATCCTCGTCCTCCTCCTCTGTCCCATCCTCGTCCTCCTCCTCTGTCTAATACTCAGCCTCCTTCTCTGTCCCATCCTTGTCCTCCTCCTCTGTCTAATACTCGTCCTCCTCCTCTGTCTAATACTCGTCCTCCTCCTCTGTCCCATCCTTGTCCTCCTCCTCTGTCTCATCCTCATCCTCCTCCTCTGTCTTATCCTCATCCTCCTCCTCCTGTCTCATTCTTATCTAGTTCATTTTCCCAAATGAACAAAGACTCAGATGTTGTCTCTGTCCATCTGAAGAATCCAGTGAAACCTCCCATGTTGCTGCATTTATTCCTGTCTCAGTCACTCTAAGTGGATAGGATGACATGGTCTCAAAGCTATTTCAAAGACTGAGACTAAATGAGTCTGAGTGGATGTGTCCTGTGGACAGACTTTTTAATGCGTGTCCACCACCATCCCTCAACAAGCCACTGCTGAGCTCTTTAACTGGGAGAGCAGGACTGCAAAAGACACAAAGACAGAAGAAAAACAAACTGGGACTTTTAAAACAAACATAAAAAAAACAACTAACGATGTCAATCTGAGCAGAGATCCTCTGATCTCTGCCGTGTTCTTCTGATTCTGAAGTTTTCTGTTCTTTTTGTTGTTAGTTAAAGACTTTCGTCCTGTTTACATGTACTGTAAATGCTGTCCATCCATTACTGGTTGGAGAGATTAAAAAAGGTGTGAAGCAGCTTTCATTCTAGCTCTGGTATTCTCTATGGCTGATTACTGTAATCCTAAGAAAAGCCTTCTGTTCAAGCTAGCATGTCCTCCTTTACCTTAATCCCTTAGTCCTTCCATCCCTTTTCCCTATAGGAAACCCATACCATAGCGAAGCCCAAACCCTTTTCACCTGCTCGCCAGTACATATTCTGTATGAAAATCCTTGAGCTTCCTATCAAAATCTATTTTTGTCTTCTGCAAAATTTGCCCTATTCCTTCACATTGTGTATACCTCAGATGCTGGCCCTAAAGCAGCTATTATTCTCTGAAACCTCCTGGCAACCAGACCTCATCCCTCCCCTTAGTGTAGCCCAGCTAGAGCCCAACTACATAAGCCAAAACCACACCTACCTCCCCGAGTAACCCACTGACCTCCACCATAAAGGCCACAGTATACTTTCTACAGAGACACATTTTGGCAGGTTTGCACAAACTATATGGTATGTACAGCTTCTTTCCACACCCGTCCTAACTGTTCTTTTATCTGCAGTTGATCTAAAGCATCATAGCAGTTTTTAACAAGCCAACATTATCTATTATCAACCATTAAATCTGTTTCTGTATAATCCCCTATATGAAGTGAAGGTCCTGCTTTGTACAACAGCACAGGGTTCAGGAACATTATTTTGGTTATGATTAAACTGTTTTACATCATCCCTTATTGTACATCTCATAATGAAAAGATGTATTTTATTTACTTTATGAGAAATCAGGCTCAATGAGCATAAAAGCTGATGAATATTTTACCGTATCAATGTATACAACTCAACCTACTGAGGATAGTTAAGTTAAGAAACAACAACAGCAGCTGTTGATAGGAAACAACCTTCTCCCTTTCACTGTTAACCCAAAAGCAGGACAACAACATCCCACTACTTTTGCCAACATACTCTCTACTGAGAGGAACAACAGGCAGCATTCACAGGATTACTTTTAAGGAAAATATAAACACAGGTTGTTTTATTGTAGTTGTCTTTCTAGTGAGGACAGCTTCTATTTTCTCAGTAGGTCACAGTTCACTCTTAAATCTTCGTACCCTATATGCCCCCATTGGTGTGGCGTTTAAGTTATTATAAAATACACAGCTGTTGTGAAATAACTATAATTGCCATTGTGTTCCATTGTTTCTATTTCAGCATAAGTATACTGTTGCCTTTACACATCCACGTCACTCCCCAGAACCCAGCAGCCTCCTTGTCCTATGCAGACCCCCAAAGCACAAAGGTTTGACTGGTAACCAGTGAGTAACACAGAAAGAAAACAATGAATTTGCTTCCATTCTGTTGGTATTTGTCTGTTTTAACTGTTTGAGGCTTCATTGTGCTTTTGTATTCCTTACAGTATGTACAGATCATCCCTTTCTCTCTGTCAATAGCAGAACCTTGTATTACTGTATATTAGAGCAACAAACAAACTCTTGATGTGTGGCTGTGGCTTCACTTAATCTGTGCAATCAAAACATTCTTTCTTTCTTTTTTTCTCTTTTTCTCATATATATATATATATATATATATATATATATATATATATATATATATATATATATATATATATATATATATATATATATATCTCAGCAACGGATTGGGTTGTTTTGTATTTATTTTTCTTGGTCTTTATTTCTGTATGCTCCAATATGCTTCAAACAATTAACTATTTATTACATTATTGGTACATTATTATCAGTTATTACTACCATGACTACTATTAATAAACATTTCTTTCCTCAGTAACTCCCCTGTTAATGCAGTTTTAGTGGTTTCACTCATGATCTGCAGAAATAAGTCTTTCCATGCACACATGATATAGAGTGATGGATTACAAAAAATGTTCTTTTAACCAGCTGCTGTTTGTCCTTTGTGTTGTCTTTCAGCGGATGTAGCAGGCTCAGTTTGAAAGCTAGTGTGACTATATGAAGACTAGTGTCATGACACACATGCTAGCTTGCTAAACAATGCTCCGAAGTTATGCTAAATTTTGGCAAGGAAAAACTGGCATGGCTGAGGGGTCCCTTAACCTCTGACCTTGAGATATGGGAATGAAAATGGGTTCTATGGGTACCCACGAGTCTCCCCTTTATGGACATGCCCACTTAATGATAATCACTTGCAGTTTTTTGAACTCAGTATAAATGTGTTATTTATTTCTGCATACTGGAGTCCCTAAACAGTCTCTGAATTGAAATGGTGGTGTGCTGGGTAAGGCTAGGCTGGCTATACATATATATATATATATATATATATATATATATATATATATATATATATATATATATATATATATATATATATATAACCAGCACACCACCATAGATGCCAGTCCAGGAGATAGAGAGATGGGACACTGATGTCCATTTGTCTTCCATCTCCTGAGGGACACAAGACGGAGTGCTGTTGTCCGTCTCCACCACTATCATTTACTTAAACAAAACAAATGCCTCATCGATCCCCTTTCCCACCTCACATCCCCCTTGGTCCCTTTCTACCACAACAACCAGGGAACACACACACACACACACACTCACGCACACTATATTGACACAGAGAAAAAATACAGTCTTGTACACCTCACGGCATTGATCCTCTTTTGCAGCACTTTGTCATCAACTTCTATTGTGTGCTAAACAATCCCCACTGTCGCCACTGTCCAACACAATAGATTTTGCTCTTTTAGCAGCTTTCTCTGTCCTCTGTGGACCTTAAGTGGTCTAACTGTACAGAAAATGGTGGCAAAGACCACTCAGGCATCACAAGGTTACTGATTGGAGTTGTCTATTCAGTAAATGGAGGTCTCCTGAAACTGCCCTGATGACACTATTTCCCTTCTCTCCTTAAAATGCCACAGGACATCTTCAGATTTCAGCTATAGCGTGCAAACACACAAACACACACGCACACACACACACACACACAGGCCACTCCTAGAGCAATCTAGCATTCCATCCTCCTTGCTAGGCTGACCTGCGCATCATAGCGGCACAGGCAACACTCCCCTAATTTCATTTCCCAGTAATAAAGCAGTTTGGCTAGCCTGCAATATCTTTGCCAGCAGAGAGTAACTAAAGCTGGCCAGCCCAAGGTGTGTCAGAGATGTGGCTATGGGCGCGCACACACACACACACACAAATTAAAATGTATAATGTTGCCATATAGTCAGACTTGTGTTTATGAAAAGGTCATTTTGCATCATCAGCCATATTGTGTCATTGTACCCCGTTGGAATTCTAAACCTGACTGATTCTTTAAACTTTGCATGATCATGCAGAAATTGGTAAATTTCCCATTCCTCATATAAAACATTTTCCATCAGTGAATTGTCTTTTTGCTGCAAAAGCCCAGCGCCAACATTGAGTGCCAGTGTAGTAAGTCAATTATGCAGAGAGACGGAAGGTAAGGGTGTGGGGTTTGGGTGGTGGATAGGCATGTAGTACAGTGCCATCACAAACCTGAAATTGCTGTTCTGCTATAACCACAATCTTTCCTTAACTTTCACATATCGTAGTTGCCATGTACAAATATTGTAGACAGTAAGAATTTAAAACATGCTGGCAGTGAACATAATCCAGGCTTTTGCTGCAACATTCAAGCAATAGGGATGTGGTCTCATGTACTAAAACAACTTGAAGTTAAACTGACCTAACTGCTGTCAGAATACAACATCAAAAATGTGATCATATGTGAAAACAAGAGAAGCATTTGGGAATTCAGCAGCATACACACAGTGAATAATCGTAATGCACAAAGAGCTAATGCACTATAGTATCATTTCGTCAGTATGTCCATATGCTGCTCTTTTTTGAGCATTAATCAAAGCGTAGGTGAGCAGAAATCATAGCATAAATCCTTAAATAGACTGATTGACTAATCAACTCATTCACCAAGTAATACATTAGAAAACAGCACAGCTTAAAGAATTTTAACTACATGAGTATGAGCATGGTGTGTCTCTTTTATGGTCCATAATGAGTGAGCCCGACCACAAGTCTGACTGAAGTGCCATAAACACACATAGAAGACAGACAACAGCTGAGGTCCCCTGGAGTCTATTAGTGTTAATACCCACCGTCTTCTGTGTATTGTTCTGCTCCTGATGATTACATGGGGAACATCCCATGTTACAACACACAGCTTATCGTCTCATATCACATAACCCATGTAAGAGATGAGGATGTGGATGGGTGGCTGAGGGGAGAGGGACTGGCAAAGCATTAATACTACTCAGTGGTGCGGTAAATTAATTTTGGATTGCTTCTCTGGGTTTGAACAAAATTGTTTTGTTGAGGGGAAAAAAAGAGATTAAGGTCTTTAATTATACTGGGTAATTCATTCCACAAAATAAATCCCCACTAAAATGGTCTCTTCAGAGGCAGAAGAGATGTGTCAGCCATCTCGTGGCGTCATTATTAAGAGATGCACAAACACACACGTAGACAGTCCACCATCAGTCATGTTCATCGCATCGCTGACACTTCGTACGTCCTGCAGTTTACTGCCCGCTTACACTTCCTATTTATGAAAGAAGCACAGTTTAAAATGTATGAGTTGTTGTTAATAATCATTTTAAATGACTTTTAAAACTCCCTTTTCCTCTTTGTTCCACTTTGACCACTTTATACTCTGAGGGTGACGCATTAATGTTTGTCCTCAAACTGCTGGAGCGCCATCCAAAACCCACTTTGTCCATTTTCCAATTTGCCAATCCAACACAGAGAGAAGGGAGAAAATAAAAGTCTCCCGCAAATTACATCAGCTCTGTTTGCTCTATAATTTATTCATAATTGGATATAATTGAATGGCGATAACTGCTGAATGTGTTCTTTAGTGAGCTTCAGGCAATTAGTGGGGGAATTACTGACAATTACTGTTGACTTCTCCTGACATCCTACGATTTCCTGTCACTCCAGGTTCAGGTGAACTGGCTCCAACTGGCAGAGGTGTGTACTTTGAGCTAATAGTCACAATCGATGGGAATCATGTGTGAAATGGACCACAGTGAGAAGCTGCTAATACTTAAGACAAAGAGCCAGTTACAGAGGAGGAGGGATGGGGAAGTTACTTGAAAAATGTAATATATTACTCATTACTCATTAGTCACTTAATGATGATGTCATCAGTGTTATCTTGACCTTGAGACCTTTTTTTACTAAAAAGCCTCTGTTACAAATTGGGGGTGTGGAGTTTGAAGACATGAGCATTAACCAAGCAAGGGGGTCTAAAGAAAGATGTAAGCTGTCCACTGACTCCTGGTGGATGACCTTTGACCTCTTCCCAGTGGATGTCGTGGGTGGATTTGGTCTGGTGTTCACACACAGCTATCTGAATTGATTGATTTGTTGGTTTGGACTGTGTAATAATACTTTTACCCATATAATAAAACCATGGACTGGTATAGTGGGGCAATGTAGTGGGACTGTACCAGCCTTGAGAGATTGACACGCACACACACACACACACACACACACACACTATAAACTCAAAAGCATATATTCAACAACAAACAACAAATGATGTAGTGCTCTGAGATACTACACATGGTTTATAAGAAGAAGCATTTAGCACACACAGACACATGCACATGCACGCACGCACGCACACACAAACACACACACACACACACACACACACACACACATACACAGTGTTGACATGGGAGGGAGTGTACACTATCCTGCTGTGTGGCCAGTGGCCTTGCTCACTGTGTTGGCTGTGAAGAATAGCTCTATTTACCACTGGTCATCTATCTTAGTCACATCCACTCATGTACACACACACACACACACACACACACACACACACACACACACCCTGGCCTGAAGACAGGCAGGCAGCTCAGCCAGCAGGTATTTAAAATGGAGGAATGCAATCGGAGTGGGATGCCAGATTGTATTTACAACACTATCCACTTCCACTGCCCTCTTCTTCCTCTCCTCTTCCATTTCTATTTACTGGCCTTTTCTCCCAGCTGAAAAAAAAAACGGATGGCCCGACACGGTAAGAGGTGGGAGAGGCAACAAAATGTGAACAGGTGTAGATAGATGGAAAATGGGAAACTTCTCCTGCTGATTACATTTCTCCTGCTTTAATTCTTATTGAGATTTGCTGTTTTTCATTGAGACAAACAACATTTTAGCAAATTTGATTTTGATGATAGTGATGATGATACATTCAGAGGGAGAAGCTCTAGGAGAGGAGAATTTACCCTCACCTCATAATAATTACTTCCAGCTGTGCTGCAGTAGGCCTACCCATGTCAACATTTTCCAGTTCTTGCAAGAAAAATTATGTGATTGAGATTACTTCGATTTCTGCATAAATTGGTCATAAAATGTGTTCTGATCTTCATCTAAGTCACAACAATAGACAAACAATCTGCTTAAACTAAAAATTATTCATTTTCATGTTTTTATTGAACACAATATGTAAACATTCACATTGCAGGGTGAACCCTTATGCTAATGACTTCTCCAAGAGCTAACTGACGCCAGGAATTAGCCAACCTGGACTCCAATCAATGTTGGTTAAAGCTGCCCTGCCCTATAAAAACGTACACCAGTTTTGAGTCAGCTGTTCTCAAGAAGCATTGCCTGATATGAACCATGCTTCGCACTAAAGAGCTCTCTTAAGACCAATGATCAAGAATTGTTTACTTATATCAAGCTGGAAAGGCTTAAAAAGTATCTGTAAAAGCCTTGATGTTCATGTGTCCACGGTGAGACAGATTGTCTACAAATGGAGAAAGTTCAGCTCTGTTGCAACTACCCCTAGGCGTGGTCGTCCTGTAAAGATGACCACAAGAACACAGTGCAGAATGCTCAATGAGGTGAGGAGAATCCTAGAGTATCAGCTCAAGACTTATAGAAATCTCCGGCACATGCTAACATTTTTGTTGACAAATCTACAATAAATAAAACATTAAACAAGAATGGAGTTCATGGGAGGACACCACGGAGAAAGCCACTGCTGTCCAAAAAAACACTGCTGCATGTTTGATGTTTGCCAAAGAGCACCTGGATGTTCTACAGCGCTACTGGCAAAATATTCTGTGGACAGATGAAACCAAAACTGAGTTGTTTGGAAGAAACACACAATGTTATGTGAGGAGAAAAAAAAAGGCACAGCACACCAACATCAAAACCTCATCCCAACTGTGAAATATGGTGGAGGGGGCATCATGGTTTGGGACTGCTTTGAAGAAGAAGAAGAAGATATTCCTTTATTAGTCCCACGAGGGGAAATTCAATTTTTTCACTCTGTTGTTAACTTATACATGGTACATGCAGACCCGAAACACACACATGCACAAACATGCAACAATGGAGAGATGTCAGAGTGATGGGGCTGCTCCTGACACGCGCCCCGAGCAGTTGGGGGTTTGGTGCCTTGCTCAGGGGCACCTCGGCAGTGCCCAAGAGGTAAACTGGCACCTCTCCAGCTACCAGTTCACACTCAGTTTGTGGTCCATGTCGGGACTTGAACCGGTGACCCTCCGGTTCCCAAGCCAACTCCCTACAGACTGAGCTACTGACATTTTGCAGGAAAATTTAAGACCATCTGTCCACCAACTGAAGCTCAACAGAGGATGGGTGATGCAACAGGGACAGCTACCCAAAGCATAGATGTAAATCAACAACTGAGTGGCTTCAACAGAAGAAAATAGGCCTCCTGGAGTGGCCCATTCAGAGTCCTGACCTTAACCCGATTGAGATGCTGTGGCATGACCTCAAGAGAGATTCACACCAGACATCCCAAGAATATTGCTGAACTGAAACAATTTTGTGAAGAGGAATGGTACAAAATTCCTCCTGACCGTTGTGCAGGGCTGATCTGCAACTACAGGAAACATTTGGTTGAGGTTATTGCTGCCAAAGGAGGGTCAACGATGAGATCAAGATAAGATAAGATAATACAAGATAAGATGAACCTTTATTAATCCCCGGAGGGAAATTCAGGTGTCATTTCAGCAGCAACAACAGTACAGATGAATTTAATATAAGTAAAAGAGACGGTGCAATGAAGGAAAAGGTGCAGTGAAGGAAAAGAAGGTGCAATGAAGGAAATCCAAAGGGTCACATAATTTAGTGGAGATTGTGGACTCAAACAGGTACCTTAGGTTCCAAATAAAAAAATAGCTGGACTGGTCTCACAACACTGACATCCTCTTCAGAAAGGGACAGAACAGAGTGTTTTGGTCGAGGATACTCAGATCCTTCAGTGTGTCCGTGCAGATCTTATCAGAGCTAGTAGTCTGTAGTATCTATGCCCTGTTCGACAACTGTGATGTGTTGGGAGGTAGCATCATAGCTGGAGAGGCCAGCTGATGGGACAAACTGTTCAGGAAGCACAGCTCTGTGGTCAAGCTGGAACTGGACAGTCCGGAGGCGTTGGTAGAGAGGAGGATGAAGGACAAGATGAAAGCCATCCTATATAACCCCTCTGACCCTCTCCATGACCAGCTGTGGTAGATGGAGCCACCGCACCATCACACACAGCTACAAACTGAGCGCTTCAGGCACTCCTTTATACCCACTGGCATCAGCCTATACACACACCCACATACAACACACACACACAATCTCCACACTGTCTCCACATTCTCCCTCTCCACTGTCTGATTTCTGTCTGTCTGATCTGAGTTTGATTGATTTTGTTATATATAAAATTCTATTTTTCAATTTATAATAGATATCTCTCTCTATATGAGGAGAGTGAGTCCCACTATAACCAGTCCACTCAGCATCTCTGCAGTCACATCATAAACATCAGAAAGGCCTACACACTCGCTGAATATAAGTGTTCCTCAGAGAACACAGATGTCAAGTTCAGCCATGAGCATGTTAGCATTTAGCATGTTTATTATTATTTGGGTAACTTAGCATGGTGGCTGCACGGTGGTGCAGTGGTTAGCGCTGTTGCCTCACAGCAAGAGGAGGAGTTTGCATGTTCTCCCCGTGTAAGCGTGGGTTTTCTCCAGGTACTCCGGCTTCCTCCCACAGTCCAAAGACATGCTGTTTAGGTTAATTGATGACTCTAAATTGCCCGTAGGTGTGAATGTGAGTGTGAATGATTGTCTGTCTCAATGTTGTCTGTCTCTATCAGCTCCAGCCCCCCTAACGGGAAAAGCGGTTGACGATGGATGGATGGATGGATAACTTAGCATGCTGACCGGGTGAAGCATCAAATCAGTGAATAATTACAACAGCTGTAACCTCTGGCCAGTGGATTTAGAACCTGTATCATTTCCAGCGTGTCCAGAGTGTCTCCTTTCTGGAGCTTTGCCCTCCTGCTGCTTCTTCTCCGCTGCAGCTGCTGATTCAGCATTCTTCTGTTCCATTCTCACACAGTTTCATCAAGATTTTTTCAGACTTCTGTCTCACAGATGTGACTTGAAATTGACTTGTGATAAAAAAAAAAAAAATAAAAAAAAACTTAAAAGTAAAATGACAGATTTTTAATTATACTCAAAAAAGTACAGGTACACAAAAAAAAAAATAATTTGTAACTTCCACCCCTGAATATACTTTATATGTTAGTTTTATTATAGTAGATACTGTATTATCCCTCTCATATTTCTATATTAATACACAAATTAATACACATTAAACACAATCATTACTCAGTATCATACAGATATCATCCTGGTGTGTGCTGTTTACATCTACTATAACTTGCTGACTGTGCTGCTGCTAATCACACCAGTGTGCCTTGTCATTTTCATCTTAATTGCTGTTGTATAGTTTACATTGTCTCCTTCTGTTCTTTTGCTTTTACACTTTTACACACTGGGGGGCGGCAGTAGCTCAGTCTGTAAGGACTTGGGTTAGGACGCGGACGTCACGGGTTCAAGACCCCCATGGACCAAGACCAACTGGTTGCTGGAGAGGTGCCAGTTTACCTCTTGGGCACTGCCGAGGTGCCCCTGAGCAAGGCACCGAACCCCCAACTGCTCTGGGCGCTTGTCAGGAGCAGCCCCCTCATTCTGACATCTCTCCATTGACACATGTATATGTACTGTGTGTGAACAACAGAGTGTAAAACTGAATTTCCCCACTGTGGGACTAATAAAGGAATATCTTTCTTTCTTTCTAATTATTTATTTTTATTTTTATTTTCTTCATTTATTCTGTACTCATTTCTGTCCTTGTGCTGCTGTAACACCTGAATTTCCCCTCTCGGATCTTAGCTGTATCAGCATCTTTTGTTCAGAATGCATTCTCATCCTGTCTCTCTCTCTCTCCCTCTCTCTCTCTCTCTCTCTCCCTCTCCCTCTAGTTGCGTAGGAACTATGCGGGTGGGTGTTTATATTGAAGGGACTCAGAGCTTTATTCACCAGCGTGTGTGTGTGTGTGTGTGTGTGTGTAGGAACTTAATCGTCGTGGTGTGCTGGGATAGCTCCCTGCCCTGGGCATGTGTTTGACAAGAGCTCACTGTGTAAATCCATTAATTACCACCATTCACACCAGCACTGCAGTCACTGCTGCTGCCGAAGCTACAAGTTTGGAAGTGCTGGAAGCAGTGCTAGGAGGAGTGGGGGCGGTGCAGTGGCACAGGTTGGGTTGGTGAGCAGGGGTTATAAGGATTTAAAAGGACAGCATCTGGGCAGAAAGCCCCTCAACAGCCCAGATGAGGCCTCAATGCTGTGAGTTGCCTTGTGCAGCACTTTCTGTCTCTGTCCTGTGTTCTCTGTTCATTCACTGTGTCTGGCAGACAGCCACACACACACAAACACACACACACATATATATATGTATGTATATATACTGTATATACATATTTATTTATTTATGCGTGAGGCTAATCGAACACTCTAAGGGGCGGCAGTAGCTCTGTCTGTAAGGACTTGGGTTAGGACGCGGACGTCACGGGTTCAAGACCCCCATGGACCAAGACCAACTGGTTGCTGGAGAGGTGCCAGTTTACCTCTTGGGCACTGCCGAGGTGCCCCTGAGCAAGGCACCAAACCCCTAACTGCTCTGGGCGCTTGTCAGGAGCAGCCCCATCACTCTGACATCTCTCCATTGACGCATGTATATGTACTGTGTGTGAACAACAGAGTGTAAAACTGAATTTCCCCACTGTGGGACTAATAAAGGAATATCTTTCTTTCTTTAAATTACCCCAAATATATTTTTTAATATATTTGAGTGTAATTCAAAGTCTTAAAAAATTCTCCTGTGCTCAGGTTTATCCCACAAAAATATATATCAAAATAAATAAAATAAAACTTATTGAAAATCAATGTCTGCTTCTCTGAATGAATGTATAGAGTATAAATATGACATTATGGTGGCTATAAAGTACAAGTACTGGTATCTGTTTAAGTTGTGATTTCAACAACACTGAAGCTGATCACTTTGAACTATTAAGCACTGATTCAGTTTTTTAATATCTTTGACAGTTTTTCCATAATCACAGTTTAAGCTTTATGCTTTTATTTGACTTTTTCTGAGTTTATAATGGGTGTGTATAGCGTGCAGTGATCAGGAGGTCGATTGGAGTTGATGCTCTAGATCCCGACGTGGAACAACACTGGCTGATTGCAGCGTTTGCTGCTGGTTTTTTACAACCGCTTTATGTTTTTCTGACTTGGCATGCAACTCTAAAGACATGATGACCAATGTTCCAAGTTTCAAAGTTTTCTTTCAGACAGCCCTGCAGGCTTCAAATACGTTTCCAGGCACTGGCGTCAACCAAGCACTCTGACCTTACGTTTGACAAAAGTAATGTCGGCGACGTTACTCAGCTTTTCACTTCCCGCAAGTTTGCCCCACTAAAAAGCACACCACTCCCCTTGACTGGAACGTGACATGGATGTGCTCCGATAAACTCTATCTGGAGAGCACAGCTATTCCCTTTTGGTTCCACTTTATAGTTTTGTTACGGCATGCTCAAAAAACAAAATATTTAAAAGCAACATACTGCATTTCTTTAGAAATGAAAGTAACGTCAAGGTATTTTTAAGACGTGTCTTAGACAATGTTTTAAATTAGATTTTAGACCAGGGGTCGGCAACCTTTAACACTCAAAGAGCCATTTCAACCCGGTTTCCATGGAAAAGACAACACTGGGAGCCGCAAACACTTTTTGACATCTGAAATGATGTTAGCCTATATATATCTTTACACTTGTAAAATAGTGTGTTGCTTGTGAAATCCATGCAGTCTGAACATGTTTCAGAAAATTAAATTTCATTTATTAAATGAACACATTTTGAACTCTTACAAAAAAAAATAAAAATCGCAGAGTTGAAGGTCTCTTTCAAATAAATTACAAAGCTGAACTTAAATTATCCATCTAGCAAACAAAAATGCCGTGAGCCGTCAGCCTTTGGGCTTTCCGGAGCGTGTAGCGGAGCCTTGCCCTGAATTTAAAAATACAATGGAAAAAAGAACACTATTTCACTGAACAATAAAAATAAATATTTGCAAAATAACTGCCTGAATATTTATTTTACCTGGTTAATGGGACTTCTGCTCCTGAACCTCTGCGCACAGCGTCTGCAAATCAGGACTGTAGGACGTCACTTTCATCTTTACGCAGGACTGTAAGCTGCCCTCTGTGAGCGGTGTTTGTTTTTAACATAGTTCATGGTGGAGAATAGCTGCTCACATGCATATGTGGATCCGAGCGATGTGAGCGACGAAAAATAATACAATATATGTATAGAATTTTATTCTAATATTTCGAGATCCAGGCAGCATATCAGACTATGGAGGAGGCCATAAAGCTCCTGTGTGAGAAACAACAGAGCTCTGAGACAATCATCCAACAGTTGGCTGACCAGAAGAAGGAACTGGAGGACAAGTTTGCAGCTGACCTGGCTGGAAAACAGGGAGAGTGGGAGATGAAACAGACTGAGCTCCAGAGCAAGGTGAACGATTTGAATCAGCAGATCGGATATAAGGATGGCATGATCTTTGGTCTCAATGAGAAGCTCATGAAGACCATAAATAGCATGGACGATGCAGTCCAACAGAGTGAGAACACCTGGAAGGACAAATACCAGGCTATGACGGACAAGGTCACAGAGATACTGCATGAAACACATGAGAGCTACAAAGCTTTCGTCCAACAGTTGGAGAACAAACAAGAGAGCTTGAAGAACAAGATCCAACAGTTGGAGAACAAGATTGCAGAGTTGCAGTACATCAACAAGCACCAGAAGGACAAGTTTGCCCAGGACATGGCAAGGATAGATCAGAGGTGGAAGACCATAGTCCAAGAGATGGAGGATGAGAAAAAGCTCCTGGTGGACATGTTTGTGTACATGAAGAAAAAGAAAAAGATCTGGTTTCGCAAGAGGATCTATGATCGAGAGAAAGCATTACGGAAAATTGATAAAACTTTGATAGAGATGATGGAAAAGGGAGAGAGGGTGTTGGAGGCTGAGGTGACGGAGGCATCACAGCAGGAGGAGGTGGAGCAAAAAAGGTGCCGGAGAGGAAGACGAGCAGGTTTTCTTTCTGGCGGCTCTTCAAGAGGAAGAGAAGTGACAGCAAAAGTAAGGAGGAGGAGCTCCCTCCTCCTCCCCCCGTCACCCCTGCATCCTCCCCTCCCTCCCTCCTCCCCCGTCACCCCTGCATCCTCCCTCTATCCTCCTCCCCCCCGTCACCTCTGCATCGTCCCTCTATCCTCCCCCCCCCTCTGCATCATCCTCTCCCCCCCCCCCTCACCTCTGCATCCTCCATTCCCTCCTCCTCCTCCCCCCCGTCACCTCTGCATCCTCCTCTCCCTCCTCCTCCCCCGTCACCTCTGCACCCTCCTCTCCCTCCTCCTCCCCCATCACCTCTGCATCCTCCATTCCCTCCTCCTCCCCCGTCACCTCTGCACCTCCTCTCCCTCCTCCTCCCCCCTCACCTCTGCATCCTCCTCTCCCTCCTCCTCCCCCATCACCTCTGCATCCTCCCCTCCCTCCTCCTCCCCCCGTCGCCTCCGCACCCTCCCTCCATCCTCCCCTCCCTCCTCCTCCCCCCGTCGCCTCCGCACCCTCCCTCCATCCTCCCCTCCCTCCTCCCTCCCCCGTCACCTCTGCATCCTCCCTCTATCCTCCCCTGCCTCCATCCTCCCCTCCCTCCTCCTCCCCCGTCACCTCTGCATCCTCCCCTCCCTCCTCCTCCCCCCGTCGCCTCCGCACCCTCCCTCCATCCTCCCCTCCCTCCTCCTCCCCATCACCTCTGCATCCTCCTCTCCCTCCTCCTCCCCCATCACCTCTGCATCCTCCCCTCCCTCCTCCTCCCCCCGTCGCCTCCGCACCCTCCCTCTATCCTCCCCTCCCTCCTCCTCCCCCCGTCACCTCTGCATCCTCCCTCTATCCTCCCCTGCCTCCATCCTCCCCTCCCTCCTCCTCCCCCGTCACCTCTGCATCCTCCCTCTATCCTCCCCTCCCTCCTCCTCCCCCCCCGTCACCTCTGCATCCTCCCTCTATCCTCCCCTGCCTCCATCCTCCCCTCCCTCCTCCTCCCCCGTCACCTCTGCATCCTCCCCTCCCCCCTCCCTCCCCCCGTCGCCTCCGCACCCTCCCTCCATCCTCCCCTCCCTCCTCCTCCCCATCACCTCTGCATCCTCCTCTCCCTCCCTCCTCCCCCATCACCTCTGCATCCTCCCCTCCCTCCTCCTCCCCCCGTCGCCTCCGCACCCTCCCTCTATCCTCCCCTCCCTCCTCCTCCCCCCGTCACCTCTGCATCCTCCCTCTATCCTCCCCTGCCTCCATCCTCCCCTCCCCCCTCCTCCCCCGTCACCTCTGCATCCTCCCTCTATCCTCCCCTCCCTCCTCCTCCCCCCGTCACCTCTGCATCCTCCCTCTATCCTCCCCTGCCTCCATCCTCCCCTCCCTCCTCCTCCCCCGTCACCTCTGCATCCTCCCTCTATCCTCCCCTGCCTCCATCCTCCCCTCCTCCTCCTCCTCCCCCGTCACCTCTGCATCCTCCCTCTATCCTCCCCTACCTCCATCCTCACCTCCCTCCTCCTCTACCTAAACTTCCTGTCTCCACATCCCCCTCTACATCACCACCTTGTTTTGGTGTCAGTGCTGCTGTCTGTTTCTCAATGTTGGGTCTACTTTGTATCTCCTGGTGATCAGGGTTCTCCCACAACTCCAATTTATGCGTGAGGCTAATTGGACACACACACACACACACACACACACACACACACACACACACACACACACACACTTTAGTAATTTATTTGAGTGTGATTAGGCTCCTCAGAGGAAGAGCCTCAGTGGCAGACAGATTCATTTCACCAAATGTGCCCTTATTGTTCTGGGCCACACTGAAGCAGAGCAGTGTGTGTGTGTGTGTGTATTTGTGTGTGAGTGTGTGAGTGGATGTGTGGGTGGGTGGGTGTGCATGTGTGTGTATTGCATGTGCACCCTGGCTGTAACGGTTTGTGTATTTGCACTGAACCGTCATGGTCTGGGGGTCACAGTCCGGTCCACACTGCCACATGTAGAATACACTGTATATAAATTGATACATGTAATATGTAAAGCAGAGCCGAAGTTCATGCGAATTCAGCCCATAAACTTTTAGCACCATCCTATTAGCAACATCTGCTGTGGTCATCACAACAAGCTGATCGGCGTGCAATAACTAATGCACTAAACACATCCATCGTCAACCGCTTATCCCGTTAGGGGTCGCGGGGGGGCTGGAGCCGATCCCAGCTGGCATTGGGCGAAGGCAGGGTACACCCTGGACAGGTCGCCAGTCCATCGCAGGGCACATAGAGACAGACAACCATTCACGCGCACATCCACACCTACGGGCAATTTAGAGTAATCAACCAACCTAAACAGGATGTCTTTGGATGGTGGGAGGAAGCCGGAGTACCCGGAGAAAACCCACGCTTACACAGGGAGAACATGCATGCTTCCCCAGTAGAGTCGTAAGCTGGAATCGAACCTGCGACCCTCTTGCTGTGAGGCGACAGCGCTAACCACTACACCACCGTGCAGCCCTGCACTAAACACAAACAAGTTTTATTTTATACTATGTACTATGTAAAATAGTGTGTATTTTTGTATTTTCACAACATAAGTGATACTTTTCAGTTTCAGTGTGACCTCCTGCCTTTTGTTCAGTGTTGGTAAAGTGTCACACAGAAGGGTTTTAGTGGTACTTTATTTTTTCATTATGAAAATAATTCTACCTCAGTCCCCAGCAAGAGGTTTTTTGTCTGTCTTGGACAGTTGCACTACTGTCTGCTCAAAATAAATGAATAGAAACGGACCCTCATGCATTCATTTTTTTCCTGCTGTACTAGGCTCACACTGAAACGTGACTCCTAAACCAGGGTATGAACCGAACTGTGACTTCTGTGCTGTCACCATCACACCCCTTGTGCACACACACACACACACACTGCAACAATCCTGAATGTTCACTGAACACAAACACAAACAAATGAGGTTTATCACAGAAATGTATACACACTGATACAATATCTTTCCATTTGTCAGCATGGAGTTTCTCAGGGGGCTGCACGGTGCAGTGGTTAGCACCATCGCCTCACAGAAAAAGGGTCACTGGTTCAAATCCAGCTTGTGTGTGGATATTGCATGTCCTCCCACAGTCCAGAGACATGCAGTTTAGGTTAAGTGATGACTCTAAATTGCCTGTAGGTGTGAATGTGAGCGTGAATGGTGAATCAATCACCAGGTGTTTTCACAGACAATATATGTACATATGTGAATATACTGTATATATTCATGAGGTCACATTTCATTTCACATTTCATGCACCTATGGTGTATGGATATGACAAACATAAAAAAAAAAAATTTTTTTTATTTCCCGAAATTTTTTTTTCTTTGTTTCAAATTTCAAATATATATTTATGATGGATGTTGTGGATTGGGGGGGCTCCTCCAACAACCCCCAAGGTGGGGTTTTTGCTTCCTTCAGGGCCCCCCTGCCCCAAGGGGAAAATTCCACCTCTCCAACCCATTTGTTTTTGTCCCTTGGGGGATTTGAACCCGGGTCCCCCGCATCCTAACCCAAGTCCTTACGGACTGAGCTACTCCCCCATAATAAAGTTTAAGTTTATAATGAATATGGCCTGTAATAAATATAAAACAGTTCATTAAAAATGAATGTATGCCATGGGTAAATAACATCAAACACCAATGATCATAATTATCTAAAATTGTAAGAGTGCAAGGAGTGACTGCAGCATGTTGTGGTCAGAAGTAGTAGCAAACACATAGCAAAAGTGGAGACCATAGATCATGTGTGTAATATACTCATTATATTGTTTTCGTACCTGACTTAGTAATAGGTGAAGAAATCAGCTCCACTAAATGTTGATCTAATCCTTAAGGAACACTGACTATACCATATGTGTGTCTCTCTAAGACCTATATTAGCTCCATGAACCACTAAAGCAATATGTGGCTGTCAGACAACACAGCACACACAGACGAGCTATTGTCAGTATGCTACCTGTGCTGTACAACATGATTAATGACAGCATTAAGCACATTAATTACTTCCCTGATTAGAAAATGAGCTTGTTTTATGACCACACGCACCAACATTTACAGCACTTTCTCTCTTTTCTCACAGCTCCAAATGACCAGCTCCCTGAAGATGATGCACAGTGTGTGTACACTCACTGTGTGTGTGTGTGTGTGTGTGTGTGTGTGTGTGTGTGTGTGTGTGTGTGTGTGTGTGTGTGTGCGTGTGTGTGTTTGCTGCGCTTAGCATGTTTATTCAGTTAATTATTTAGTGTTGATTAAGTTGGAATCCTTGGCCGGTAAGGCAGAACAGAAGCATCTGCTGCAAAGACAAAGAAAGAGCAGTGAGCAAGGGGAGGAAAACGCTCTCCCCTCTCTACTTTCATGCGTACTCACATGCACACAGAGACACACACGCACACACACACGCACACACACGCACACACACACACAGGGCAGTATCCTGAACCATTTAATTACAAAAGAGGACAACAGGGAGGATAGGAGTTAGAGGAAAAAAACGACAAAGCAGAAGACACAGATAAATCTTTTAACATCTTGATTAATGAAGTACAAAGGGAGGCAGGAGGAAAGAAGCAGCCCAAAACGACATCGACATCTGGCCTTGGCCTGCATTAAAAGCCTATTTTGCTGTTTTAACACCCATAAAATAGGCGCTGAAACAGGCCATAAGTGGCATCAACCCTGCTTTACACATCCCCACTGTGTACTTCCTCTCTTTTTCTACCCCCTACAGACAACTCAGTGTGTGCATTTGTACTCTAATAACAACAACACAGACAATAAATGCTTTATAGTGTTCGGGTCGCTGGAGAGATCCTCCCATCTAACATTGCTTCATTGCTTTCACTGCAGCAAAGATGCCTATGATTTGTTAAATTTAAAAATATGATAAATCTGAACAGAAAATAGAAGAGAAAAATCTGAATTAATTAATAAATGAATTATTTCATTAATTAAAGACGCAAAAATGTGAATGTCTGAAACACAATGGCTCTTATTATCAGGTGATAGGAAGCCATACTTATTAATATTATATTCCGTTTCTATTCGCCAATAGATCACCCTAAATGGTACACACTGGTCCTTTAAAAGGTGTTTGAAAAATCTGCTTTAAAACCCAGTAAAGAATCTTAATAACCTAAAACAGTTAAAGCGTGGTACTGAAACTTTCATTAAAGGATTCTTCTATACTCTTTCATTTCCCTTTGCTTGAAGGATTTTTTTTTTCCACAGTGCACCTCTCTGATCTGGTGGCAGGTCACCCATGTGAGTTTTTACAGAGTTGCACTGTTTTAGGGAAGTACAAGTTTGTTGTTTATTTTCTATGCAAACTTCTCTTCAAGCAAAAAAATGCACTTAAATGTTATACTACTGGAATTGGATTTTGTTTAGTGAAAATACAAATGTAGTGCAGGTTTTTGAGCTTGGGCACTGACACAGTAGAGGGGGCTGTTTTCTGCCCTCCTAGTGACACGAGTCATCAAACGTGACCCACATGTCTATCGGTAGACCGCTATGCATGCAGGGGTCATGGTTAAAGTTGAGCAAGAGAAGACAAAAGATCACTTTTAAAGGGCCCAAGGACCTACAGTACTTAATAGTTCATCCTGGGGGGGATGAAGCAGATCAGCGCATCTACTGCACTGTGAGTATGGAAGAAAGTTTTCACTGACCACTGCTCACTGTGGATTAATGCGCCATGCATGTAAGACAGAGCTAGTGGTCCTGAGGAGTCTCCACACAGATGCAGTACCTCTACCGTGGCTGCAGGAAGTAGGCTGAGGTGTATTTGTATTATCATCATTTACTGATGTGTTACACCCCACCTTTTATAATCCCTGTCACCTGTCATATTTTTGTTTTAATTATTGCAAGCTGTGCAAGCTTTCCAGATGGCTTCCCATCATTGCCTATAGTAATTTGTCTGATCTGTCGTGGCATGCATTAATTGGCTTAGCAAGAATGTCAGTTAACAAAAATATTGTGAATAAGGATAATGATGCAGCAGGTGCAGCCTCTCACGACATTTAAACACTTATTTCATCATTCCATCTCGGAATTCCATCCAACAATATTGTTGATATAAAATGGATATATTGACTAAATTTCCATTACTTCCTATTATTGATTGAATGCCAAAAGAGGGCCTGGTAAAATCAGATGCCCATTGAAGAAGTTTCCTCTGGCTGCACATCTTGTGACTGCCAGCTATACTACTACTACTATTACTATACTAAATAACCATCCATATATCATTGGCGCTAATTTTATCATATGGGGGGACTTACATGGGATCTAGATTTTAGGATTTTTAAATCCAATCTGGAAAGCTTTTAATGTGGAAAAAACTTTGAGCATAAGTTTGACGTGTGTTACATAAATTATTATTATTATTACTACACTACACTAGTTGCCTAGACTTTCTTATGTAAAATGAAAACTAAGCTGTAAAACAATGGCTTATGAGATTTCTTAAAATCACGGTGGGGCAGTGGTTAGAACTTTTGCCTCACAGCAAGAGGGTCAAAGGTTCAATTCCGGCTTGGGTCTCTTCTGTGTGGACTTTGAATGTTCTCCCCATGCAAGCATGGGTTTTCTCTGGGTTCTCTGGGTTCTGGCTTCCTCCCACAGTCCAAAGACATGCAGTTAAAGTTAACTGATGACTCTAAATGTAAGTGTGAATGTGAGCGTGAATGATTGTCTGTCTCTATGTTGTCTGTCTCTATGTGCCCTGCAATGGGCTGGCGACCTGTCCAGGGTGTATCCTGCCTTCGCCCAATGCCAGCTGGGATCGGCTCCAGCCCCCCCGTGACCCCTAACAGAATAAGCGGTTGAAGATGGATGGATGTTATAATTCATTTCCTAACGTGCTGCAGTGGGATACTTTACTACCAGTTCATCACATTGTACAGTGGTAGAGACTGAAGATGACACTTAGATTGGATGTATTCTGGTTGTTGATTGGTAAGAAGCTAAGGGATGTCATTTGATGTGTTCTGACCAATCACAGCCAAGTATTAGAAAAATTAAATTACACTGAATTCCCTGAACCACCACGATGCCACAACCACTTCACACACTAATGTACACAGTAATGTATTTTTTCTGAAGAAGAAAGAAAAAATATTTCAGAAATAATATTGGGATCTGCTAATGGTTTAATACAACCAAGTACTCTTTTTTATATTTGAAAATAGAGGAGGAGCGACCATATATATATATATATATATATATATATATATATATATATATATATATATATATATATATATATATATATATATATAAATATATGTATATGTATATATATATGAATGTATATACATTCAGAATGTACCTTAAAAGGTGATTTGTCAAGTATGTAATACTCTAATCAACATGAGAGTGGACAAATATACTGCTTTTATGCAAATGTACTATAAATAACACAAAACAATGACAGCTATTGTCCAGAAACCCTCACAAGTACTGCATTTAGCATAAAAAATATGCTCCAATTATAACATGGTAAACTGCAGCCCAACATGCAATAACAGCTGTCGATGTCTCAGTGTGCTGACTTGACTAGGCCCCAAACTTAATGTGATTATCATGTGGACGAGTGGGTACCCATAGAACCCATTTTCATTCACATATCAGGAGGTCAGAGTACAAGGGACCCCTTTGGCCATGACAGTTTTTCTTCACCAAAATATAACATATTTTGCCCACTACAACCTAAAAATTGCAAGTTGCATTAATCCATCAAAGAAATTAGTGGAATTAAAACAAACCTTGAATGCCTTAATATAGTATGCATACACAGTATACAGTACACTACATACAGTATACTGTATATAGGGTGAATTGATACTGACTGGGGAGGTTTTGGGTGGGTTTGGAGGTTGTTTTAATTTTGTCCTGTTCTCCCAAACATGGTATGTGGACCACTAATCCTGTGGTTCTCAACCTTTTCGAGTCACGACCCCCTAGAATAATAAGGATGGTGTTCGCAATTCTACTATCAAGTTTAGTTTAGTTGTAACAGTGCCTGGGTGCTGTCCAATGTGCTCCAGGAACTGTAGATTCGTGGGTTGATGCGTTCCGTGACTTTTTCTCTCCCTCTGACCCACTGAAAACTTTCTTGTGACCCCCTTGGGGGTTCAGACCCCAGGTTGAATTGTACTGCACTAATCAATGACAAAAATGTTCATATACTAGCTGGATTTTGCACCAAGTTTACCCTTTAGCCTTGACCTCTCACCCCCTCCCTAACTAATCCTGGTGAATCTATTGCAGAGTAGAATGAAACAAACACCTAGGAAAAACTCAACAAGTGGAACAAGGACAGGAGGAAAAGGAGTGTAAGGGAGATAGTGGAGACAGGGAATACACCCAAGGTTCTTGGCCAAGAAAATCAACTGAATTTATTTTTGACCTCAAGCATTTTTGTTTTACTTAAATTAAATGTATTCAATGAAATTTGGGTGAGAGAATTAAGGGAGGAAGAGGGAGGGAGGGGGCTGTGACAGTGAGGAAAGTATGGAAGTTTTTATTGGACTTCATTAGTTGTAAGCTAAAGAAGACAATCCACAAATGTGTACCATGGTTTATAAATATTTCACTATTCACAAACATATTTCTATATCCACATAAATAAATGGTGATTTGCATATACACATAACTCACTCTGTAAATGCGGATTTTAAAGTATACATGTAAAATGATATCTACGCGTTTGCAGATCACATTTGTAACTTTCCTCCTGTGCGTTTACATAATTCTGTCCACTTTATACCACAGCAAATCTGTAGATAATAGTTGTAATCCACAGAAGACAATTCAAAATTATGTACCATCAGCTACAAATGTTTAACTATCTGCAAATGTATTTTTGTATTTGTGTTGTTTAAAGTCACATCCACAAAAATACAGGGTGCAAAGATGCACAAGTTACTCGTGTATTTTAATTCCACATAAAAATGTTACAGGTTTACACGTAAATCAATCATTTATACACATGGAATGATATCTGCACATTTGCAAATCGCTTCCTGTGGATTTACGGGTCATGTGACATTTGTAACTTCCGTTCTGTGGCTTACGTAATTTTGTTCAGTTTGTGCCACACCACACTTGCAGAAAAGAGCTGTCAGTATGAGGTGTATTTACCAGCTCCATCAGAAGGTGGCGACATGCCGTCACATGAGCTGACGTAACTACAGCCTACAGCTGCTGGCAGAAAGCTAGAACAAGAGTCAGTCCAACCACAAGGAGACAACCAACAGCCTGAAAGACGATGTGGAACATCTTTAATTAACCTAGCGATCGTGATTTAGGATCAGGCTAATCATCTCCAGGTGCTGTTAGCTAGCTAGTTAAGTTAACAACAGAGTGAAAAAATTGAATTTCCCCTCGTGGGACTAATAAAGGAATATCTTCTTCTTCTTCTTCTTCTAACATTAGCTTGCTGTGTCAAAGCAAGTTGGTGTTAGGACCCAGCGGTAGACATAAATCCATGAGCGGGCATCTGACCTCTGTGAGCAGGCCCCAATGTAAACACAAGTGCCAGCTGTATGTGAGTGTATTGATCAGGCTGATTATACGATCATAATCACATCCTCCCATCGATAGGCTACGTAACACATGCTGTCACATGCTGAATATTGACTGTTCTGGAAACAGCAGGTGAAGTCACTGACAGCTCAGTGGACATGCAGCCTACCTGGGCTCATCATTTAGTTCAGGTACAGAGATTTGAGTGTGAGGAATGAATGAATGAATAGCAGCAGTAGATGCTGTTTATCCTGGATGGATATGA
Organism: Pterois miles; assembly: GCA_947000775.1. NCBI lineage: Eukaryota > Metazoa > Chordata > Actinopteri > Perciformes > Scorpaenidae > Pterois > Pterois miles. The sequence continues at coordinate 3,607,864 of CAMQGK010000525.1, read as the reverse complement.
CATAGGACACGTAGGGATGGATTTCACAATGATTGTTAATTCACACTACAACTGGAATTATCAATCAATTTAATCGCCTCCATTTGTGGATGGGACTTTACACAACACAAATACAAAAATACATTTGCAGATAGTGAATCATTTGTAGCTCATGGTACGTATTTTTGAATTGTCTTCTGTGGATTACAACTAATATCTACAGATTTGCTGTGGTATAATGTTGACAAAATTCTGTAAACAAACAGGAGGAAAGTTACAAATGTCATGTGGCCTCTAAATGCACAGTAAGCGATCTACGAATGCACAGATATCATTCCACATGTAAAAATTGATGCGCAAATGCGTATATATCATTTTACATGTGTAACCAGGTGGTAAAAACCTTCACATTTAAATATACTCACGAAACCAAACCATTGTAAATAACAGATTTTCAGCTGAAGTAGTCCTGCTGTCTTGAGGAAGCAAAGGACTCTGGGAAAATGCCGAGGCCGACTGTGAGACACATAATGGACGTTAACAGGTTATTTGAGAATTATATTACACAGTAAATTAATAACATATTTAGCAGTATGGACATGTTTAGTTTCAATTGTAAAGTGAAATACTGTGTCATGGTTTTACAGGGTAATAATGTGAATGTTTTCTGTTTTCTCTCTAGCCAGAGAGGAGCCACTGTCGCATTTTATTTTACTTAAAATTTTATTACCTTATTTTCTTGTGTCAAACAAGTGTGAAACAGTACACAATTAACTGTATTTGACCAACATGTGGTTGTTGTTGTAAATTCACAATATGGTTTCAGTGGAAATCAATTTATAATTTTATATCATTTTCTAAATACTACCTAATCAATTGGAAACACAATAAAGACCCACAAAAATTGTATTTGAAGTCTGTGTGTTACTTAGCCCGGCTTCACATGTAAACTTTAAAATCTGTATTTACAAAGTGAGTTATGCATATGTGCAAATCACCATTTATTTTTGTGGATATAATGTCTTTTTGTATGTCTTTTTATTAGTCTAAAATCTAATACAAATTTCCATAGGAAAGGCGGTTTTATACTGTATGAATTGTGGATGGATTTTGGAACAGAACTTAATCACTAATTATTAATGATAAACAGAAAAGTAAAATATGCATGTAATTTCATATTAAAGTATTAATTAAATTGTGCAATAAATATGATTACACTAGCCTAAATCAAAGATAAGATGTGCTGTCTCAATCTCTTAAAAGGTTACAAAAAAGGTTTTGAATCAGTTTACCCTTCTTCAGTTTACCCTCTTTTCTCCTCTGTCCACATGCAAACCCATCTACCGCAAAACCTGACTGTGTTCAAATTACTGGCAAAAAATATTTTGCTCGCACCCTTCGGCCACTCACATTAAAAGGCTTCTCCATCTCAAAGTCTAAACCTGTTGTCTAAATGCCATCCCGTAGTTAAGTAATTAAATGTTATATTAATATTTAAAAATGAAAAACTCCCAATTTCCTCTAGGCTTTGTACCTAATACCACACCTTTGTGACTCTTATTAGTGAACGGTCTTTGGTGACCTCACATGATTCCCAGCATAGCTCCTACCAACCTCGACCTGAGCTGAGGTCTAATCAACCAGAATAAGTGAAAACGCCTGTGGGGGTGTGCAACCTTTAGACTCTGCGGTATCAATATCTAGAGCCTGACCAATTCATTTTTGGCTGATATATATATTTGACCTCTCTTTTCAATGCATGTTTCAAATTGTCTGACTGTATATGTAAATATTGATATATCTGTGATAAGCTAATGTCAGCTGGGCTCTATCAATGTCAGTATTAGCCTCAAAATGCCAGTAACAGTGAGTAACAATCCATAATGATCCAGTAATAATCAATGATGTTGCCAGAGTTTTCAAACAGTTATCTGCATGGCTTTAAATGCTTTGACATGCACAGTTAAACTGACAAGAGTCGTGTGTGTGTGTGTGTGTGTGTGTGTGTGTGTGTGTGTGTGTGTGTGTATGTGTGTGTGTATGCGTTACTGCGTGTATACATTTCTGCGTATATGTGTGTGTGTGTGTGTGTGTGTGTGTGTGTGTGTGTGTGTGTGTGTGTGTGTGTGTGTTTGCATCAAAGAAAACATGGATACAGCGCTATCCAGTGTAAATATTTGCAGACAGAAATGAGGTGGAGGTGCCAAGCTAACCACTGGAATATTAACAAGACTGGCAGTCACTGCCTTCTTCTCTGCATCATCTACCTCATACTTCTCCTCCCCTGTTGCTCCTTCTTTTTCAAGCCAGTCTCAACTTGCCCCTCCTTCTATCTCCCCCTCTCCCTGTCTCAGCATCTCTTTCTCTCCAACCCATTCTGTTTGATTTTAATGTTTCTCTTGCATAAAAGCAGCTTTTAATCATTCCTGCATTTTTGTTCCTCTTTATTAGTTTTTCTCCCAAGAGATATGAGCGTAGGATGGATGGAATGAAGGAGAGGGTGGGAGAAAATATGTATTAATGTTTAATATTTCACTGGCGCAGGGGATGGAAGTGATGATTATTTCATGTTGTCGACATTGTCTTTTTCTCTCTCCCTTTTTTTTGGTCTCTGAGGTGTCAGGAAATTGTCCAACAGCCATTGTCACCCAGACAGCCATCAGAAAGAGGGGTCCTGCACTGACACACTCATACACACTGGTGCTAACACAAAGGAAATGCTCAGGTCAAGTCTACTTTAGCTGCCTGCTTTGACTCTCTGCCACTGTGTCAGTCACCCTTCCCATTATCTGTCCATGTCTAAATTCCAGTCTGACCTTCCTATTGTCATTGCTAATGAGTGGTTAGCATCTTCTGGTATAGCCTCTGTACTTTTGTTCCCAAAGTATTTTCTAAGATTTTTAACAGGTCTAGATGTAAATACCCGGAAATAGAAGCTGAAATACTAATCTTGTCTCATATTCATCTTTTGATGTCAAACCTAAAGGTTTGACAGACAAATAAAGGAGTTGGCCTCACAGTTCAATTAGTTTTCGAGGGGACTATATATACGAGGAAACTAAAACCAAGTGGTCCAAGAAGTCACACGCTGTGTTCAGATTTTACTTTTAGTCATTCACAGATTGAAAAACTCTAAAGTCAATTCAGCAAATGGTGCATTATTTTGAGTAAAGAAGAGATACCATATCTATCTTTTCCTCTTCTGGTGTAGCTGAATGAATCATTGGTGGGAGGAGTTGATACCATAGCAAGGATTAGCATTGTGTATTAGGTATTATATTTGTATATTAAGTATTATATGTTTGAAGGGCTTCATGTTATTTTAATTCAGTTATTTGTTTTCATTGTGGTTTTGTTTCATAACTTTGTTTCATCAATTACAAATTGTAACTCATCATTTTTAGAACTTTTAAAGGTATAATGTAGCAGTTGTCAGCTGCTGTATGTAAACACACCACATTCAAAGTTGAAATGCTGCAATGAGTGAGAGAGAGAGAGAGAGAGAGAGAGAGAGAGAGAGAGCAAGCAGCAATGCTAGAGCAAGCTATAGAGTGACTGAAGAGAGGGAACAGCGTTAGTGTGAACAAAGCAGCAAATCAGAAAAATAAAACATTATTTTCTGATCATTTCCTATGTTATAAAATGCAAAGACACACAGCTAATTCTGCACAACTCCACATAACCCTGCAGGAAGGTGCAGAGTTGACGGATTTTGAATGAATGCAGGCTTCCTGTCTGCTGGCTGTGGCTCAGCGCTGCTCTCGTCAAACTACTGACACATACAGGTCATAGCTGAACTCACTGAAACACATGCACATAACACAACCCACTCTCATCCATGAAATAAAGGTGGACTTGTGTCTTGATATCAGAGGCCAAGGAGTATATTATACCTTTAACTAACAAGCCAAGCCAGATTTGTCCACTGTCTATCTGTCTGTCTGTCTGTCTGTCTCTCTCTCTCTCTCTCTCTCTCTCTCTCTCTCTCTCTCTCTCTCTCTTGTGAGAATGGCAGACTGAGTGTGGAGTAGAGTGGTGAATCGTTGCTGATTCAGTGTGAGTTTTTCCATCTTTTTGAACTTTATTTCTTTGGGTTTATGTTTATTGGTACTTTCTTTAGTCATAGGTGTGTGTTAGAAGGTGGTGGAAGTGTAGGTGGAGGGATGGTGAGGTGGTTCTGTGTTTGTTTTTTGGCAGTGTACTCTGTTGCTACCTCATCAGAAATAATAAAATGTTTTGGATGTGGAGCAGAGTGACACTTGATCAGCTCTTGTCTGGAGAGAGGCGGAGGGGTCATGGGTCCTGGCAGGGATCCCCTCACGGCTCTGGCCTCCGGTCCCGGAGGCTCCGATGAGGGGCAGGGCAGTGATACTCATGAACTAAAACAAAACAATCAAACTAAGACTGAACAAGAAAATGTTCCAAAAACTGACCAAATGAAGTGAAAATATAGGCCAATGCATGAATGAAAATTCTGATTCTGTGCAGAAAAGCGAGAAAACAAAGAGAAAAAGCAAAGTGGACTTCAGGTCTCTGTACTCTCCTACCGACATTAAAAGCTTTCTAGAGAGAACCAAAGAGACCAGGTTACCAGTAGTGGGAGATCATTTCTCAGACCTCAGACTATTTTTTTAGGTCAACCAGACCTCTGACCAGAAAGTCTGGGAGATCAGAAAATATGAGAGTGAAAGCACAAATCATGGATGACTGTTCAAAGATCATGTGCTTCTCTTTTTTATTGACTGGTCTTTTTTACTATTGTCTCTTTTTTATCCATGTGTGATTTTACCATCATCTCTTTAAACCTAAATGAAGCCAGGGTTGATTTTAAGAGAGCTGCTCTTCCTAAACCAAAGCTAAAGAAAGTAGACATGATGGTTTTAGAGGAAACCCACAGTACTGAGGGGCGGCAGTAGCTCAGTCCATAGGGACTTGGCTTGGGGATTGGAAGGTTACCGGTTCAAGTCCCACCATGGACCAAAAACTGAATGTGAACTGGTAGCTGGAGAGGTGCCAGTTTACCTCTTAGGCACTGCCGAGGTGCCCCTGAGCTGTGTGTACTGTGTATAAATTAACAACAGAGTGAAAAAATTGAATTTCCCCTCAGGGGATCAGTAAAGGGTGTCTTCTTCTTCTGACAAGACAAGACAATAAGAGTGACTGGGGGAGGGCTTTTGATGGGGGGCTCATTTTAAGCCATAAGTCCAGCTGCAGTGGAGGAGTGGGGATTTTATTTGCCAGAAGTTTTTTACCTGTTTCCTATGAAGTGGGAGAGATTATCCCAGGTGATTTATTGAAGATCAGAGATCATTATGAAAAAGTAAACATAGCGTTTTAAAATGTCTATGTGCCCACCAATGGGGTTGATAGGATGACAGGATTTTTAAACATTTTATCTGATACTCTTAGAGCTTGTAGTAGAGAGGATTTTATGTTTTTAGGGGGTGATTTTAACTGTACAGAAAATCCAAGCCTAGACAGGAATCACCCTGAACCTCATCCTGCAGGACCAGACATCTATGTGATGTGTGGAGGGTTTTTAACAGAAATCACAGGCAGTACACCTGGAGCCACTCAAGGAGAAATGTTTTATCTCTGGCCAGACTGGACCGCCTCCATTGTTTTAATCACCATGTGAACAGATGTCACATTCAGCCTGTGGGTTTTACTGATCACTGCCTTGTCTCCTGCTCTGTTTTTATTAATAATATACATTTCAGTAGCGCCTATTGCCATTTTAACATTTTAAATGTGTAGGTTTTTCAATTGGAGCGGGAGCTGCAGCATTTCGGGAAGCTGGTGAGCAACTTCAGGGTTGTAGGCTTAGGTTGTAAGAGTGAAAAGCTGATGCATGTTCAGTCCAGGACAGGTGTTTCTGAACTGTGCATCATAGATGCTAGAGGTTTCCTTTAGAGTGAAACATGGGGAGGGACATGACATGGGGTGCACCAACATAAACAGCATGACATGTTTTGAGTGTGGAGATGTGGGCCACAAACAGGCCGCATGTCCTCACGGGCAGGCCAAGGGACGACCCAATCCAGGGAGGTGGTGCGCCGACAACTAAGCCTGATGCAGGAGAGGGATGCAGTGTGCGGGCAGACAGTCATGAAACATTTCCCGTCTGAAGAAACACATGACAGGCCGTAGAAAGACCTAACACTAAAAAAGGAAAATGTCTAAAAAGGTTAGAGACTTCATAAGTAAGGTCATCATGAATGTGTTGCACTGGGTGATCTTCCTCTTACTGTTGATATCATCTCTCTCTCAGTCTTTTATGCATAAGGTAAGGGTCGGCTCGCTGAAAATTAATGGTGGGAGGGATCGACAGAAGAGGGCAGTCATTTCAGAAATGATCACACAGCAAAGATTCAACAGAGTTTTCCTGCAGGAAACACACAGCAACAAACAGAATGAGATAGACTGGGGTTTGTGGTGGAAGGGCCAATGTATTCTGTCTCATGGGACTAATTTCTCTGCTGCTGTAGCCGTTCTCTTTTTTCCAGGGCTCGATGTTAACATCATCTCCACCACAGAGATAGTGACAGGCAAGGCTTTAGTGGTCAGAGCAAAAATACAGCATATATCTTTCTGTTTCCTGAACATAAAGGACTGGTTAAAACAGTGTGATCAGAGTGAGTGTGTATTGATGGGGCAGGTTGGAACTGCACAACAAACTTTACACCAGCACCTCCTCTCCCGCTCCTCTGTCCCAAGGCATCCCTCAGGGTTCAGTGCTTGGTCCCCTTCTGTTCATCCTCTACCTGCTTCCCCTTGGTAATATCATATGCCGCCATAGCCTCCACTTCCACTGCTATGCCGACGACATCCAGCTCTACATTTCCACAAAATCCATCACCACCGCTATACACTCCACTCTGACCAACTGCCTCACTGAAATTAAATCATGGATGCAAATCAACTTTCTCGAACTCAGCTTCGACAATCCAGATGATCAATGATGATTGTCCCAAATCACTCACAAAATCCACTCACATATTCTACCTCACCATCAACAATTCCACTCTGTTCCCTCCCCTCACATCCTTGGAGTCATTTTCGACAGCAACCTCTCCTTCGAACACCATGTCAACCACATCACCAGGTCTGCCCTTTTCCACCTCAAAAACATAGCTTGTATCCGTCCATCGCTCTCCTTCTCCGCTGCCGCTCCACACTTTCATCACATCCAGAACCGACTCATGTAACAGCATTCTTTAAGGTTCATCATTCAAAGTCCTCAATAAACTCCAGTACATACAGAACTCTGCTCCCCGTCTACTCAACCACTCTCTGTCCTGTGATCACATCATCCCTGTCCTCCAGAACCTCCACTGGCTCCCTGTCCCACAACACATTCAGTTCAAAGTCCTTCTTCTACCTCACCGACCTGCTCCACCACCATACTCCTTCCCCCTCCCTCTGCTCCTCTGAAGTCAACCTCCTGTCCACACCCCTCTGAACCAACCACCTCACCTGTGGTGACACAGTATTCACTATAGCTGCCCCCTCCCTCACTTCCCAAACACATCTGAGACCGCACCAATCGGTCCACATTCAAAACACAAATCAGAACTCACCTTTTTAGAACTGCTTTTAATGTGTGATTAATGCTGTGTCTTATACCGTGTGATTTATGATGTCCATATTTTATGATCATTTTATCTGTGTAAAGTGTCTACATAAATTAAAAAAAAATGTCTTACATTAGACAGAACAAGTGAGGAACGTCACTTCCGGTTATCCGCCTCTTTATCACAGATGAATTCAGAGGCAGATGTAGTAGATGTATGAAGGGTTAAACATCCCCAGGTTAGGCAGTACACATTTCCAGTGCAGAGTGAGTGCTGCCTTCCTCACAGGTGCCCTTACTTCAGTGATTAGCAGCCTGCTCTGCTCTGCTCAGTGATGCATTCTGGGACTTGTAGTAGTGATGAGATGAGCTGGTTTATCAAGGGTTTTTTCTTTCTCTTAGATTCATCTCAACACAGACTAGATAGGGTGCACATATCACAGTTTTAGTTACCAGTGTTTTATAACAAACAACTGAACAGTCTCATTCCCCGCACAGGTTTCACTGACCATCACTTAGTCACTTTAGATTTTCATATCTCAACAACCACTAAAGACAGCTCATTCTGGCACATCAGTGTTTAAGGTGCTTCAGGACATTGATTTCTGTAAGAAATTTGAGACCAGAGAAAGGGAATGGGAATCTGGAGAGAAAGGGAAAAAAATGAGTCCTGAAGTGGTCTGTGGTGGGAAGAGGGTAAAGCACATATAGTAGGTCATATTAGTATAGTAGAGTTATCTGTCAACAATATACAAGTCTTTTCACAGTGAGAGTTAAAAGAGACATTCAGGATTTAGAAAAAAGTAATCAGGGATTTAGAAAACAGTCTGTCCACTCACAACAGCACAGACAGTCACAGGCTTCAACAAAAGAAACAGGAATTAGGTTCATTTTTACATGAAAGGGTTAAGGGGCTTTGGTCATGTCATGGTTCACCAGTGTTAGAGACACGGATGCTCCTACTACCTTCTTCTTTAACCTGGAGAATCCGTCTCTCAGACCAAACATATGGTCTCCGTCTCCCTGATGGTACAATGACAACTGACCTGGTTGAGATGAGACAACATGCCATTGAGTTTTACAGCGCCCTCTTCAGGATGGAGGACTGTAATAGCGAGTGTGCTGGACTAGCTGCTACAGGGGCTTCTTCAGCTGGGCATCGAGGAAAGAGCTGTCCTGGATTCTAACATCTTCCTGGAGGAGTTCGCTGTTGTGGGACTGATGGCCACTGGTAGAGCTCTTGGACTGGACAGATTGTCTGTAGACTTTTATAAGCACTTCTAGAAGTCATTGGGAGCTGACCTGTGGGAGGTGCTGCAGGAGTGCTCTCAGACAGGCCGGCTACCTACATCCTGTTGGCTTGCAGTTCTTTCACTTTACCCAAAAAAGAAGATTTGGCTCTACTTAAGACCTGGAGACCAGTGGCTTTGCTATGCATAGATTGCAAACTTCTTTCAAAAGTACTCACCAACAGGTTAAAAAAACTTTCTGGAATTAAAAATCCATAGTCATACTGTGACAGATCCATCATGGGCAATTCTGGCAAACAATTGAATCAAAGGCAACTGGACTTAGATTTGTCTCTGAAGACGTTTCGCCCCTTATCCAAGTGGCTTCATCAGTTCGTAACGAAACAGTCTGACTAGTCCCCACTAGTCTGACGTTGATGATGAAGCCACTTGGATAAGGTGCGAAACGTCTTCAGAGACAAATCTAAGTCCAGTTGCCTTCGATTCAGTTGCTGCCAGAATAAATATGACCTGGATGAATGAGAACATTCACAGAATCATGGACAATGTTTTTCTTACGAGAGACTTGATATGTACATAATTTTTGTAAATTGCACAATATAGATGTTGGAATTGTATCATTACATGAGGAGAAAGCATTTGACAGGGTTGACCATGGTTTTATTTTTTCCACCTTAACAGCTTTTGGTTTTGGAGAAGGTTTTGAGTCACTGCTGGGTTTACTGTATAAAGACGCTTGTTGTTTGGTCAAAGTGGGTGGTGGGCTGAGCTGTCCAGTAACAGGTCCAGAGGGGTATTAGAGAGGGATGTCCTGTCTCTAGACAGCAATACTCATTAGCTATTGAGCCTCTTCTAAACAAGTTGAGAGTCAGGTTATCAGGACTCCTGCTACCAGATTCCTCTCAGTGGCCACCGCTGGCAGTGTCTGCTTATGCTGATGACATTAATGTTGAGCTCCTGGGTAATAGTTTGGAGTTGTAGAACTAGTTAAACTGAGGAACACAGTATGCAGTATGTATTCTATACTGCATACTATACTGCAGTGTGCACTCTATACTACATACTGCGTACAGTCACAGGCTTGTGTGAGACCCGATCAGACCATAGTGAGACAGTGGAGGCTGCTTCCCCTCTATTTTTTTTGAAAGGCAGAGCAAAATATGAAAAAAAGAGTTACTGGTTGAATTACCATTATACAATCTCAGTATCATTTATAAAATCATTTGTCTCTCTTCTTTGGAAAAAAGTTCATTATTCAATCCCTGATTAAAATGCCTCAATAGCGACACCAGCAGGTCAGAGGGGAAAGAGCAGCCTGTGTGTGGAGTGGTTATGGCATAGTGGGGTAGAGGAGGACAAGTACTGTCTGTCCTCCCTTAGGGCGGGACATCCTCTATGAATTCAATGCATTTATTTTTTTCATGCTTGCCTGTGATTGGCCAAGACATAAAATGATGCTCCATGGGAGGATATCCTCCTTTGGCTTCTTACCAACCAACAAACAGCAGAATACAAGATTGATTTACAACATGTAAATGGTGAACTACTTTAAACACTTAACAAAACAAATCTTTTAGGCCTTTTTATTTAGCTGTAGCTAGCAACAAGTACTTTCCAGATTCTAAGATTTACCTAAAAATATTTTTAAAATATGACATAAAAATGAGGAACATGTACAGTATATGAAGCAGGACTGTGCTCATGAAATGGAGGTGCAAGTGCAAAAAAAGAGAAATTACTGAACAAAATGACATGACACTGTAGATTGGTTTTCCTCCTGCCCTCCCCATTTTTTTGAGTTACCATCTGCCACTGTTGTGAGACGATACAGAGAGGCGACTGTTGGTTCTAAACAACAACAGCAGCTCCTGAAGAGGTTAGCGAAGATGCTGCAATAACATCAGTTCTATCAGAACTGGAAAGAATTTCTTCATTGAAAAAAGAGCAAAGAACAACACTGAGGGCTTTTCTTGATGGAAAAGATGTTTTTGCTCTTCTCCCACCTGGTGTTGGCAAGAGTTTGACTGACAGATGGTTCATCCAATTACCTACCAAATATTTTTTGAAAGCCTTTTTCCAAACAGTTTCCAATGATAGCTTCTCAAATGGTTCTCTGGAACAAACCATCTGGCGGGTGAGGTTAAGTTGACATTGTAAACATAATTTTTTACAAATTTTAAGTGGAAATAGATTTGGCTCAATGCAGTAACGAGTGGAAACTTGACGTGCCGTCACTGAGTCCAAATCTGATGCTAGAGGGGTACATAGACGGTTGGTTTGAAGCATAGGGCCACTGACCAAGTGTCGGTATTTGTCGAGTTGGAGGTGTGAACTTTTGAAGAGGTTTAATATTTGAGTCAGTGGAAGATTGGAGTCCCTCTTCACTCTTAAGCTTAAAGGTAAATAGAAATGTATCCTGTTCAGATTGTCGCATTGTGTGAGAAAGGAAATGTAAATGAATATTTTAATATATACAGTGTGTATGAAAAGTGGAGATTGTGGAAATATGATTCATTTGTTTACATTAAATGAAAAGTTACATACAAGAAGCGGTTACAGATGAATGAATGAATAAATGAAAAGCTACATGGAGCAAACTACATTTCTCAAAATATGTAAAAGATATGAAAAGTTTATTTTCATTTAATTACACTTTCAAACAATGCTACAAGTCAAGAGGTAAAAATAATATATTCTAAAATTATATATAGAGAGAGATATATAGATATATGCATACAAATTTTGCATCAGTGTCGATGCATCTTGATTTATGAGGTCTTTCATTTAATGGGTAAAAAGATTTTCTCATTATCTCAATTAATTTCTTAGATAATGTATTCCGTCACAATATACTGTATGAAAATATAAAACTACATATTCCACGATAGGGGATTTGATCCATATTGCCCACTCCTACATGGAGATATTAAACAGTGGATGACTGAAACATGCCTTCCAGTCAGAGCTGCTCACTCAGCAGATACTGTATGCCGAAAACCTTCTCCCACATCTACATGGACTTTGTGCTGTGAGTGCACTCAGTGTCTGTTTTCGATACCGCATCCTATGTATATAGGACTGCGTGCAGTGTACATGTGTACACTGCACGCAGTATGTACTGTATACTGTATACTCCATTCGTCAGTAGTATGCAGCAGGGAACGAAAATTGAATCAGTACGACATTCAGGTATTTTTGGCATAATGCAGATTTTGCTTTTGTTCCCATACTGAATACCACATACTACGTTTTGACCAAATTACCACTTACGTCTAGTATAGTATGAGGTTTCGAAAACAGCCAGTGTTCCACCAGACCACTGTACATGTCTTTATATTGGTAACATGTAAATATACTGTATAATGGACATATTTTAAATAAAAAAGGTCTTTTTGGGTTGCCACATGTGAGATGCACTTCACCATGACTGGACTGTGTGACTGAGCCATGCTCTGCTGTTTCTAGGGGGATATTATAGTATCCTAATACTTGAAATGCATTAACCTACTTTCTTTCCACTTTGAACAGTTACACTGCTAAATGACTTTTCTTTTAACCGTTTTTGTCTTTTGTCCCCAAAGCAGATGTTTCATGCAGATGTGGATAAGCACTGTAAACTGTGAACTTGACAAGACCTTTTCATATGTAAGGCCTTTTATTAATGTAATACACTGTACAGAAATAAAACCTTCTTGTCTCCCTCATTTATTGTTGACACGCAATTTTCCCTTTCTGTTGCTCTCGGCGTGACGGAACTGTGGTGACGATTTTCTTTGACAGTTTTATGAATGTTTCCTTTTTTTTATTGTCTCCTGAAAAAGAGATCTTGATCTCAGTGAGACTACATGATTAAATAAAGGATGACTGAAAAATACATCCACACAAAGAGGCTGGGGAACAGCACTGACGTGCTGTGGCTGTGGAGAGGAGCTCTTGGCTCTTGGCTTGCTGACACAGCCACTGCTGTCCCATCATTGATTGGCCTGAGCAGAGGGAGAGGATCATGGTTGAGAGACACCGAGAGAGAGTGGAAGAGGGAGCGAGGCCTGTTGTTTTAATCTTCGCTAGCTTCACATCCCTGGTTCTGTTTGATTCCTCGCTGATACTAAAAGAAGACTGGCAAACTCTTTATCTATACAAGTTCATCACTTCCTTCTGTCACCCTCGCCTAATTCCTTTTTTATTTCCTTCCCATCTTCCATGTTTCATTGGTTCCCATACATAACCAGCTAGTATTAGATTCAAATGAAGCTTATCATAAATTCAGTCAGGAAGACTGTCTATCTTCATTTGTTCCCACTTCCAACTCAGTGTGCTGACTGAGGACATTCACTCTTTCAGTTGAACCCACCATGTTTTGCCACGACTTCTGTGAATGATCATCTCGTTTAGAGTTTAAAACTGTTCCATTTTTGCTGCTGTCAGATGTCATTTCACTGTCCAATCAATATGACCCTCCTCCACGCCATCACAACCAGTCTTCCCAGTTGGTCCTTCCAGTGAGCTCATCAGAAGTCCACATCTCTGTTCTGAGATGTCCACATCTCTGTTTCATCCCCACCAGTGATATTCCCGTATAGCTCATAGTACTACTGGTATACTTTACTCTTAAAATTTGATGCCACGATGGGAACATAATCGCCAATGACTCCTAATATTTGTTACTAAATCCATTTCATTGCTCTTTAACCATGTCTTTCTCTGGCGTCCTCTCCTGAATAAACTAGGGTTGGGAGAATATTGCCATGAGACAATTTACATTTGCCAACCATCAGATATTTTTCCATAAATTTTAAATTCACTTTAAGATAATGGGTGTACTAGGTCTTTGTGGATGATGTTACCAATCAATGAGCACATCCACTTTATATTCAGATTGGATATATATTATATATATCATATTGGATTTGTATATGATTTTTGCATTAATATGATGAGGTATGTCTGGTACTTGCTGGATTATCCAAAACTGTTTTCTTGCCTGGTTAATTTATCAACAAAACAGTTTCTCATTTAAGGTTCCAGATTTTTTTAATATACTTTGATAGATATCATTATTGCAATATAATGTAAACTACTTAGAAAAAAAACAAGATGTCACTTCATTCCTAATAATCCATCCATCCATCTTCAACCACTTATTATTATAGAGGTCGCAGGAGGGCTGGAGTCGATCCCAGCTGGCTTGGCGGGGTTCACCCTGGACAGGTCGCCAGTCCATTGCAGGGCACATAGAGACAGACAACCATTCACACTCACATTCACACCTACGAGACATTTAGAGTCATTAATTAACCTGCATGTCTTTGGACTGTAGGAGGAAGCCAGAGTACCTGGAGAAAACCTACATTCAAATGGGGAGAACATGCAAACTCCACACAGAAGGGCCCCAGAATCCAGATTCGGACCTGTGACCCTCTTGCTGCAGCTTGGGGCCCTTCTGTGTTTGCATGTTAGTGTGGGTTTTCTCCAGATTCTCTGGCTTCCTCCTACCATCCAAAGACATGCAGGTAAATTGATGTCCTGAATTTCCCTCCAGGAATTAATAAAAAGTTCATCTTAAGGTTCATCTTATTTTATGTCCTGTAGATGTGAATGTGAATAATAATAATAATAATAATAATAATAATAATAATAATAATAATAATAATAATAATAATAATAATAAATTTGCACTTCACAACCAGAGAGTTCACAGCTCTGTGTGGTCTAGTTCCTGGTCTAAATGATCGGCACCTCACCTTAAAAATCCTTCCTTCAGGTCTGCTGATGATGTGTTATGCAGGCTTGGTTACAGAATGCATAGTGTGCTGATTACTGAAAAAGCAAGAGGGGGAGCCAGAGTTCAAGCTTTAAAACCTAATAAACTATGATGAAAATCACAACTAGGACAATCTATGTCTATATATACACAGGTACAGCATGCCTTATGAAATATTTATGCCTCACCAGCAGCCTCTCAGAGGTTTATTATTTAGTACAGGCCTCCTATCAGCATATGCTAATAAATAGATGACACTGCCATGTCTGTAACAGTCTATTCAAAGTGCTCACGGGATTGATATTTTTTGTAGCCTGTACATATAGTATCATGCATCCAGCACCTCCATAGCTGTATTTGATGAGCACCCCTTGGGGATGAAGATAGCTGGCTGTTGGAGCCAAGCACAAGCCAATAAGCCAAGGCGTTGGATGCTGTTATTTGGTAAATTAATGGAAAAAGAGGTGACCCTGGTATAATGCTGCAAATACTGACAGACTGTGTGATTGTCATAACCATGTTTAGTTAATTTCATCTGCGCTGTATGGTTGTTGACTAATGACCAGGGCAAATCATTCTGTCCTGATGCTGTTTTGGAAAGCATCAGGACAGGCTGAAAGGCACTAAAGAAATTCAAGCTCACTCGGTTTACTGGGGAAGAGTCCTGCAACAGCCTTCATTCTCAAGATGATAACGAAACTTAAGGAAGAATTTGGGGGAAAACAAGGGAAGTTTGCCACAAAATCAGGGAAGGTGTGTCTCATTAGACAGGCTTAATGAGACACACCTTCCTGTAAATCAGCTGGCTCATATTGGTTTGAAATGTCACACTTAAAAGGGACATCTTCCTGAATGCCATTCAATCAACCAGCCATATAATAGTTACTTACCTACCGCACAGTCCTTTTCTACATGTTGTTTTAATTGTTTTGTCTACCCCCTTGAGTGATGATAAACAATTCTGCAACTTCTTGTATTTTTCAGCACTGAAAATAACACATTCAACCTGAAATCTTGGATTTGGAACAAGAAAGTTTGCCAGCACAAATCTGTCTTTCTCTTACTTTATTTTAAAGCTTGTCATTTTTTTAGAATGAAGACTTTTTAAGGTGGTATGGGTGAGTATTTCTTAGTATTTGTAGGGTGATGCAACATGAACAAACATTTAGTGTAGTGCAGTGCAGTGTTGGCTGTATGGTGAAATGTGAAATATGTGAGTTTTATCTCCTACTGGGTATTTATAATGCACTTTATGTTAAGTAGGGGACGTAGTAGATGAGTGGTATGGCCCTTCTACTATTTGTTCATTATACACTCACTTTATATTATTGAGGATCAGGGATTAAGTATGTTAGGCAGGGGGTATTTTTTACTGTATTTAACTGAAATGAACCGCTTGACTGATGTCTGTCATTTGTTATTGTGTTATATGTATTTATTGTATTTTGGATTGTACTTGACACTGTGATGTTATATTGTGATTCTTTTGTGTAGTGTGTTTATTGTGTCTGTTTAGGACTGCAGATGGAAATTAGCTTCCCTGCTAAATCTACTGCACCTGTCTTTTTATTTTTACATACATAATGAATGCCTGTGCACACTGTCCTTTAAGACTAAATACTAATAATAAGAAGAAGAAGAGGAAGAAGAAGAAGAAGAATTTTGTATTTTGTTTATTGTGAAGAAGGCTTTAGGACAAGTAAGACCATAAAATCAACTTTCTTGAATGAGGTGGTAGATGAGAGGCTGTGTTCATGTTTTGTGTTCAATGAGCTAAAAAGCAAAGTGGTTATTTGTCTCACACAGATAGCAGAGTAGAGCCATCGTCTTTGTTGGAAGCATTAGATGGAGTCTATTCTCACGACCAGTCGTTGTAAAAAACTGACTGAAGCTGTTTATTTTCCTGCATGTTCAGACTGTCTGACAGTACTGAAGCCCTGCTGGAGTGTCAACAGTATTAATGTTACAAATAACAGCCATCTGAACTCCTTGCATGAGTCTCAAGGCAAATTCTAGTCAAGTGTGCCATCATGTGGTCATTGTGTGACATCAACACTACCAGAGTGCACAGCTGAGACTGCTGATAAAGGACCGAGCCCATGGCGGGAAACGACTGCTCTGGTTGTTGACAGCTGCTGGGGATGATAGTGGTGACAGTAAAACCCATTGTGAAAATAATAATAATAATAAGTAGCGGGTTTCCAAAAAAAAAAAAAAAATGGATTTGGGGCGGTTTTGTGTTTTATGTTTTTTTTTCTTTTTAAATTAAGCCTCACAAGAGGCTTGCAAGAGGGTTGCAGGTTCAATCCCATTCAACCTTGGGGTCCTTCTGTGTGGAGTTTGCATGTTCTTACTGTGTTAGTGTGGGTTTTCTCCAGGTATTCTGGTTTCCTCCCACAGTCCAAAGACATGCTGGTTAGGTTCATTGATAAGTGTGAATGGTTTGTCTCTATATGCCAGCCCTGTGATCATCTGGCTACCTGTTAAGAGTGTACCCCGCCTTCACCCAGTGTCAGCTGGGATCGGTTCCAGATGGATAGAGATAATGGATGGATGATAGATGGATAGATGAATGGATGAATAAATAAACTCTCAACCTTTAATAAAATTAATATAAAATTCAAATGATAATATAGTATAGAAGTATAGTTTTGAAACTCTTAAATTGTAACTTTTTTCCTGTCTAACAGTTGTTATTGAAAGGAGACTGGTTGTGGATGACAGAGGAAGACAGCTAGATTAACGAGGTGACTTCGCATGAGGAAGACATTGCCCAGTTTTTAAATTCAATTCCTGCCTGAGGTGCTACATCTGACGACAACTGGACCATTTTCATTTTGGATTATTTCAGCGCACTAGGTGATGAGGAGACGGACAGCAGCGGCTCCAAGTTGGACCCGGACGACCCAGCTAACACTTTGGTAAAGTTGGAACGATGTGATATCCGATTTTTCATTTTTTTTTTTTTTTAATGTTATCACCTTTAGTGTGTCTCACAGTAGCCCTTGTCTGTCCCTGTTTCACATACTCTATTCAAACTTCCCAGATCAGTAACTCATAAGCGAAATGTTGTTAAAACACAAACAATGTCTCTTTCTAACAGTAGTAAAGTAGATAACCAACTACAGCCTCATTTTAATCAAAACAAGCTGGACACATCACATTGGTCGCTATGTGCAGCTGACTTGGAGACTAGTGGTCTGGGACTGTCTACAAAAACTGTCAATGTGTGAAGACATTTTGGTGGCACTACACTGTGTAATAGTAAAATTATTGAATATTTTTGCCATTGAAATTTCAATTAAAATCGTGCAAAAGTACATTTTTTGAAAAATAAATGTTGTAGTATAACCATAACCAACAGGTGACCCCTGGTGGAAGAACTGAATTTGCTGAATATGCTGCATGAGACTGAAATTACTTTTTTCCCCCCAAAAAAATCAATTTTTCAAAATTACATTTTTCCAACCTGTGTGTTGTAGTACAATCACCGTTGATGCGTGATGTGATTTTGGAGGAACATCGCATAAGACTGAAGTTAATGAATATTTTTCCCATTTCCCATTCTAAAACACTCACCAAAATTACACAAAAACCCATTCTTCCAAAATAATGTTGAAGTATAACCACTGATGTGTGAAGTGATTTTACTATCACTACACTGTATAATAGTGAAGATACTGAATATTTATGTAGCAACTCTTGCACTTTGTAGCTGGTCCCTGACCACTCGTCTCACAGCCGGCCGCACATAAAGACCACTGTAATGTGTCCAGCTCAGAGGATGGCTCATTGTGATGGTAACGAGGTTGCTTATTATCTTTAAAAGAGCTATTGTTTGTGTTTAATAATATTTTGCTTATGAGTTAATGATACGGGAAATTTGAATCTGTGAAACAGGGACAGACAGGGCTGTTATGAGAGACGCTAAAGTTGAGGAAATCATTTCAAATAGTGAAACAAATATAATATATAGTAAAATTATAGGTTGTAAATTCATCTGATACCCCAAGTCCAGCACCCTGAGACTGTACAATAAATGCAAAGAGGGAGGCCGAGGACTAGTGAGCATCAAGGCCACAGTCATGGAAACATGACTGACACATCGAAAATCCAAGAATACATCAAGAAATTGGCCCCAAAGGATGAACTTCTAAGTGAATGTCTCAGGCAGCAGAAACCCAATGAGAGTGCAGAGGAGGAGGAGCAGACAAGCTGGAGGGACAAGCCCCTACATGGCATGTGCCACCGTCAAGTTGAAGAAATGGCTGATATCTAGAAAACGTACCAATGGCTGGAAAACGCTAGACCGACGGACAGCACAGAGGCACTGATCATGGCAGCAGAAGAACAGGCCCTAAGTACAAGAGCCATAGAGGCCAGAATCCAGAGGAGATCAGACCCAAGGTGCAGACTGTGCAAAGATACCCCTGAAACAGTCCAGCACATGGTAGCAGGGTGTAAGATGCTAGCTGGACCAGTGCACATGGAGAGGCACAACCAAGTGGCAGGAACATCTGTAACCAGTATGGAATAGAAGTACCCAAATCCCAATGGGCCACAGAAGGTGGCTGAGAACAACAGGGCCAAGGTTCTGTGGGACTTCAGCTTCCAGACTGACAAACAGCTCCTGGTTAACCAACCGGACGTAGTGGTGGTGGACAAAGAGCAGAAGAGGGTGGTGGTGATAGATGAGGCGATACCAGCAGATGGCAACATCAGAAATAAGGAACACAAAAAGTTGAATAACTCTCAACATTTTTCAGTTGGAACACATGAAATACAAAACAATACACTCACTTTCAGTTTTTTTCAGTTTATTCAGTTGGCCAACTACGGCATCAAGCACGCCCAAATCCGTCTCGTCATTATCCGAGTCAGTCTCGTTACTGTTACTTAGCTGTTCAGTGATGATTCCTGCCTTCGTTAAAGCTCGGACGACACTTGACACTGATACCTTGGCCCAGGCATCCACGATCCATTGGCAGATAGAGGAGTAACTCTCCCAGTGTTGCCTCCCTGTCTTGGTGAATGTGTGTTCGCCTTCTGTCATCCAACGCTCCCACGCAGCTCGCAGCTTAACTCTGAATGACCTGTTGACACCAGTATCTAGCGGTTGGAGTTCTTTAGTTAATCCACCCAATCTTCACTTTGGTTTTGACAGTGTCGGTGAGATGGGCACGCATGGAGTTGCAGATCAATAAGGAGGGAGAGTTGTGGAAAAAGCCATTCGGTCCCTTGACATAAATTTCTCTCAGCCACTCACTCATCTTCTCCTCGTCCATCCAGCCCTTTGAGTTAGCCTTGATGATGACGCCAGGCGGAAACGTTTCTTTTTGCCATTTTGGGCTCCTTATACATACACGATAATGTTACGGTGCCTATATGTCGAAGCACAGTAACAGTACATATTACTCTGCCAGATGCCTGACTACTGTTACCGTTATGCTCCGACAATCCATCCAGCAGTGTGGCTTTGAAGCTTACCAAACTCGTAATAAAACATTTTGACAGATTTTTGAGCGCCCTGTACGACATAAAATTGGTTTGAGGAGGTCAGTAAACACAACCAGAATTGATATATAAGGCGCACCGTTGATTTTTGAGAAAATTAAAGGATTTTAAGTCCTTATTGCCTGGAAAATAAGGTGCATATACATTTGTGGATGGGAGTCTCATAAAACCCACACGGATCCAGTGATGTTCACACATGACAAGCAGTTTGTGAATGCAGGTTCAGCAATTTGTATATAAATGTAACAACATCCAAATGGGTTTTTGATGAAAATTGTAAATACTTTTAAATACATTTATACTGTGGATTCCTTTTTACATTTATATACAATGGCAACTGTTTTTGTGTGCAGTGAAAAATATATTTGTGGAGAAAGTCATTTATATATAAATCACAAAATACATTTATGAAATCCTTCTGTTTGCATTTGTGAATATTCAGACTGATCTGACCTCACAGGTATATCTTATTTCAACAATAAGGATTCATCATATACATTTAGGGTGAATTGTTTTTATTGAGAAATATAACACAAATTAAATAATGCAAGAGTAATATAATGATCCATAAATCATATCAGTGTGTGTGAACATGTGGCAAAATGTACTGACCAAGATTCAATTTAGTTCAATTCAATTTTTATTTATATAGCGCCAAATCATAACCAAGGTTATCTAACAACACTTTTCATATAGAGCAGGTCTAGACCATACTCCTACATGAGTAAGCACTAGAGCAAAGATAAATGCATAATTAATACTCATATAATTTAGCAATAGAGCAATTGCATAAATAATGAGTCCTTTCTTGTCTCATTTTGTCTTGTTTTTACAGGTCCAGTGACCCTCTCCAGCCTGGGCCAGTGTACTTCTTGGTTCTCTCCCAGTGTGGCATATTTGGATCATGTTGTAAGGAAGTGACTCAGCAGGTCCACTTCCTGATCGATAAGGCTCATTGTCAGCAAGGGCTCCAGTGTGATCATACACTATCTGCACCATTTCTTGGGGAGAAACACGTCCAGCTGTACTGTGACACCTGCTCTGCGACACCTAGCCGTGCCATTGTTCTGACTGCCTGTTATTCCAACAGCCCAATATTCCAAAATATTCCATAATATTCCAATAATGCACCATTCAACTGAAAGCCCATTAGTCCAATAAAATACAAACATGCACTGTTCTGAAGTCCAGTTGTTCGAAAAATATGCACTCTCGCTGCAACCCACTCTTAATACACAGGTTTATCGGGGCTCCAGTCCCCAGGCAGAACACGTAACATGGCCTAAGAGGCTCCGGGGAAAAACAGAAATAAAATTCACAGGGAGAAGGATTACCTGCTGTGCAACAGGATGATCTGTGCATAAAGATGCAAGGAAGGCAATGTTTTTTACTCTGACACAACGCACCAGGAGAAAAAAATGTCCAACTGACTGACTGATGACATCATTCTGCATAATAAGTAGCCATGTGCTTCTGTTTGTCTGAGAAACTGTGGAAGATTCAGTGTGAACAATGGACAGAGAGATAAATGTACTTTAGAATAGATTCATTACAGTCTAATTATTATTGTGAATGTTGGTTTAACTGATAGTTTGTTAACTTGTTTCACATAATAATAATAATCTGAGGACACAATATGGGATATGTTTCAATTTATTTGGTTAGGACATTTCTTTGTTATTCATTTACTTTCTCCAGCACCTCAGAGTGAATTTTAATTAAATGGCAGGACTGCCGGCCCTGTCCATGGTGCTGAATCCGCACACCAAACAACATTTCAAGCAATTTTAAAACTTTCAATTTCTGAAAAAAATCATGAGTTTCACCTCACTTGGGGTGTGTTCCCATCGCCTGTGTTGTTAGATGTAGACTGATCTAAAAACAGCAATGTAATGCTGAACACACTGATGGAAACATTGATAGAATCTAGTGGAGAATGAAACTGTGTGAAGCAGCATGCTTCACAGCCACACGTTGTACGCTGATATGTGCTGATGCTCAAGTAAATTACAGCCAAAATATAAAAAGAATAAATAAAACCTGGCTCATGCCATGTGCGCTAGCCGAGGACAAAATGGTTACTGAATGGTGAAATGAAAGTAGCCTAATATATATAATAAGGTGTTTTTCTCTCACAATTTCATTCTCCAAAAGCCTAGATTCAATCAATGATTCGATCATATATAGCTTTTCTGTTGTTAAACCTGGCTTCCATTTACTTAATTTCATCAAGGTTTTATACTCCAGTGTTAGGGTTAGGGTCACCTCGGAGCCATGTGAGAAAAACAAAGTTGCAGCAAATGCACAGTGAGTAATTGATATACGAATGGTCAAGCATTTCTTTAAGGAAAAACCTGAATAAATGAGTGACGAAACACAACTAATTCAGTAACTTCCACGCTAACTGAATTGTTTGATGGGTACAAAAATGATATGACTTATGTGCTCTAGCCTTCACAGTCACCAGATCTCAACTTGACTGAGCACCTCTGGGATATTTTGGAGTGACATGTTCGACAGTATGCTCCATCTCCATCATCAAAACAATAAATGAGGGAATTAATGCTGTTCATCGCTCCAGTAGAGTTCCATACACTGTACAGCACTGAAGCTGCTCTGCATGTCCATAATAAAACAACAGCTCATGAAGACACTCTGTGTTGGTTTATGCTTTTGTCACATGTCTGTTTACTCCATGTCACAAAATACTGGTGCAGCAAAAACACAAGAAAACAACCTACTGTCACTGAATTAATTTAATATCCACACAACCAATATGCCTATAAACAGTGAATTTATTGTACTACATGGTGATATCATATTCCTCATGTGAGTCATCGAAGAGATTGTACTGATCATGAAAAAGTCTCACCTAGGTAATTGGAATAGAAGTCCTTAAAATATTATCTTTAACTTTTGAATGTTTTAAGTGAAATAATAATTTACATGGTGCTACGGTAAATTAATATTCCGCTATTATAACTACAAAGACCATCACCAATCTCTACTTTACTATTTTAGTCATCATATACATACATACATACAATTTTGACCTCCACATTTAGCTATTCTCAGCATTAGAAGCAGTGGGCTGCTATAACGCACCTGGAGCAACTTGGAGTTCAGTGTCTCACTCAACGACACCGTCAAACTGTCAACCTTGTGGACGACCCGCTCCAACCCCTGAGCCACAGCCACACCAATTCTAATGTGCCACCATTTCATATTAAATGGTTACTCTCATGCACTGTTATGCAGTATTATTTTTAGCTTTCATATATTTATTTTCCAGATATTCAAAATAAATGAAGAAATGCCAAGGTGGGAGAGTAGGACACAGTAGTAACATTCTTTCAACAACAGGAAGCAGCAGGGTTTATGAGGGCCAAAAACACTGAGCATTGTATCATGTATTGCTGGATACATTTTGTGAGTTGGTGGTGTATTTTGTTTATTGTGGAAAACTGTTTCAAAGAAGAAAAAAAAATACAATTTTAAACAGTTTGTAAGCCTCGCAACCAAATATGTTGTTTTACAAAACATGTAGTTTAAGCTCTGTGATGACACATCATTAGTTGTTTCCATTCATGTATTTCTATGCACATTTTGAAGTATCACATTTGAAAAACTATATGGAAACTGCAAAATTCGATTTTTGAGTTCATGTGCTAAATGGGATAAGGAAGTGTACTGATAAGCTGTTTTTCGCTGTTACTTTGTTGGATACAGCCTTTTGCGGTTCGAGAGGTTTGCTCGTACAAGTGTTCCAAGTATTTTAGACACCACAGGACCTGAGGTTCTGCTGTTGGAAGTCAGCAGACACTAAATAAAATAGCTTGACAGTTTGAAGCTTGAAGTTAAACCCTAAAAACTCATTCTAAAGCAAAGTAGTCCATGACCAATATGAGTGGCAGTCATGCCACAGTCAGAGATATTAGTCGGGATAATATTATAGTTTACAGACACTGTGCAGTGCAACAGAGGATGATACTGGATGCAGACCTGCATAAAGACCCTGAGGCAGGCTCAGTGCAAGGAGATCATTTTCCTTCTAAATAGGAGAAAATTGGTGAATGCCACAAATTCTATTAAATCAGTCCACTTATTCAGTGCCACTTAAGAAAAACTTGGCTCATGGGACCAGTTCTTGCCCACTGTGGACTTTTTAGTTTTAGTTTTTTAGGTGAGCTGGTTTTCTGTAAACCGTTGTCTATGATATGATGTTTCATTGAGCTCTGGACCAGGGGTTCTCAAACTTATAAGTTAAGGCCCCCTTCTGATCATATCAAGTAAATGTGAATGTATTCAGGTCATATTTCCTCACCATACACTTTACTGGACTGAAAACAATCCATTTTGTGTCAGTACATTCGAGAGAATGCTAGCTGACAGTCTCTACCTGCTGATGTGTTGTGATTGGCATGGTGATATTCAAATGTAAATGTCAAATGTAAAAATAATGACATCATATACAAACTTTTTAAGTGTTAACTCTCGCTAGTCTCCTACCTATAACTCATTTTTGGGCTTAATCAGGTGTCCGTTAAAGGTGATGTAGGTGTCAAATTCGTCACTGAAGATGGCATTTTCCCTCTCGCCTTTAAAGAGCCGGACCCAGACCTGGTCATCTTTCTCAAGTTCCAGCATCAGGCTTTGGCTCTGCATGACGGAGCGGTCACTGGGCTGGGCGTAGAGGATCACCACCTCTCGCTCATTATGCATCACATGTAGGTACGTCTCTTTCTGGTTCCACGTATGCACGTTCAGGCTGAAGTAGTAGATGCCAGGCACATAGCAATAGAACTTACCAGTAAACATGCTGAAGTGACCATAGAGGTTGACCAGCTCTGTGTCAAATACCAGTGTCTGGTAGTAATCGGTGGAGTGTAGACCCTTCTTGCGGGCAACAGAGAAGGCTGCAAAGTAGGACTTGCAGGGCTCACCTGGGAGGCCTGTGCTGCCCTTGTTGCCCTTTATGCCACTGGGACCTGGAGGACCTGTCTGACCAGCTGTGCCTGACTTACCATGAGGTCCTCGTTCACCGATATCACCTTTCTCACCTAGGAACAGCAGAAAGAGTCACATTCAGGCATGTGATGGAATATATAACCACCAGCTCTTGCTGGCAAAGCATGCTTTTCTATGTAGTATGCATGCAATCTGTTATGATGAGGATTCTCAAATAATTTTCCTTTTTGTCTTAAAAGTGACATTTCATGCTCATTTTCAGGTTGATACATTTATTTTGGGTTTCTACTAGAACATATTTACATGCTTTAATATTCAAAAAATGCATAATTTTTCTCATCCACCTGTATTCACCTTCTGTCTAGAACAGAATGCTCTGAAAACACTCTACTATAGTTTGAACACTATGTTTAAACGTCACCAACTGATGGTTATTAGTTTCAAGAGGTGCTGCAGCACACCTACTTCCTTGTGCAGGCTATTTGCATAAATAATCTCAATATCAATAGATAAATTGAAAATGAAAATTTAATGAAAATGTGGGCATATTGAGGGTGGTCCCGGGATAGAAGCATCATTAGCAAATATTGGATCAAATTCAAGGTTTATGAATGCAACATTAGACGGTATAATGGGCCTCAAACCTGAATTTTATGCATTGATTAGTTTGATGGTAGAATATAGATCAGTATTGTTTATCAATCCTAATTCATTAATCACTATATTAGCAGTGGAAAGACACTATTGCCAATTTTTAGTACTTGATTTTCTCTGGACTCCATCTTGACTTCGTCTCAACTGCCTTAGGACTTGGTCTTGACTCTGACTCAACCGGACCTGGACCTCATCTTGACTAAGACTCGATTAAGTTGGACTTGACTACAGCTCTGCTCTAGATAGATGTGTGTTTTTTTTTTTTTTGCTTGATCTTACCTTTGAGCAGAGTAATGTTGATCTGTGGTACTATCTGGTACTGTGGGTAGTGCTGGTGCTGATGGGGAGTCTCCTCTCCTGGGTCGCAGCATCTTCGACACTCCCTACTCCTTTACATACAGTACAACCAAACCAAGGATTCAACTGAGTCAAATGTAAGCTGTTGTTTATTTAATATAAGGTCAAACTTGCTGTCTAACTCTGACCTACATGTCTTCTAATTCTATTCTTCTTAAAATCTAACCTTTTCACAAAAGCTAGGCTTTCCAGGCGAATAACATATTATTTATTATTCTGCATAAATTCTTTGAAACTTTAACCAGTTATGATTGTGGCATAAGGGGTTCCTACCGGCATAGATATGACAGACATCTGGGTATTTTCTCACTATAAATTATTGGATAATCTGAAAATGTGTGTTTTTATGTATTGATCACACCTGATATACTGTAGTTTTACTGTAAATTCCAATATTCAGGCAAGTATACAGCCTATCAGCCAGGAAGGGGGAATCTTAATATAAATTTTAAAAAATTATATTTCTCTGTTTGTTCCAATGCTAATTGTCATTGGTTGGAAAGCCTGTTTATTTAACTTCATAGTGATGTTCAGCTTGTAAGGATCATGCATTTGCAGGATGAGCAGCACAGCAGATTATGTGGGTAGCATCCAAGTGAAATTGATCAAAATTCTCTGCAAAGCTGAACAGTGTATTCTCCTGCTGGTATTGAGTTTTGAGCTCCAGGTTCTGCCAATCAGGCACCACAAGACCAGACCATAGGATCACAAAGTGATCTCATCTCTTTTCTAGCATCAGGTGCCTGACTGGCAGCACTGATTGGTACCAAATCATCAGATGTCAAAATCATATAAAAAAAAAAAAAAAAAGGAGTTTTGTTTTGAAACAAAATTTTGAACTGAAAACAAAATTCAATACCAACAGGAGAAAACACAGTTTAGCATTGGCGGAGAATTTTGACAATTTCACTTGGGCGCTACCCACATAGCTGTTGTGCTGCTCAACTCACAAATGCATGACCCTTTGGACAAGTTGGAAGTTGGACATCATTGTGAAGGTAAATAAATATTAAACATTTTTTCCCAGAGTTTCATCTATCCATCCATTCATCGTCAACCGCTTATGTCGATCCCAGCTGGCATTGGGCAAAGGCTGGCACCCCAGACAGGTTGCCAGTTCATCGCAGGGCACATAGAGGCAGACAACCATTCGTGCTCACATTCACACCTACAGGCAATTTAGAGTCATCAATTAACCTAAACAGCATGTCTTTGGACTGTAGGAGGAAGCCGGAGGTACCCCGAGAAAACCCACGCTTACACAGGGAGAACATGCAAACTCCACACAGAAGAGCCCCAAACCGGATTCGAACCTACGACCCTCTTGCTGTGGGTTTTTGTTTGGGGGGGGCGCTTTCCCTCTTTTGGGTTTTGGGGCCGGGGCCCCCCCTCCACCCCCCCCAATCACCAAAAAATTAATTTTTACTGTTGCTGGGGAGGTGCCTTTTTCCCCCTGGCCCCCCCCGGGCCCCCCCACCAAGGCACCAACCCCCCCCCCCCCCCGGGCGCTTGTCAGGAGCAGCTCCATCACTCTACATCTCTCCATTACTCTTGTGTGTGTGTTTGTGTGCATGTACGAGTATAATTGAAAAAAATTTAAATTTAATTTCCCCACTTGGGACAATAAAGGTTGATCTTCTTCTTCTTCTGCTAACCACCATGCAGCCCTTTTTCCGAGTTTAACTGCCTGCAGCGACATGTAATATTTTGTACCGACATGATTGGCATAATCATCTGAGTATATCCTCTGTCTTGGTCGTAAAGTGTAAATGTATGTATGTATGTGTTTTTTGTAAATTTCAACACTTGCTTGAGTCTGGACACTATTTCTGAAAATTTTGTACTGTTATTCATATAAGTAGTTATATTGTATATATACTGTATATATATATATATATATATATATATATATATATATATATATATATATATATATTATATATTTAAACTCCCTGCCTCTTTGTCAGTTTGTTGTCAGTCCTTGTATATGATGTTACACCTGTTTTCCAGTGTTTTGTTAGATAGCCTTGCCTTTTACTTCTTGGCTTGCTTTTCTTTTTTGTCATCTACCTGCCTGGATCAGCATCTCAAAGTTTTTTCTTCATTAAGATAATTTGAACTCCGTCTGCTGCCATCTCATCATCCTGACCTGCACTTGGGTCCAAAGCTGTTTTCCTGTGATAAACTGATAAGATCAGACAAAACAAAATGGTTGCCACAGATCAGGAGTTATGTGCAGATGCAAAACGGCATATGCCACAGTGGTTAAATTCTGTGAATTAATAAATAT
The DNA here is from genome assembly GCA_947000775.1 of Pterois miles. Taxonomy (NCBI): domain Eukaryota; kingdom Metazoa; phylum Chordata; class Actinopteri; order Perciformes; family Scorpaenidae; genus Pterois; species Pterois miles. The sequence continues at coordinate 3,579,518 of CAMQGK010000525.1, read as the reverse complement.
ACCCCGCCCCCCTGGCAGATATATGAACCTGCCTCTGCAGACTCCAGCCAATACTGGAATTTACAAGAAAACTATATCAGGTGTAATCCATACATGCACACATTGTCATTTCAGACTATCCAAACACAGATTATTATTATTAAATTATTAAACATGCCAAAAATAATACAAGTATTATTTGGTTAGATGGCTCTAAATTTCTGTTATTGATTAGACAGACTGGCTACAGTGGCTAGGAGGATAGCTCTAGCCTTGCAGTACACTGGTAAGTATGTAATTACTTTATATATTAACATTTATGGTGTTATGTTGTCAATAAAGACAGAAACAAATATCAGGAGCCTGTACTGGTATGACAGTGACCTACCACTTTCAAGTGGCACCTGCTGCACAGTATATTCCAGTGGAACAGGAGTGACTTACCACTCCAGGGTTATGCCGTTGAACCACAGTGGCAGACCATCAGCCACTTTTCAATCTCGTGTCTGTTTCTAGCACATCAAAACAACATCCCAGCCAGCCTGGACCCTCACCAGTCCATACAGAGCCAGCAGATCCACAGCAATACGTTCTTATACCAACTCAAAGCATACTGCCACATTGTCACACCCTTTGGCTTGACTTTTGGCAACAAAACCATTTTGATTTAGGATAAACATCAGTGATATCGGTGAGGTGAGATGCCTGTCCAGCGCCCAAAGGATATTAAAAGACAATACCCTCCACAGGAACAGCTGGTTCATCCCCTGCTACTATCTGGCAAGACATACAGAATTATCTGCTACTGTACCACCAGACTACAGAGCAGCGTCTTTCCTCAGGCTGAGACTCCTCACCTCCACCATGAAAAATACATTTCTTTTTGCTCTGTTCTAGTGTAGCATAAAGAGACTATAACTGCATTTCATTGTGCTTCCCTGTGTTGTAGAATGGCAATAAATTAAATTTGAACCTTGAATACAAATGAAAAATATCTGGTGAGACAAAGTCACTTATTTACTGTGATGTAGTGTTAAATAAATAAAAAGTGGGTAAACTCCTAGTCGCTGAGCAGTGTAATAGTGGCTATACAGTGGCTATTTGCTGATTGCTGAATGAACACTGAAGCTGTCAGTCTGTAATTTCTGCATTCATATTTCAGTTGTGCTGTCTTGATTTTGTATACATAGAAGTGCAAATGTATGCACCAGACACGCTGGACTGAATGGTACCTGGCATTTTGATAGAAGTCCTTTGTTTCCATTTGATCCTGGCTGGGATCTGGATCTTTTCTCTCATCATAGGGGGTCTGGGAGGGGTCTACTGAGCAGGTCCAGAGGAGCAGCAGGACCCACACACAGACTGTGGTCATCTACAATACATAACAACAATAACAATTAGCCTTAATACACATCATAGACAGATACCAAACAGTAATTTAAATAAAAACTTAAATTACATAAATAAATATAAATGAACAATTCCAGAAACTTACATATGAATTTGAAATCAAGAATCTACACAATGCACATATGACAAGTTACAGGAGCAATGCCATCACACTCCCTGTCTGCTATTTATCAAATTCTCCCATATTTTTTGGTTGTTTTTTTTTGTTGTAAATCTGATTAAATGACTTGAAAGTTCTTTTACATGTGGTCCACTCACGTATAAATGCGGACAGTGTGCAGGTCTTGTGTATACGGCAGAGATTAGAATCAGAGGTCACTTGAAGATTAACTGAGTTTCCCCCCATGAAGTCTTTGAACTTTACCTCTTAGGACATTTCCAACGCACATCTGTAATGTGTGGGTACGATAACAGAAGAATCAACTCTGACGCTTCCCCAACGTTCAACCAATTATAACTCACAGCAGTCTACTTTTAATCCACTTGGTGAATCCCCCCCTTTAAACATGATCCTGTAGCCAGTAGGCCATCTTACCTCTCACAGCCGACCTGTGGAGCCGTGTCACACAAACAAAAGCCAAACATAGTCATCCAGGAAACACATTTTCAACCACCTTCCACCATTGCCTTTTCTAGCCACTGTAATTTTTCCACCTCTGCCTTCGTTCTTGCAAATCTTAGGAATTATTAGGAATCATACTGTTAAACCATGATATAATAACATCGTAAAGTTTAAATGAATTATTAATCTTAATTACTGTAGTGTGGAAATAGGGCGGGTCTCTAGGGTGGGATAGGGTGGGTCGCCTGGATGATGTTGTCTGTGTTGTGCTCTGGTTGAGTGTTAAAGGTTTAGGTATGTTAAACTTTGTAATGCAGTGCAAGGTGCAAGGCGGGAATGTGTTATCCTCCAGGGGTGTCAGTGGGTCATGCTGTTTCTGAAACATGTGAACAGGTGCTTTCAGATAGCAGGTTAAAGCCTTTGGAGTCTCCAGAACATTCTCTATGTCCTCTCTTCAAGCCATGGTGACTATACACAACCTACAACTAGAGTCCAGGTGGACTTTTACTCCCATTTTTCAGTCTACACAAAAGTAGTTATCGTTATATATAAATTTAAAAAAAAAAATTCACCTAAAATAAGAAGGTTCACAAACATACAGTATTTCTGATACACAAATATCTCTTTTTTTTTTTTTTTTTAAAATGCCTTTCATAACAGTAAAAAACAGGTAGAAACAGGACAAAAACAAAGATGCTTCTTGTGCCATTATCTTGGAGGTGGGATGTAAGTAAGAACGCACATAAACACATTATCATGGGTTTCAAATTTCCCCACTGTGGGGAAAGGAATATCTTATCTTATCTTATCTTATCTTAAAAATTTTCCTAATAATATTAACCCAAAACCTATACCCTCGCTGGTAGATGGAGTGCATTGTGCAGGGGTGTAATGATCCAGCTCTACGGTTCGGTTCAGACCTCCATTTTTGAGCCATGGTTCAGTTCATATAGTTCATGTAACATAATGAGAGCTCAACTGGCAGCGGTGGCAGCAGTGGCAGCAGTGGCAGCAGTGGCAGCAGGGAGCAGTGGCAGGATGGCAGCGGTATAGAGTTCTCAGTCGGCCCACAGGGTGGCGGCTTCATGATGCCTTTTCGAGCTGAGCCTGGCTGGGCCCCATGGGCAAAGGCTAGGGCACCAGATGCTCGCTCGCTTGCTCGCTTGGCTCCAGGAGAGGGCCCGTCTCCATTGTCCGGGCGAGTCTGATTCATTGAGGTCTGTAAATTGTTCTTAGTCTGGTCCCTCCCCTGAGACCACTTTGCCTTGGGAGACCCACACAGCTCCCAGGATAACTGGGGCACACAAACCCCTCCACAACAGTAAGATGGCGATTCATTGGAGGGGCCATGTACAGTATCAACAGACCAACCCAGTGCATCATGGGCTAAATCTCGCGATCTGTATGGATAGCAACAAGTATAACTTCTTTCCTGTATTACAAGCCTGAAAGAAATACAATCTATGGTGGTGGCGAAGCAGCTGCAAATTAAAGTCAGTCTCTACACAACAGTGTTCCAGAGATATGCTACAAAGAGAAGCTAGAATACTTTTCTGTCATATACAAAAGGGGGTGAAAAGCTTAAGGACTTGTCAAAGAGATACAATACTGTTCAGTGTTAAAGAAAAAGAGCTTATACAGAATTGTGATAAGAGAATGCAGTAAATGGATGTTGTTCACCTCACCCACCAAAGGTGAAAAGGTAATACAGGCATTACAGGTAACATATGTACTAGTTGTCAGTTGATGTTCATAAACATCACGTTCAAAGTTGGCCCCTCCTCCTTTGCTCAACAAGAGAGAGAGAGAGAGAGACTGAAGTGAGGGTGACTGAAGAGAGGTTGAGGCATTTGTGAGAACAAAGCAGTGAATCAGAAATAAAACGTTATTTTGTGTTTTTTCTTCACAGCGGTTATATTCTAAAGAACAAATAAACACACCAACAACACCACACAACACTGTGGAAAGGTGCTATCGGCTGCTGAATGAATGCAGTTGAAGGGCATGCTTCATCCTGTCCGTTGTGGCTCATGGCTGCTCTTCATAAAATAAATAAATATTCCTCAGTATCAGATGCCAAGGGGCGTGACGGAGCATCGGTATTTGATGACCTCAATGGGCTGGACATTCTGTGTGCTGTTCTTGGGCCCAAACAATGGCGCCTTAATTCATAGGCTTACCTGGGCTGAAGCCATGGGCCCTGAGTACCAGGGGACATCACGGGACAAGCTTAAAAAGAATTTAATATCAGTGTTTATGGAGCTGGGTACCTAGGGTCTAGAACTAAAAACATTTTTTCAAGTTTTGGGGGCTTTATCTATAATAATAATAATAATAATAATAATAATAATAGTCCAAAATGTGGACCATGTAAGTAAAATTGCAAAGTTTTAGGTGAGAAACCTCCAAACCTCTACCCCAAATTTATACAGATTCTTCATTCCTGTGATGTTTACAGGTTTTTAATTAAAGACTCGTGTCTCCTCCTGTTCACACAGGCCTTCTTGGCTCAATAAACTACCTTTGCCTTGACTTTTAGTTGATGTATTGTATTATAATAATGACTTTCATACTCTGTTTCCTGGTGAGGAGGGCGCTCCATTTAATATTTGCTACTGTCCATTGATAGAGGTTCTGTATTAATGTTGCCACAGCATATTGTGAAGGGACGGAAGGGCCTTCAGAACATCTGTAGTTGTAATATTAAGACACCCCTGGGTCCCAAGACTGTTTGCTGAAACCCAAAAATGTCCCAAACTCTAATATGGTGAAAAGAGGAAATCCCAGCAGAGGGTCTCTCTGACACCACAGACACCACCCCACACTTCTGGTGGAGTATAAATGATGATTGAAAGAGATTATTTTCGTACGAGTCCATACATTGTTTTTAGAAAACCTGCATATCATATTTTTAAATGCATCACTCTTTGCTGATGCATAGGTTGTTATATGCACTACTGCTGTTTTGACCTTTTAATTCATAAATGATGTCAAAATCCCCAATTCCTGGAGGGATCTTGGGTTGTTGACATGAAAATGAGCGAGAGCCCTCTAGCACAGCTAAAACTGGTGCTGAGCCAAAGCTGTGTTGTAATCCCACAAAGCAAAAACAGTCATTAGTATCTGCTGTGACTAACACAGCTGCATTCGGTCATAACATGTGCTGTCCCATAAACCTGAATGAATTAATGTGATTTTAAAGGAATTCCTGTCACGTAAGGAGCAGTTGACAGCTCAAGTTCAAGGTTCAGTTCTATTTGTTCCTGTTGCAAAGTGTAGGGCATTCAAGGTCTGACATCTGGGAAAGATTTATCCTACAGTTTTTGTTGAGTATGTATTTGGACATGAATTGTGTGTGTGTGTGTGTGTGTGTGTGTGTGTGTGTGTGTGTGTGTGTGTGTGTGTGTGTGTGTGTGTGTGTGCGTGTGTGTACAGGCCAGATGTACTGTATATCAGAGCACAACAACAGCAAGAAGGACCTGGTTCCAGTCTGGGTCTTCTTTGATTCAATATCTTTAATATGTGCACACTAAATCAGTGCTAGTTTTGGAAAATTCTTTGCAAAGTAGAGGAGTCTTACTTTTGCTGTTATAATCCAGTATTTTCTCTGCTGAAAAATGTTTGGCTTTCCCCTCAGTTTCTGTCTCTTCTTAGGTTGTTGTCCCGTCTGTCCTTCAGGTCATTCTTTGTCTCCTCACTCACAGAACATACACAGTGTCAGCAAGGAAGTCACGCTCCTCCAAACAAGTGGAGGAGTGTAAAAGAGGGGCGGAAAAAGTGACGAAATGAGGGCGAGAAGGAAGGAAAGGAAAGAAAAGCTTAATGGTTCTGAGAAGGAGGAGCTCTAAGCACAACTCTAACCCAAAGAGGGAAAAAAACAAAAACACAGAAGAGAAGAAACAGATGAGTGGTCTGTGTGGGAAAACACAGAAAGGAAGGAGGGTTAGAGCAGCAGAAGCTTTGTCCTTATCACAGTCTGTTAAACAGCTGCTTTAAACAGTGTGTCCCCCATCACTGATACCCTTGGCATTTCATAAAGCACCTACATAGCAATAACAACAATAATAATATCAATATTTCCTCTTTTTCAGAGCAATCCCCAGGTGTGGATACTATATTGTGGTGTGTCATATTATTGACAAAACAGAATTTTCAAATCCATTAACCATAGCATGCCACTGTGGCATGTTGTCATGGTTCAGGGAGTACTGGCAAAATTTTTTGTTTGATACCTGAACCCCACCTATACTCGTACCCTGCAGCAATGAAAGTATACTGGTGGCAAAAGATTTACTAGGGCAAAAAAGAGATTTGCGAGCTACTCAGTCTGCAAGTCTACATGCACGGACATGCATTTGTAAGAGCAGAATTACATTGTGTGCATTAGAGTTGTGAGCATTTGAGCTTGCAAGAGGAACTGTGTAACTCCATTTTAGCCAGCAACTCACACTAATACTCACACTCATGGTGATCAAAACCGCTCGCGTCTGAATCCCCTAAAAGCAAGCTCAGAATTAGAGCACAGTGTCACGTCCTCAGAGAGAGGAAGAAGAGGAAGAGGCAAAGGATCCTCCTGTTAGAAAGAGCAGTGTGACACAGACCCCAAGTCTAAAATCTAAATGTGTTGACAAAATGAAAAAAAAAATTTAAAAAATCACATCGATTTGTTGGCACATTTGAGCCATTATGAGTAAATCTGAAGTGTAGAAGTAGTTACTATGTATTTTAGTGGCTGTGTTAGCTTTAATTTCTATGGTGATTTTCTGAATCAGACTCTAGACCAGTTTTATTATTTCTTAATTTTCTTTTTCTAAATAATCTTAGCAGAAACAATTATTGATACCTTCATGAGAAAAACATTTATGAATGTGGCACATTGTCATTTCTAAGTGGAATTCTGCCCTCAGAAATCTAATGAGCCTGATATGGCATGGCTGAGTTTACTGTTACTTACTTTACTAATGGTTCAAAATAATTATAATAACTAAATTATAGCTGCAAGCAGAGATGACCCTCACCCCTCGGGCACATCAGGGGTACTGGTGGGATGGCGAATGACTTGGCCGTGCATTTCTGTGACCATCAGACACTGTGGCCACGAGTTACATGGTATTTCCTGCGCGAGTGTGAGGCACTGAAAATGACGCTTTGCAAATTTTGAACCCCTTCCTGTGTCCACTGTGTGGTGCTAGGAAGCAGCAAGCAGGATAGAAAGTAAACATGGATCAACTGGTGGATTTGTGGCATGAACAAGAGTGCCTCTTTGACATTTGTTCCACGATAGAGCAAAGAAGGGACCAAAGTGGACAGACATTGCTGCAGCTCTCGAAATCCCCGGTGACTATGCTATTTCCTAGAATTGGTTTGCTAACCGCTGTGCCAAATGGAGCTACTTAAATCTTTTAAAAGTTTTTTCAAAGTCTCCTAGTTTATGGTAGGCATAGGTGTGTGCTGCATGAGTGAGTGAAATGTTTCTTAAAACCAACAGTACCAGTTGTAGTTGCATGTTTCCTTTGTCAAACCCAAGTCCATCTTTTTGCGCATCACACACTGTGACAAAACTCCAACAGCATTTCACTGGATGATCAAATCATGAAATTAATTGGATTTTCTTTAGTGTAAACTGATGTTTGCAATCTATACCTTTTTCACAGCAATGGCATTACAATGTAAACAACATTCACTAGCATTTTTTATCATTTTTGATGTGACCAATGTCTCTTGTTACTATAAATCCAATACCAGCACACCTAAAAGATGGTTAAACTACACGCTAAAAACACATAAATTGACTTTGGGGCGGCAGTAGCTTAGTCCGTAAGGACTTGGGTTAGGATGCGGAGGTCACCGGTTCAAGTCCCCCATGGATCAAGACCAACTGGTTGCTGGAGAGGTGCCAGTTCACCTCTTGGGCACTGCCGAGGTGCAAGGCACCAAACCCCCAACTGCTCTGGGCGCTTGTCAGGAGCAGCCCCCTCACTCTGACATCTCTCCATTGACATGTATATGTACTGTGTGAACAACAGAGTGTAAAACTGAATTTCCCCACTGTGGGACTAATAAAGGAATATCTTTCTTTCTTTCTTTACCCTCCACTAGATCCCTGACTGTGTGACTGTGGAGGGGGCCTGGGAATACGTCTATCCACTCTACATGTGTTTTGTGGACTTGGAGAAGGCGGATGGCTGGGTCCCGCAGAGGGATACTGTGGGAGGTGCTGTGGGTGTATGGGGTGAGGGGGTCACTTCTCAGGGCCATCCAATCTCTGTACTCCCAAACTAAGAGCTGTGTCCATGGTTCTACCAGGAAGTCAGACTCATTTCCGGAGGGGTTTGGCCTCCACCAGGGTTGTGCCTTGTCACCAGTCCTGTTCATGATATTCATTGACAGGATATGGAGGAGTAGTCGGGGGGAGGAGGGTTTGCAAATCGGTGTGCTGAAGATCTCTTCATCTTCATCTTCATCTTCATCTTCAACCACTTATCCGGGGTCGGGTCGCGGGGGCAACAGCTCCAGCAGGGGACCCCAAACTTCCCTTTCCCGGGCCACATTAACCAGCTCTGACTGGGGGATCCCGAGGCGTTCCCAGGCCAGAGTGGAGATATAATCTCTCCATCTAGTCCTGGGTCGTCCCCGGGGTCTCCTCCCAGCTGGTCGTGCCTGGAACACCTCCCTAGGGAGGCGCCCAGGAGGCATCCTTACCAGATGCCCGAACCACCTCAACTGGCTCCTTTCAACGCAAAGGAGCAGCGGCTCTACTCCGAGTCCCTCACGGATGAGCTGAAGATCTCATTGCTGCTTTTTGCAGATGATGTGGTCCTGCTGGCATCATTGGTCTGCGACCTCCAGCACTCACTGGATCAGTTCGCAGCCGAGTGTGAAGCAGCTGGGTTCAGCTTCAGCACCTCTAAATCTGAGGCCATGGTTCTCAGCAAGAAACCGATGGATTGTGTACTCCGGGTAGGGAATGAGTCTTTACCCCAAGTGAAGGAGTTTAAGTACCTCAGGGTCTTGTTTGCGAGTGAGGGAACAATGGAACAATGGAGCATGAGATCTACCAGAGAATCAGAGCAGCGAGGGCGGTATTGCAGTCGCTTTACCGCACTGTTGTGACGAGGAGAAAGCTGACCCAGAAGGCAAAGCTCTCGATCTACCGACTGGGTCATGACTGAAAGAACTAGATCACATGTACAAGCAGCCGAAATGAATTTTCTCAGAAGGGTGTTTGGCCTCTCCCTTAGAGATAGGATGAGAAGCTCATACATCCATGAGGGAGCCGCAGAAGAGCTGCTGCTCCTTTGCATTGAAAGGAGTCAGTTGAGGTGGTTCGGGCATCTGGTAAGGATGCCCCCTGGGCGCCTCTTGAGGGAGGTGTTCCAGGCAAGAACAGCTGGAAGGAGACCCTGGGGAAGACCCAGGACTAGGTGGAGAGATTATATCTCCACACTGACCTGTGAATGCCTCAGGATCCCCCAGCTGGTTAATGTGGCCTGGGAAAGGGAAGTTTGGGGTCCCTTGCTGGAGCTGTTGCCCCGCAACCCGACCCCAGATAAGCGGTTGAGATGAGATGAGATGAGATGAGATAACATTAATAATATGAGTAATAACGGAATGTTTTGTTCACTGCAAATTACTTCATGCTGTATCATTAGTGGAAATTACAAGAAATACCTGAATTGTAAAAACAGAAAAATGAGAAAGGTCTTAAAAAAGGTATGTTATATTTCCATTCACAACAATACAAATTATGTTTTAATCAACAAGGTGACATTGTAACTCCATTCGTTAGATTCAACTTTCATTTACTGGTGAACTAACTTCTATAGAGGGATCAAGATTCATACCTAGAATTAACATACAGGTAAAATCAAAAGCAAAAACAAAAACAAACTAGTATTTGTGGATTGATTTGATCAAAAGACAATTTTAAAAGGTGATAAGATATTGTACTTATTGAGATAATATAACAATTAGTTTTTCAAATACTTTTTGCAGTAGAACATTTTATTGAAATTAGTCTGTAATTTTTAGATTTCAGTACATTGTCCTCTTTGTGCGTAATTTCAGACAGTCTGGTATCAGTACCATCCAACCCTGGACCTCTACTCGCTTTTAGATCAATAATGACACTCTGGACCTTGACAGGCATTATCCTCTTGAAAGAGAAGGAGCTGTACCTACAACTGGCCTGCACATTGTTAAAATCACCACCATTAGAAGGAACAGACCAAATCAGAGATATGCTGATTAAATGCTTGACTAACTAAGAGTGGATCATCCAATACAATAAATGTAATGTACACTTAAACAACGCATATTAATTTTAAAATATTGCCTAATTCTAATTAATTTGGGTGACAGTTTGCATAGTTTAATTTTTCAAATACAGTACCCAATAGCATGATCACTGAAGCAGTCAAACATAACCCCTGCTTTTAAAAATCTATTAGGGTATGAGACTAGTATCCAGTTAAGCACAGATTGACATGCAGGTGTTGTGTGTATATATATATATATATATATATATATATACACTGCACGATTTCCAAACATCCACTAGATGTCACCCTTAGTTTGATCTTAACTACATCATAGAGCTGTGATGTTTATCTGGTCACAAGTTGATCGTAATCAAAATCACAGCATCAGGTATTTCTCACCAGTAGATTACAGTATTATTACAGTAAATATATTACATATTTGTTTTTTAACAGCTGAAACGATCAGCATTCAGCTGTTAAAAACCAAATATGTAGTATATTTACCGTAATAAATCATCAAATAACCACAATGTGTGTCATTTGAGATTAAGGGAACATGCTAAATTGAAATACTGGCATCCCTGACAACAATGTTACAGCCAGTATATTCTTCTGCAGCCATGGAGGACAGCAGATTAATTTGATCAACAGAGATAATGGATGGATGATGATGGATGTGATTTCAGATACAAGTTAACATGACAAACATTGGGCCTTTGCCTGGACCTCTCTATGGGGGCCTAAGGGGGTCCTTCCTCATTATTTTTTTTTTTTTATAAACAGGCTCTATTTTGAGGTTGTGTTTAGAAGGTAAATGCAAAGAGATTCATGGAGCCATGTAGTGCTGGACGTATGGTATTACCAAGGGGAAGCAGTCTGAGGATGAACAGAAGGGGAGCAAGCACCAACCCTGGGGGGGCACCTTGGGACAGAGGAGCGGGAGAGGATGTGCAGTTGTTGATATTAAGATATGACCTTAGCCAGGAGAAGGCAGTACCAGTGATGTTGAAGGAGGATTCAAGGCGAGAGAGAAGAATGATGTGGTTGATGGTGTCAAAAGCTGCAGCGAGGAGGATAAGGATGAGTATGTAGAGGTGACCAGAGTCTGAGGAGAGCAGGAGGCCATTGGTGACTTTGAGGAGGGCTGTTTCTTGCTCTTTCCTTTTGGGATGGGGATAAGGATGTTGATATCTATGGTGATTGCCAGGTGGTCAGAGATATGGAGGTTGAAGCTAGAGAGGTGGTGTACTGTGACCAGTGGAGCAGACTAAATCCCAGATGTGACCATGGCTGAGAGTAGGGAAGTTGGTGTGCTGGGTTGTGAGGACTGAGGGAGGGGATGGAGATTAGCCAGATTCACATGTTGTTTGTTGCGATGACTTTATAAAGTACTTGTGTGAGTGGACCATGGGGTAGGGATAGAGTTTGGAGACATGAAGTCATATGTGAACATGCGGCCAGAGCCTCTGTGTTGAGGATGGCCTCTGTGGTTGTTGTGTGTGGTTGTTGAATTTATGAAGAGGCAGAGTACAGAGGCGGCATGGTCTGATGGTGGAGTGCTGGCACATGGCTAGCATTAGCTTGTGACCAAGAGCTGGGTGTGCAGGGAAGGAGAGGTGATATGCACCCCAGGAGTATCCACAGGATAATCCACAGTTTACCAGTGTCAGCAACCAGCCATTGGATGGAGAAGAGAGGAAGCCGGGAGAGGCTACTGGTGTAACTCTGGTCTACCTGGTGTGGTGGTGGCTAGTGGTGAGGAGCGATGAGAACCCAGGGATGACCACAATAGGACAGGAAGACCCCAGCAGGATAAGCAGGTGGGCTTGTGCTGGCTAGTGATGTAACAGTCAGAGACTGGAAGAACACCACACCGGTAGCAAGCAAAAGATGTGGCACTGTGAATCAGTCCAGGAGTTCTGGAGAGAGAAAGAGAGGTGGAACTTCTTGCAGGTAAAACTGTGAGCCGATCTGTAACGCAAGCGCAATCAAGAGGAGACTACTAGGCTAGCATGTGGCTGCAGACTAGCAGTATAAAAACACCAGTAAAATTGTGCCATCAAAGAAAAAGGATAGATAAACGGCATAACTTTGAGATCAGCAACAAATCAGAAATAGAGCATCAGCCAAAATGCGCCAGCTTCTGCCAATCAACAAGTATTGCTCCAGTGCCCAATTCATTATCTTGGAACTCCATCTCTTACCAGTACATTCGTGCAGCTTGTGTTCCTAATCATTCCAACGCCATCGCTGACTCTCTTTCTTGCTTCTCATTCCAGAAGTTCAAAATTTTGGCCTCTCTTGCAGATATCCATCCAGCACAGATTCCCTCTTATTCAGCACTGACGTTCAGCCATAATATCCTGCCCTAATACTGCTGGTCATCACCTACCATCATCGATAGCCTATCACCCTTTACCCTCTCATTTTAACTGGACAGCTTGGAAGAGTTCCCGCTACTTCCACAACCAGTACTACTTTTCTTGTCTGTCTTTCGATCTCATTACAATATACCTTCACTTATCCCATGATGGCCATCAAAACCCAAACCATCAAAGTCTCCATAAGCAGAATAAGCTTCCTCTCAGCTCTTCTAAGCTTCTAACCAGCAGCCCAGGTCTGTACCCTGGCCATCTCAAATTAACTTCACCTCTCAAAGGTCTTTTATGCAAAGAGCCTGCACCAAATCCTCGTCGCCTTCCCAGCACCGTTGACTTGCCATCAACATTCAGCCACACCATCCCATCTAGATGCAGAAACCATGTTCTTGCTCTTTGGCTTTCTCAGATATTACGAGTTCATCACTTCAACCCTTCTCTTCAACCCACACTGCCATGCCTGCATATCAGACTTGTCTTTTTCTCAGAAAACACCATGGTGCTGTACTTTTTAGCTTTTTAGCTCCTTTAAAGACCTTTAGAAACTACTTCCAGAAATCCCAGAGATTCTAATCAGATCCTCTCTTTGTCTCTAAGTCTGTTCAAGTGGCTACTTCTGGTTCCACCATTGCTTTCACCATGTCCTCTCGCTCAATCCATATCAGGTAACTGAGGGTTTTGAAGGGCCCTACTGTCCACAAACATCATCTGTGTTTCCCTTCAATAAACTGTCAAATCACACCTTGTTGATGGTGTGGTCCTTGCTAGTGAATTGCAGCTAAATAGCAGAATTTCAGGAGCACGCCTCAACTGTGTCACTGCCCTTTTTTCCCATAAATACCTGCCTAACCCACTCCTGTATACTGCATGCCTCCCTCACACCCAATTCTTCTCTCCTAACCTCCTCCTCTCCTCTTCAAAGGGTCCTGATGGAGTCAGTCATGCCTAGGTACTATGGTGAATCTTCGTTTGAAGATCCCCAAGCATCTGAGTAGGTGGACAAACCACAAGCATCATCTGTGGAAAGGATACTGTCTAGGGGCTCTTTGGTTTTGTTGAAAGACCACAATGATCAATGATACTTTATGGTTTTACCATCTGATCTGTGGCTGTATGTCTTGGGTGAAGAGAAAAGCAGAACTGCCAACTGATCACTACCTAATTACCACCTAGTGTTGAGTGGGATCAGATGGCAGAAAAGGTTGCCAGACAGACCTGGTAAACCCAAAAATGGGTGAACTAGGAATGTCTGTCTGAGGGAGGTCTTCGACTCCCACTTCCTGAAGACCCGGAATCCCGGAAGAGGCTGGGGATGTGGAATAGGAATGGGCCATGTTCGAGCCTCTATTGTGGAAGCAACTGCTATCAGAGTTGTGGTCAGAGGGTTGTCAGTGCCCGTCGTGGCAGCAACCGAATGCTGTGTTCACCCTACGAGCATCACAGCAAAAGACTACAAGTCATTTTCAATGGAAGATGGTGATATAAAGCTACAAACTGATGATAATTGTCACTGTGTGGTGGGCATGACATGCTACAAATCAAAGTTGAGCTGGTCACAAGTTTTTCAACCAGTGATTTTTTTTCCAGTGATCAAACTTTCACCCTATTGCATTCCATCTAAAGAAAATGCCGTTAGCCGGTTCCCAGTGCTATTTAGTTGTTTAACCACATAACTATGTAAACAAGCACTCAAGCAGCGCTCGAGCAAATGACTGATTTACTTACCAGTGGTTATGAATATTCAGTACTCTACTAACATGTGAGTGATCAATACTTAACAGCAACTAATATTCATCAGACTTAATTGTAAACAATTAAGATTATACTCAACAAGATAGATCATACAAGTGATGCTATTGTTCATTAGTGGAGTGTCACGATTCTCCAATCTGATTTGATTTGACTTTCAATTTTAAGGTCACGATTTGATTTCAATATGCCATTGTTAAACTATGGAATCTTGATTTGTAAAGGTCAACAGATCATTGGTTTTATGCCCTGACAATTGACACTTACACTTACTCTAATTCTTCTTTAAAAAGAGAAATGAGCTCCCTTTTTATCTAGACTACAACAAAAAAGCTGCATCTTTTATCTGTGACCCAACTCAGTACATTATCAGTAAAAAAACAAATTACACAGTATATCCCTCTGCAGTGCATTAAAAGTCTACTGTAATATACAAAAATATGGTCTTGTTGTCAATAACTATCACGCTTGTTTTTCTACTCTTTTCTGCTCTGACTCAACAATCTTGAGCTGAAAGAATGTGCTTGTAGGTTGAAATTTAACTGTGGTTGTCTCTGTTGGGAGATGCAGTGACTTAACGTTAAACCAAGTAAGAGTAGAAGAGCTATGACAGGTAAGGAAAATACCATAGGCATGTAGGAAGTGAGTATTGTAGCGATGGCCCCCATTTTCCTGCCTAGACCAGAGTGCTGGACTGAGTACCGTAGTTTTAGTTTGTTGATTTATGTTCCAAAATGCATATACTTTTGTTAGCGTTTGTAATGTAATATGTCTGTTCAGAACATAGTGGCTTATGTTGGTAATTGTGATTTTTGTGCTAGTTTAAAGTTTTAACCATGTTTTTGATTTTGATGGCTACGATAAGAGGCTAATTTTAATTGACTTGACAATATAGAATCAAAATCGTAACACCCCTATTCATTAGTGTATCCCTAACTAGATTTGGGGACTTTTGGACCTAGTGCTGCTATGAATTTTCATTGGAAAAGAGAGATACCATACAAAACTGTGAAACATCGTGTCACTAAACATTGTATTGGACACAGGACCAGTGAAGAACCACATTGTCCGTAACTTCAGATCTCCCTCTAATGCCACTTCCCCAAAATTATTATTACAAACCAAAACATATCATAATGAACATGAACAGCGAACAGTGCAATTGTCAGCAGTGCAGGCAGGTAGCCTGTCCAGTCATTTCATTTGGGTTGAATGAAATAACTGGACAGGTTTATAACAGTCCTGCAACAGCCACAGTTACCTCTTTTTTGCCAGAGCATTAATTTATTTATTACTGTTGGGATGTAATGAAAATATAAACTAATATAACAAAAACTGTTTCTAAAATCTTTAGTAACCCTACCTTTAAATGCATATTTTGTTTTTGCATTCACAAATTCTGGTGTGGAGTGGTTCATCCTGTGACACTATATCATTTGGTGACGCTCAAAATAGTGACAATAAGAAAGAAAGAAAGAAAGATATTCCTTTATTAGTCCCACAGTGGGGAAATTCAGTTTTTACACTCTGTTGTTCACACAGTACATATACATGTCAATGGAGAGATGTCAGAGTGAGGGGGCTGCTCCTGACAAGCGCCCAGAGCAGTTGGGGGTTTGGTGCCCTGCTCAGGGGCACCTCGGCAGTGCCCAAGAGGTAAACTGGCACCTCTCCAGCAACCAGTTGGGTCCATGGGGGACTTGAACCAGTGACCTCCTCGTCCTAACCCAAGTCCTTACGGACTGAGTTACTGCCGCCCCCCCCCAATGTGAGTTGATAAAAAGCCTTTGTTGGTGATACATCCTAAAAATCTCATTGCAACACATCGAAAGTAGTATCAGCAAGAGTCTCAAGCATTTTGTTAGATTTAACAAGATTTGTCAGAATTAATCTGAAATATATAGAAAGACTGAGCAAGATGGTTAAAGAAATACTAAATGTAATGAATTTGACAATTTTAAGTACTAACAAATTGGGTAATACATTCAGAATCTAATGCGTATTCTTAAAGAGCACCTATATTTTTGGAAATCTAAAAGTCAGTGCAACATTCATGCGTAATATCTGAAGTTGAAAAAAATATTCAGGCTTATACTGTATGTCAGCCACCCACATGTGATGAGAGCAGAATACTGTGTGTTCTGTAGGCACATGCCTGGATATTGTTTTGATACAGGGATAGAGAACAGTAACTCTATAATAACTGGATTAAACCTCCTCAACTCTGGCAGCTCACCAACCAGCTTAGAGTACACTCTGTCCTAAAGTATCTACTGTTTCTAAAATTCAGACTTACTGGAAAGTCAGCATGTATTTTGTTCCTGGATCAGTCTTCACTCAAAGTCTCCACATTAAGCTTAACAACTCACCAAGAGCCTGATTCTGTTCATCATTAACGAGAACAATTGGTAGCCACGGCAATATGATCTCCATTACTAAAATCACTCCAGTTCAGCTTACACAAGGTAAATACTACAACTACCTGGAGCCTATGACGGGACAGGAAACAGGACACTCCATGAACAAGTCTCTAGTCTATCATACGGCTATAAACACAGTCACACACACATCCACACCCTCTGTATGGTCTGTATGTGTTGGACTGTGGGGGGAAACTGGAGCACATCTGCTGTCAACTGTGAGAGGGAATATAGATAATAAGGTAAGATAAGATAAGATAAGATAAGATATTCCCTTATTAGCCCCACAGTGGGAAAATTTACAGTGTACAATGGGAAAACTTACGGTGTAGAGCAGCATAGGGGATAGTAAAAAAACACACAAAAAAAACAGGAAGTGTCAATAAAAAAACAAGCACAAGCAAGATACAACACGGTAAAAAAAGGGGGGTGGGATTAAAAACTAGGAACAATATATACATTATATACAAATGCTGTATATACAAATTACAAATAGAGACAATGTATACTGTACATTATTGACAAATGATACAAAAGCCAAACATCCTTGGTCATTCTTCTTAATTAGCAACAAACTTGCTACTTTTCATAAAAACTGTTTAATTTCATTACATGGCTAAATGTCTGTATTTTTCAGTGAGGTGAACACTGTAATGGTTGGTTTGCTGTTTAAACAAAATTATACTCCTCCAGTTGACAAGTACAAAGAGTATTTCAACCAAGATGTCATATTCTAATGATTATCACCAGGAACTTTATTCCTGTAGTTGAATCCTTTCTAAGATTGGGAACACTATGAAGTCGTCTTACACAGTGAAGTCATTATTCCTACTGCATGTGAAGGCAGAGAGCAGACTCCATGCTCAGCATTGCTCTACACGTGCAAGCCGGTTACCCAATCTGCAGAACAACAGGTCTGCCATGTGAGCTGCCTCAGTGCTATGTTGACTGGCTCACAGGCAACCAATGAGAAAAATCCTGTGAGGCTGGTCCATATGCAGCCAATCAGAAAAATCTCAACTCAGATCAGTGGGTGTGGCTATGGAGCTGGAGCTGGCCTAACTTGGCTATGAGTGAGCCCTCCTCTGTCTGTCTCTCTGTCTCTCCCTCTGGCTTTATATGCTAATCAAAACAGAATTCGAGCATAGAAAAGGGAAATGACAAGGCAATGGCACGATCCAATATCTGGATGTAAAAACAAGAGGCACTTCAGCTACATATAACACATCTCTTGTTGTTATAGGCTACCCAATCATTTATCATACTAAAGTAATAATACCAAGTCTATCATCAGTCATTTCCCACTGTTTTTATTTCTTGAAAAATATGCATTACGCAAGTATGTTTGGAAAATATTAGATGCCAAATTCTCAGCTGATACTGTATACTAGTATACTAGCAAAAGATGAATGATTATTTCCCATTCTAGTTCTCTGATTTCAGTGCTGGACTTGTGTAATAAACTCAACAACTAACACTGAATTTTACCTAAGTTTTTCACCTTATTCAATACAATGCTGTTTGTGTTAGGGACAAAGTGTGTGAATGCTGTGGAATATAAATGCTGTAACAACACAAGATATCTGTCTCATCTCAATCAAAACTTGTCTGTTTGACAATCAAAACTGGTCTGGCCAAGAGCAGAATTACATTCATGGGAATGAGAGTCAGATGTTTTTGGTCACCACAATCTCATATGAAAAGTTGAGGATGTGGACGGTGAATTTTTCAACACTTGCTTACTGCTCAGATACTCCTGTTTCCATAACAATATGACAATATGTGCAAAACCACACCCTTGTATTAATCTGAACTAAGGCATGGTCCAAACGTGCACATGCATACTGTGGGCCTGTGTGGGGATCATTCTTGTTTGGCTCAGTGAGTCCTACATGACACAGCTGTCAACAGGTCTGTGATCACTCATGTAATGCTGGGTGTGTGTCTGGCACTGTTTATGCATGTATTGCCATATTATGCTTTACATAGTTATTGATTACTACTTATAATAAATAAACAAAAGCGTTATTAATACTGTTGACTTGGGCTGCACGGTGGTGCAGTGGTTAGCGCTGTTGCCTCACAGCAAGAGGGTTGCAGGTTCGATTCCTGCTTGGGCTCTTCTGTGTGGAGTTTGTATGTTCTCCCTGTGTAAGCGTGGGTTTTCTCCGGGTACTCCAGCTTCCTCCCACAGCCCAAAGACATGCTGTTTAGGTTAATTGAGGACTCGTAGGTGTGAATGTGAGTGTGAATGGTTGTCTGTCTATATGTTGTCTGTCTCTATGTGCCCTGCGATGGACTGGATGTACCCCGCCTTCGCCCAATTCCAGCTGGGATCGGCTCCAGCCCTCCCGCGACCCCTAATGGGAAAAGCGGTTGACGATGGATGGATGGATGGATACTGTTGACTTGATCTCTTAACATCATGTTTCTTTATGTTGCCTTCTTTTATTCTTTACAATGAAAAACATTTATATTTATTATAACTAGATAATTAAACAATCAGTCACAAATACACCTTGTTTGTACCTCCCTCAAATAAGCTTGAGGAAACTTGGTAGGCCAGTAATGTTTTTACATTAATTCATTGGTATTCTGCTGTTAAAGTCAACAGCCTCGATGTGTGAAATACAACGTATAATCAACTGAGCAGTAGGTTTCTGATGCATTGTATGAGTTTATAGCAGCCTTGACGTTGGATCGTGGATGTAGTGTTGTGGCTGACCGGTGCGGGTCTGTTCTGCCTGTAGTTGCTAGGGGAAGTGACGCAGCAGCGAACAGCCGCTTTCACGGCGGAGGAAAAAAATCCGACAGTGGAGATAAGCTGCGTAAGAGTAGGAGTTAAGTTCATCGGCGAAATCCGTCTCCATCCGTATATTTTACTGCAATAATGACCCTCTAAATACAGAGAACATAAACTACGCGTTTAACACTATCGAACGACATCGATATTATAGGTCTTCGTTTCTCGCAAGGACAAAAAAGGGATGGTGAAATCTGCATTGTTACAGAAGGAGCTGGGATTGTGAGGGGCGGGGGAATGTGAACGAAGGAGGTTGTAAACCAGTCAAGGAAGGTGGAATTTGCAGAGGTAACGTAAACAGAGAGGTTGAAAGCGGAACATTTGGGATACGCAGCGTTAAACTAGCAGGTACAAACGAAGCAACAGACGTAGCTAACGTTTGCTGCTAGCGAAATGGAGCTGAGAGTGGGGAACAGATACAGACTGGGCAGAAAAATCGGAAGCGGATCTTTCGGGGACATCTATTTGGGTGAGTACAATTTGTTTTCTTCAACTTGTCCACACTTTCAACAACCAAATGTTACCCCGTCGTTATTTGTTCTTTATTATTATGTTATTTAGAAGACATTTCCGGTTCCAAATTGTAATAACTTCATATTAACCACAGGTTAAGTCAGCAAGCTGGTTACTTCTCCTCAACGTTAGCGTTACCCTCGTTTTTCCAAGTTAGCTAGCTAACTACCGATACAACAAGGCGATGTGAGTTGAAATAACATTACCTGGACCGATTTGTGGTGTTCCAGGCAGGATAGAACACGCAGGTGAGACAGCTAGCTACATAAACTGCTGCTGGTTTAGACTCATCTGTGCAGACATACGGAGGTTACATAAACACTGTGTAACGTTATTAATCTACTAAGATCTAAGACGGGTATAAGCAGATTCAGACGAAATTGCAGTTGTTTTCCAGTAATGTAACGTCACTTTGCGGTTCTCATTTTCAGTCGAGTCGGCCGAGACAAAATGAAAAAATGAAAATCACCATGGATATCCAGTGGCCTTATGTCATAATCGCTAACGTTACGTCGTCGTCCACTAACGTTACAGATATCTGACGGAAGACCCGAAAGTAAACCTCTGCCGTAGAGTAGATTTGGAATGTAACGTTCACTGGTAACTAGTGCTGCACAATAGCTTGTCTGTCAGCTAATTCCAGCTGTGAGGATGACAACAGCTAACGATAGACTATCTGTCAATTGTGCCCTGTTTTCAAACCTGAGGCATAATTCACCGTCAACCTGTGTGCCCACCAGAACCCTAACTAACTAACCCAATCTTTCTCGTTTCAGGGTTGATTCTATTAGTTTTTATTACCCAGTTGAGGTATGACGGATTTACTGCTGAGTAGTCATGTAAATGTGTTTTTGATCACCTATCCACCGAGTGTTCTGGTTTTTCCAGTTGATTGAAGCGCTAGCTAGCTCTCAGGCAAAATAGCCCTTAATAGGCAGCTTTAGGAAAACTCAGCTGATCAGTTTACCAGCAAGATACATGACAAACTAACCTAAAAAGTCAGACTACATAGCCTACTGCCAGTTTCAGTTTTAGCTTGTATAGCCAAGGGTTAGGTCGCTCTTTAACTTTATGAAGATAATAAATTGATAACACAGAGGCTCCGTAGTCTGCACCCTTCTGCAGCGCACCACTGCTTCACTGCTACCGTTCCACCCTTCAAAATAAACTCCCCAGGCACACACACTGATCACTGCTTATGAGGGAGAACACAACTCAGCTAAATAACTTCCATGTGTTTACCATTTGCTGTTAGCCGGTGAGCTAACATGCTGTGCTTTTGTAAACGTAGCGGCAATGGATGAGAGAGAGCGGACAGTGCAGATTGACACGGGCCTTTCCTGTGAGCTGTGGGTTGATGTGAGTGGAGAGCTCGGACACAGAGCAGCAGGGAGAGGATGCAACTTAAGCCCCACAGCTCGTTTAATAGAAGAAGAAGAAGAAGATATTCCTTTTTTATTCCCCCTAGGGGAATTTCATTTTTTTCACACTGTTAACTTATACACACACATGCACAAACAGTCAAAATAAAAAAAAAATTTAAAAATTTTTATAATAGGGGGGCTCCCCCCAAAAACCCCCCCCACCGTTTGGGGTTTTGTTCCCTTCTCCAGGGCACCCCCGCAATTCCCCAAAAGTAAAATCGCACCCCCCCCCCCCCCCCTTTTCACTCTCTTTTTTTTCCCTTTTCGGGATTTAAACCGGTGACCCTCCGGTTCCCAACCCAACTCCCTACAGACTGAGCTACTGCCACCCCAAATTAATAATGGGTTTTGTAAAACTTTAAATATACAGTCGCCTCCAAAACTATTGGAACTTTGAGGCCAGTACCTTTATTTCTGCTGTACATTGAAAACATTTGGGTTTGACATCAAAAGATGAATATGACACCAGAGATCAGTTTTTCAGCTTCTATTTCCAGGTATTTACATCTAGATCTGTTACACAACTTAGAAGATAACAACTGTTGTTTGAACCCATTTTTCAAGTGAGCAAAATTATTGGAACAGGTGACCGGCAGGTTTTTTTGGTGCCCAGTTGTGTCTTACTACATTGATTATTCAAACAATAAATAGTGCTGAATATCTACTCTCAGATTCAGCTTTGGGTTTTGCCTGTGCAGACTGCATTTGTAGTTAAAAAGGTGTAACCAACGTGAAGACCAGAGAGCTGTCTGTGGGAGAAAAGCTGACGGAAGATGGAAAATCAGTCAGAGTCATTGGCACAAACGTTGGCTATAGCCAGTACAACCATTCGGAACGTCCTGAAGAAGAAAGAAACCACTGGTGTACTGAGCAGCAGATGTTGAACTGGTAGACCAAGGAAAACATCAGCAGTTGATGACAGAAACATTGTGAGAGTTTTAAAGAAAAACCCCAAAACAACTATCAATGCCGTCACCAACAACCTCCAGAGGGCAGGAATGAAGGAATCACAATCCACCGTTCACAGAAGACTTCAGGAACAAAAGTACAGAGGATACACCAGAAGAAACAAACCACTGATTAGCAATGTGAATAGGAAGGACACATTGGAAGTAGCCAAAAGTACAGAGACAAGGCTGAAAAGTTCTGGGACAAAGTTTTATGGACTGTTGAAACAAAGATGAACCTTTACCAAAGTGATGGAAAGGCTAATGTCTGGAGAAAGATGCTCATGTTCCCAAACACACAAGCTCATCTGTGAAACACAGTGGAGGTAATGTGATGGCTTGGGCTGCACGGCTTCTTCTGTGACGGCTCATTGATCTTCATTGATGATTTAACACATGATGGCAGCAGCAAATGAACTCTGAAGTCTACAGTAACATTTTATCTGCCAGTTTAAAGAGAGATGAACCAAAGTGATCAGGAGATCCTTCATCATGCAGCAAGACAACGACCCAAAACACACCATCAGACCAACCAAGGAGTTCATCAGGGGAAAGAAGTGGAAGGTTTCAGACTGGCCAAGTCAATCTGCAGACTTAAACCCAATTGAGCAGCATTTTACCTGCTAAAGAGGAGACTGAAGGGAGAAACTTCCCGAAACAAACAACGACTGAAAGAGGCCACGGTGAAAGCCTGGAAAAGCATCACAAAAAAGGAATCATCAAGTTTGGTGATGTCAGGGCATTGCAGTTTTGATGCAGTTGATGCAAGCAAAGGATTTGCAGCTAAATATTAAGTATTAATCACTTAAAGCGATTATATCTGTTCCTATGCTTTGGCTCACCAAAAAATTTGGTGTTCTGTTACAAACAATGCTGTCTTCTAAGTTGTATAACAGATCTAGATGTAAATACCTAGAAATAGATGCTGAAATACTGATCTCTTGTCTCATTCATCTTTTGATGTCAAACCAAAATGTCTTCAGTGTACAGCAGAAATGGAGGAATTTGCCTCACTGTTCCAATACCTTTGGAGGGGACTGTAATGATTTTTCTTATTCATAGCGTTTCAGACAGCCTTTTGCGATGTGTTCATTGCATATGTTCATATTGCAATGACAATGAAAACACAATTTATCGGTCAGCCCTAAAATGAACTGTACACATACTGCACTGCTACATTCACATCTTTAACAGCACAATTAACCCAACGCTCCCCACCGCCTCACACATGGTCTCTCGGACACTCCAATGCTACCTTGTGCTAACAGACCTTAGTTGTGTGACAGCGTCGAGCAGACCTGGGCATTATACAGCCCTCGTGATGGTTCTGCCTGGCCCGGGAGGTCTCAGACAAACCACATATTTTTACTTATGAAGCAAAAAAAAAAAAAAAACAGTAAAGAAAATAGCTTTTGTTTTGAAATACTTATGTATTATAAGTATGCTTCTTCCTGTCACTCTTGACATTGATGTAAATTGATGAGTGATGTTTGAATTAGCTTCACCTGCTGGGGCTGCAAGTCTGCCAACTTCAACTTTGTCGCAATCTTTAGCGAGTTTTCAGACCCTTCTAGTGACTATTTAAAAAAATGAATAGCGACAAATCTAGCGACTTTTTCTGGTGTTATTGGAGACTTTTGGAGACTCTGACGTGAAAGCATATTGTTCTTACTCTTCTCAATGAGTAGCGGGTGCTGCCATGGGCACTCAGGTGGCCAGGTCCTGGTCCCCAGGCGCAGCAGTCCCTCCAGCCACACATCTAGAATAAGTCACTGCTAAGTATTTTTTTGCGGAGGTTGGCGGTAAAGCTGTGTGCTTCGTGTTCATGTTGAGTTAAATGTGTTAATGTTAAGTTAAATGTTAAGTGTTGTTCATGGGAACATTACTACGCAAAACAGTTAGTCCTGTACGGTTCAAAGACTCCTGCCTATAATGTCATTTTCTTAATAATATGCTGTTTGGAGTGATTTTTCAGTAATAATAAATGCAGAAAAATTAATGCCCAGTACATTTTTTGTAGTGATAAAATAGAGGTCACGTCTGACAGTATTTGTTTGGCCCTAGCAACAATGTGGGTTTCTGATGCGGCCCCCCAGGAAAAATAATTGCCCACCCCTGACGTAGAGCATGAAGCCACCAGCACCGCTTCAGCTGTGAACATAGCACAGACACACATGGTTTATGGGACACTCATTATTGTTAGACTGGGTTGACAGAGTAGTCAGGCAGACACACAGCTGACAACCTCGCAGCTAAACTAAATGGTGCAGTAGAGACTTAACTGGGACAATACAGACTGGTGTCTGTCTGGTGAACCGGTGACTCACTTGCCTGTTGTATTCATACTGTACAGTGCAGCTAGTGATAAATGATGGATTTAAACTGTTGGGCGGCTTGTGGCTCGTTAGGCACTAAAAATATACACTAACCTTGTCA
This sequence comes from Pterois miles, assembly GCA_947000775.1. Taxonomy (NCBI): domain Eukaryota; kingdom Metazoa; phylum Chordata; class Actinopteri; order Perciformes; family Scorpaenidae; genus Pterois; species Pterois miles. Next base: position 3,554,636 of record CAMQGK010000525.1, on the reverse strand, counting down.
GTTAACGATTAATAATCGGTTAGCGAGGGTCAGTTATTGGTTAGACACAAAATTCAAATTTAGCATCCTTTACTGGGCACAGCACATGCACCCAGAAGTTACTAGTACCAAAAAAGTTAAAAAAAAAACAACAACTTTGCTTTCTACAAATAATGTGAATTTATCTGAATGGATGTGGAAATACAGACTGACACTGTATACTGTTTAACACTACCCAAGACAATTAATAATGGTTTACAATAAAGCCAGAGCCTTTCTATAGTGCTGACCCAGCACCAGATGGGTATATCAAATTTTACCACTAGGTGTTGAACTTGACCCACCAGCTGCCCCCTAGTGGAACATAATAAGATTGATGCCTAATTTAGACTTGTGCAGGAAAGCTTGCGCAGAGCTGCAGAGATGGTTTGCAGAGTTCACAGAGAGATGAAGAGACGCTCCATGCGCAGGGTCTGAAATTTAACTTAACTTTAACAGCTTTCAGACCCTGGCTGTACACCTCCCGAGAAAGGTGTCTACGCACCAGGCACTGCAGATGCTACAGAAGTTTGTGAAATGACATCAGAGCTGGGAGGTGGGATTTACAGACATGTACCTCACATCTGTTACAACAATGGCAATCTTATTAATTCTAGGTACAGGAGCACCTCCTTATCGTCCAACTCTCCATAATTGTTTTTCTAGTAATGGACTTGTGCTGGGCCAAATTTTATGCAACTATTGGGTTACGTTTACCCAATAAATCAAAGACCACCTGACAAAGTATTTCAAAAACGCAGGTCCAAATCAAAAAGATATTACATGCTACGCCCAATTTGCTGCACTACTATGTATGCCTGTTGTGTGAGAGGGGTTCTTGCACAGAACACACAGGTGCAAAGCAGCAGGAGTATAAACCAGGCATGAGAGAGCCCATGAATGAACGTAGCAACCCCAGTCCACTTGGTGCCAACTGCCAATTAATACAAAATAAATAGGTGAAGAGGCACCACAACCAGTTGTCAGGACAACTCACACACTATGCATAGTTTTAGTTTTCTTTGAGACTAACTGCCATTTCTCGCCTCATTACCTGTAAAAACAAACGTTGTAGTAAGCAAACACAATGTTCGCTTCTTCCCACCTTTACTAAAATGTGATCTCCTTCGTGTTGCTGGCCTCGGCTCAGCAGTGAATTAAACATGGCCTGTCAGACATTAGGTTACATCAGTCTGTATATAAACAAACATATTATTCATATTGTCACATTGCTTATTGCTCAATAGGCGGTTCAGGTATATGATATGAACATACCCTTACAACAGCAAGAAAACTGATGCATTTGGAATTTTTATGTTCAAAACTGTGAAATGATCTATAGTGTGGTATGACTCGTGTGTTTGTAGTCCTGAGACCTACCATGTGTTTTTATATTTGTCCTTTTTCAGGCACAGATATTTCAGTGGGTGAAGAGGTTGCGATTAAGTTGGAATGTGTGAAGACCAAACACCCCCAGCTCCACATCGAGAGCAAGATCTACAAGATGATGCAAGGAGGAGGTGACGTATCAGTATCGGCTCACGATGTTCAGTTTCCATCTCCTTATCGCCCCCTGTCTGTCCATAAGATTTATTTATGTGATTTCAGTTTTTTACTTTGATTTTCAGTTTGATTTTGAATCTAGCCCTCAGTGGATTTATGATTGTGGTTTCCATTGACCCTTGTTACATCATTTTGTTCTCAACTAATTATGCATTCATCAACATCTGATGTGTGATTTCAGTGTTCCCTTCATTTTTTTATTTTTAGCATGGTCTTTTTTTCTTGCTCCCACCATTTTTGATTTCTTCCACTCTTCTTCCTTGTTGATTCCCTCCTCTCGACCCACCACTGTCTTCCTCCTCCATGTAAATATGAATAAATGAATGAATACATGGACTCAGCAGCTAGTGAGCAACATGAGTCATTAATCAAAGCTGAGGGAGTCAGACTGACCAACACTGACCCTATTCAGACCTGGTATTAACATTCGTCCTTAGTGATCCAAATTCAAGTCTCCAGTTAACATTTGTGTTCTGATCTGACTTCCAAGTTTTATATGAAGAAGAAGAAGAAGAAGAAGATATTCCTTTATTATTAGTCCCACGAGGGGAAATTCAATTTTTTCACTCTTTTGTTAACTTATACACGGTACATGCAGACCCGAACACACACATGCACAAACATGCAACAATGGAGAGATGTCAGAGTGATGGGGCTGCTCCTGACAAGCACCCCGAGCAGTTGGGGGTTTGGTGCCTTGCTCAGGGGCACCTGGCACCTCTCCAGCTACCAGTTCACACTCAGTTCTTGGTCCATGTCGGGACTTGAACCGGTGACCCTCCGGTTCCCAAGCCAACTCCCTACAGACTGAGCTACTGCCGCCCCCAATGTATTTACAATCTATGTAAATAAGCACTTAGTAAACACATGGCTAATACAGCAGATGTGATGTAATTCTACAGGAATGTCAGTAGTAATATCCTACATATTTGTGAATTTGGGTCAATTATTAACATTTAATAACATCAAAATAAATATTATTGTGCTGGTGGTTCCTGAAGACCTTTGTGCTACCTTAACGCTACTTTTGCCAGGCAACAGTGGGAATAGTGCTTCAGAGGGCGGGGAGGAGAGAGAGCAGGTGGGTGGGTATCAGCTCTGTGCAAAGCAGCAGAATAAAAAACACGGTGACACATCGCCGACAGTATGATCATGATAACGCACTTTGCGTACCTCATCTCTAGATATGTAGCCGATAGATAATGAAAGACTGCACAGATGCTGGTTCTATGCTGTGAGGCAGACAAGCGCTTGCGTCTGTCTTTTCACCTGAGGAGCGCAGCGAGACCCTGCCGATCCCAGTGGGATGTCTGTTGAGTAGGCTGTCCTTAATGTGGCCCAGGGCACATTCATTACACACTGCCAAAAGAATGTGACCATATGTGGCTCAGACCACCTCTGAATGTAGTCTGAAAGATCCGATCTCAGGGCATCTTCAGTGCGTCTTGAGTGCGTTCATACCTGTACTTAGAGCTGTCCGCTTGTGATTTGATACCAGGTCTGAACAGAGCCACTGAATCAGCTCGTAGCTTTAAATCTACTTGGATCCTGAAACCACACCTGTGGGATGAAGGCACGCAACCAGACATGATGTAATCTTTTGTCTTAATCCTTATGGTAGTTTAAGGAGTCACTTGAGTGTATCAGCAGCTGAGGGCAAAACAAAAGAAAGTTTAGGTAGCTGGGAAAACTGTAACTTGTATTGTAGCCCTTTTTCCACATAATCCCCCTATTTAAGGCAACCAAAATTAATTGGACAAATTCATATAAATTTCAAATCACAATATACGATATGATAATGACCTCTCGTGCTATTTAACAACTGCGTCAACAAGGGCTTGACTAACACTTGGAGCGACTTGCCAACAATGTAACTAGCGACGCTTGACCATTTTGCTTGCATGTTTGCCCCCTGCCACTCTGAATATTAGGAGTAGGATAGAAAATAGTAATAGTGCACAGCAGAGGTCGACCGATTAATCAGTCGGCCCATCAGTCAAGCTGATTATTTGATTTTTTTTTTGATAATCGGCATCGGCCGATGTCTGAGCACATTAAGCCAATTATCAAGCAGGTGCATGAATGCTGCTAAGAGCACTAAAACTTTATTTTTTCATCCAAAATTTTATTTGACAAAGTTTAGTTTTTTTGGTTACCTGTTTGATGTATTATACTATGTATAATATGTATACATATTATACATAGTATAATATTTAGTGTATACATTATTATTTAAATTATATAACTGCACTGCAGTGCAGACACAAAATGTATATTGGAGAGATAGACCATAGGTGTTGTTAAATAAATGTTTACTGAAGTTGAGAAATTTTTTGTATCATTTGTTATTATTAAGCTGTTATATTTTATCAGATGGAGGAAAAAAAAGAAAATCACCCAAACATATCGGCCCACAAAAAGAACCAGAAGAAGCATTCCCTGGACTACATTTACCATCGTAACTGTGTTTGCTCCCATGTTTTTGCAGTGGGCATTCCAACAATAAAGTGGTGTGGAGCAGAAGGTGACTACAATGTGATGGTGATGGAGCTGCTGGGGCCCAGCCTTGAGGATCTCTTCAACTTCTGCTCCCGCAAGTTCAGCCTCAAGACAGTCCTACTGCTAGCTGATCAGATGGTGAGACTGCCTACTCAATTCTCATGCACATGCATGCACATTCTGACCCCAGCATGCACACATCCCTCATCATCCTCACATTGTATCACACTTTCTACCACTTATCAGCTAGAAATTAGAGCAGAGGGCTTCTTGAGGCATGTGTAGTTCACTTGCGACTAGAAATTTTGTCTTTTTCTGTTAAATCAATTTTGCAAAGAAAATTGTGCCATTTTTAACTTCAGCTTAGACAGCTATACAGTATTTGAATCAGAGAAGATAGATGCATTTTCCATTATTGAGCTTTTCCCACCAAAAGTCATTCCTTTTGAATATTTTTCAGGCAGTAGCTGCTCAGAGATCTTTGCATCTGTGGTTGTTATTTAAATGATAGTAGAAGGACTGTCGCCCATAGAGCTTTTCTACCTTGATGAACAAAGCGCCTTACAACTGTCATTTACACACACACACACACACACACACACACACACAGACACACACACACACACACCACAGACACACACACACACACTCTAATGGGGACATGAGCTTAAATGCAAGGCACTGGCACACCCATCAGGAGCAGTCTGGGGTTCAGGATCTTGTCCAAGGACAATCAAACATGTGGACAGGAGGAGCCTGGGATTGAACAGCCTATCGTCCGATAAGTGGATGATCTGCTTAACCTCCTGAGCCACAGCAGCCATTCATGAAAACAAAATAATTTAAACAGATTTATAACTATAATGGCCAATGGCTTGTTCTAGGGATGTTGATAATTAACCAACAAGAAGAATTTGACCAATTTAATGCCACAAGTTAAACACTTAAAAGAAATAGAAAGCTGAGAGGAGCAGCTTAGTCACTAAAATTAGAACAGCTGGTCCACCTTAAGTGAGCCTAAGTCAGAGTTGTTGCTAACTTCGGGGCTAACCCCCCTCACTTTAATCAGCAGGAAGTTTGCAAGACGTGAACATGGCTTGGGTCTGAGGAGTTGTAGCATTTATATAAATAAATTGTATACACACTGCACTGTTACTTTCACAACTATAATGTTACTGATAACTTTATAGCTACTCATCATCTCACTGCACCCATCTCTCTCAGTAGGACACACACTAACACCCGAATTTCCCTCTGGGGATTAATAAAGGTTCATCTTATCTTATCTTAAAAAAGGCTTACAATACTCTGAAGGAAACCCTGACAGAGAAGCCAGGCAGACACACGGCTGACAACCTGGCAGTGGCTGCATGTGTCCACGACAATGCATGCAGCATCATGGCTGTCAACTCTCCAGGTGAACTGGGGACTCAGTTGCCTGTTTTGCACATGTGCTGCAACTGGTGATAAATGATGGATTTAAGGTGTTTGTGCATCGGTTATTGTGGCGGCTTGTTTAGCACTTCAACTACACCAACCCTGCATATAAGACACTAATCCTGTCGGTTACTGGTTAGTGATCGGTTAAGGAGGGTCAGCTATGGCTCAGGAAAAACATTCAAGTTTAGTGTCCCTAGTTAAGTCTGTTAACTCATTAATCTGCCCTTGTTCTCCTTAAAATGTGACAAGACTGTGATGTACAGAAGGAGTCAGACAGATGTGAGTGTGCAGCTGTTAAGCTTGCTGAAAGCCCCCATATTAACATGGTGTAGTGATTTAATTATTTTGTTCTTCTCCACTACAGATCAGTCGCATTGAGTACATTCACTCCAAGAACTTCATCCATAGAGATGTGAAGCCTGATAACTTCCTGATGGGACTGGGCAAAAAGGGCAACCTGGTCTACATTATCGACTTTGGCCTGGCTAAGAAATATCGTGATGCTCGCACACACCAGCACATCCCCTACCGCGAGAACAAGAACCTAACTGGCACTGCACGCTACGCTTCAATCAACACACATCTGGGGATTGGTAAAAAAACAAAACAAGAACACACTGAATAGGCCTGTTTGACATGAACATTTCTTTTCAGCATTTCTTGAACTGTGAATTTCAAGTATTTTGCAGTAATGTGCAGCAGTAACCCCTTTTTCTTCATATCTTCCTTTTTATCTCCTTCTACAGAGCAGTCGAGGCGCGATGACCTGGAGTCATTGGGCTATGTTCTCATGTATTTTAATCTGGGCTCGTTGCCGTGGCAAGGCCTTAAGGCTGCTACCAAGAGGCAAAAGTATGAACGGATCAGTGAGAAGAAAATGTCCACCCCCATTGAGGTGCTTTGTAAGGGATATCCCTGTAAGTCTTAACTTTAAATTATTCTAAATCATTCATAATTTTATATTTACAGATAATAATCAAGAAAAGTGTGCCACTCCCTTTAGCTGAGAAATGTTTTCTCCCTCTCTGTCACAGCTGAGTTTGCAACCTACCTGAACTTTTGTCGCTCCCTGCGCTTTGATGACAAGCCAGACTACTCCTACCTACGACAGCTCTTCAGGAACCTGTTCCACAGACAGGGATTCTCTTATGATTATGTTTTTGACTGGAACATGCTTAAGTTTGTGAGTACTATTCATAATGTTTAAACTTCAGCTATAATATACAGTATACTTATACTACACATACTGTTTGTAGATACCTACCTTGATATGTGGGGAGGGATCTGTGTTGGCACCTTGTTATTTTATGTCAGATTAAAAGGCAAAATGATATTTTAGGATTGAAATGATTTTGCCTATATTTTTGCATTTCATAATTTCCATGTCATACTTTTTTCCTCAGGGTTTTATCTTTGTAATGGTTGAAAAGCCTTTGAAACAGTATTTAATCAGATGAAAGAAAGAATACTACCAGAAGTAAACAAGTCACCGTTACTGTCGTGTCTCCAGACAATTTGCGCCCCTTTGAATGGAAGCTGTCCTATGACATGTACAATTTTCTAATTTTACTTTCTATGTAACATTACTTATGGCAATGATATATCTACTGGAGTTCAGGTAGAACCTGAGCAGTTTTCAGCTGCCAGACCTTAGCCTGACATGGTGTAACAAGTAACATCAGCTAAGTTAACACTGCTTAGCAAATGTTAGCAAACAACATTAGTGGGTTGAGACCAGGCTCCGAAATTAACACTCACCGAGCGTCAAATGCAGGTATACTTACCGTTTGGTGAGTAACTCTTGGAAGGCTATCCGCTACACAGGTAAAAGTTTGTACCAAAATCATGACAGCCATATAATTACTGAGAGTCTCCACCATGTTTAGGTGTCGTTATGGGCACGCTGCATTGTCCTCTGCTCAGCTACCGCTGTGGGTGTAGCATTGCATGTGTACAGTTTAGGCAGCTCGTTGGTGAATAAATGCTACAACTCTTCAGAAAGCCAAGTTCCACCTGCTGATTGAGGTAAAGGGAGTTAGCCCCCGATGCTAGCAGCAACAGCATTGGAGATGTTTATTTAAGATAAGATATTCCTTTATTAGTCCCACAGTGGGGAAATTCACAATTTACTCTTTGAGAGAACCTTTATTGATTTGTTTGGGAAGATGATCTACTTGTTGGGGGGAAAACTGAACTGGACAAATTGAATTTCTATCTTTTCATGCTTATTGGTAAACCTCTGAAAAGTGTTTTTTGTCCTTTTTGTTGAACTCTAGACTCTTTATTTCCGGTGTCAAGTTTCAGGAGAACACTATGAAGAACAAATGTAATGTTACTGAGCACGTTGGATGCAGTTACTCTATTGTTAAAATTACATTACATTTTAGTGAAGAGCACATATGACTTGTTTAGGACTCGAGACCTGAGTTGGGACTTGAGTGGACAAACTTGAGCTTTACTTGTGACTTGTAAAACAATGACTTGGTCCCACCTCTGGTAGCCTAGTGAAATCAGTCAGGAAGGTATACAAAATAGATATCGCCCAAGTCTAGTGTTCAGCTTGAATTAACGGTCAATATATTTAGCTTAATTTGCGTAAATTTTACACTGGTTTGTATTTGACTAAGTTTGTATTCAACATAATTCCATATAATGTCAATGAAATATACTGAAATATACGTAAATATGACAAAAAGTAAACATCATTCGGTCGACAGCAGAACTCATCGGACTCTTCAAAAAAAAAAAAAAGGTCTTTGTTCGCTCATCAGCACCCGGTTATATGGGAAAGTAGGAGGCTAGCTGACACACCAGTCATCATTTAGTTAGACAAGTCAACTGTTGGCATTTGCTCGTAGTGTTCTTCACCACTGTGGAATATGTAAATAACATAAATAACAGGCTTTAAAATTGACATATTTTCTTTTTAAATAAGTGCTGTGTGGTAGAGCTAATTTATAGGCTTTCTACCTTAGTCATGTTACTGGTGTCACACACTGGTGTATTTGGACATACATGATTACATTACTTTCACACTGCCCTAACTGTTGTTAGTCATCAGTACAGAGTCCGGAGGGAAAGTAAAAAGTGAAAACGTCTGATCCGTCGAGAGTCTGAGCTCACAGTAGCACAAGTCAGATTTGACACACAGGATGAGAAAGAGTTGACAGACAAGACAATGGTGGAGGTAAAACACCTATTTGGTAGAGATGCACCGATTGCAAAATTCTGTTTTTGTTAACCTTTAATATAACCTTGTTTCACTTGAAAAGATTCTTTTTAAAAATAACTGCTTCAAAAGAAGAAAGTTTCAGTACACAGCCCATCAGACATATTTGTTTCGTGAAACCTAAATTAAATGTAAATGTAAAGCAGTTAGAAACACAGTAAGCAGCTTTTCCCACTCAGACTTTACTGGGCTAGGTCTGCACATATATTAACAGCCGCCCAAGTATATTTGGTGACCCATTTTAGCTTTTTTTTTTCATTTTTATTTTTTTATCCATCCGAGAGACGCCATCCATGAATGATTAACTAGAGGCCTAGTGGTGGCAGAACGCCGCCGGGGTGAGGATGGAGAGCTCCGCTCTGCTGTAGGAGCGTTGCTTCCTCAGCTGTCTGGGCTCGACAGACCTACGATGCAGCAGCCCTGATGTGCTACTGCACTCTGCTCACTCGGGACTGGATCCCGGTATGGGGGACAGTCTGCTGCAGGGGCTATACAGCTGTAACCTACTGGGTGCTGCGACGCCCCTCATTGGACTGATCTCCTAGTGCAAACACAATGTTCATTCCCATCCAGACTGCAGTGATGGTTTTTATGAAATCTTTTAAAACCTTGTTTTATTTTATTTATTTATTTTTTGGAGGTGTTTTCTATTTTTATTGATAGTGATAGTGGACTCGAGGCAGGATTCGAACCCGTGGCCGCTGCAGCAAGGATTAGCTAAACAGCGCCCCATAAGACCTTAATTTACAGCTTAATTTATCGCTGATAATGCTGATCTTTCTCCGAGACTGTGTAACAGCAGAGGAGAAGAATTGCCCGTTGACTGGTGCGGAGAAGTGTGCTTCTGGCGTGAATAGAAGCGCACTGCACCGATTAACCCAGCGTGATGCATCCGTTCTGATGTTAACCCACCTTAATACAACAGATGAACAATGGACTCTGTCAACAAGGTACCGAAACTGATATTCGACCGATAAATTGGTGCATCCCTACTATTCAGCAATATTTTTTAACCCAATGATAATAAGCAACCATAACGTTAATGAGGTCATCGCCGGGTGGAAACATGACCTGTGGAAAGTTTGACCTGAGCGGCCAGACACACAGTCATCCAATGTTACAAATCACAGTGAGCACTCAGATATTGAGGGTTCTCGTAAAGTGTCCAGTGTAATCGATAAACACTGGTGTTGTCAAGAGTTTGGGAAAGTTTCCTCACTGTGACATCTCTAATGCTGATGTGAAGTGTGTGTGTTTACTTGGGTTACCCATCAGCCTCAGCTGGACTTTGTGCTCAGTAACAAATGTTAGGTAACATGATAAACTAAGATGGCAAATATGGTAAACATTACACTTGCTTAACATCAGCATGTAAGTGTTGTCATTGTGAGTATGTTAGCATGCTGACGTTAGCCTATTTTATGGTGATTTTTACTCAGGGAGCCAACCGTGCAGCAGAGGAAGCAGAGAGAGAACGCCGGGATCGGGAGGACAGGCTGAGGCACGGCAGGAACCCAGGGGCCAGAGGAATACCTGCTGCATCAGGACGACCACGAGGAACCCAAGAGGGAGCCCCGCCCACCCCGCTAACACCCACCTCACACACAGGTCAGTTCACTCCAGCCCCTTTGGAAGCTATATCTGTCACATGCCTGATGACAAGACACGATCCTGATCATCAGTGAAGTGTTAAATGAGATAGGATATCAAGGCTAAAAATCAGTGGTTTACAATGTTCACTTTGTTCAGATTGTCAGCAGTAAAATGATGAGAAATAAGTTGTGTGTTTCATGATGGCAGTATCAAAACTATCAGGCACTGCAAGTTTCCTGATTTCAGTTGTCATTTTATACCTTGCATACTTATTAAGATGTAGTTAATATAAATATGAAGTTAAAAACAACCTCTTTTTTTTCCTTTAATAAAACAACAAAATGTGAAAAATTACACAAACTGAGGCATTTGAATGAAAAGCATTAGCCAGGCCTATTTGTATGGAATATGATACAAATAGCAAATTTTTTATGAATGCATCAATATGATATCTTATGATATCAATTCCCTGCTGATGGTAGTATTTGATCTCTGATTTCCAGCGAACACGTCCCCTCGACAAGTGTCTGGCATGGAGCGTGAACGGAAGGTCAGCATGCGACTGCACCGCGGCGCTCCCGTCAATGTGTCATCCTCAGATCTAACAGGACGGCAGGACACGTCCCGCATGTCCACCTCACAGGTACAAGACAGTCCTGCAGACGCATTTGTTTTCTTCTTACAGTGGTTCTTAACTTACTTGCATGAGCAGAAAGAAGAAATCTGAAATCTGTCTTACCATTAGATAATTCCACCTCACCCCAGGCTTGAAGAAGAGGCCTTCTTCTGAATACACAGGAGGAAACTTTATCGTAACCAGTAGCAGTTAGAATTGCATTTTAAAGTTTATTTAACTTTGTCTTCATGGAGGTCTGTGTCTTGCTACTTCATAAGATCATTAGACATACGTCTGATTGAGATCCAAGGCAGCAGAAGAAAGCCTTGATACTCATTTGTTACTGCACACCAGTTTGTTGTTAGAGAAGTTAAGTTATTCAGACCGTTTTCTCCAGTTGTGTGGTTGGTGCAGGATATGGGTTCTGACTTGACATATTGGGCCTTCTCTCTCCCTTCCCCCAACCTCAGAATAGTATTCCCTACGAGCATCACGCCAAGTAGACGCTCGCCACGTCCTTGTGTGACGGCGGCAACACTGGGTGAGTCCTGTCCCTAAAGCACCGGGGATGCATGGGTCCAATTTCCAGTTCTACACTGGGCTGCCTCAGAGTGTTGTGTTCAAGCCTGGTTCCAGCATTCATTCACTTTCAGACTTTGTTTGGCATTTTGTCTGAGGTGAATTCTCTAACTAGACAAGGGGCACAAGAAGAAAACATGGTGGGCATGAGATCAGACCAGCAGCATTGACTGGCTCATGCAGTTGGACCTGGAATCAGGGGTGAACACCACAGCAGATGCTTAGTCATTCACCAGTGAGCTGGGCATCCAGTTAGTAAATGAGACTTAGCTTGAGTGACTCGTTATTGATGTCATATTACACGCTACCATCACAGCCATTGTGTAGTACATTCACATGGCTGTTGATGACATCATAACTGAACTGTACCAGCCTAAGTCTCATTGAACAGTCAGATACCGACCATTTTCATAGCAGGAGGGTCCTCTGAGATCTGGAGTGGATAATGCATTGCAGTGCAGAGTCTGAGAATGTAACCCCCTTATTGCTTACGCAGGGTTGACATAATGCCCCTTTAATCAGCTCTGTGCCTGTGGCTTGTTGCTTGCACTGTTGTTGATGGCAGGCCTACAGCTATAGCATCCACAAGGAATGAACCCACCTACACCCACCCTCCAGCCTTGTTTGGTGCACCTGCAGATTTGTAGTTCCCTGGTCTTCCACACCCAACACCTGTGTGATATGAAGCTACTCATTTGCAAGTCAGTGTTGAATTTTGTCACAGCTTGAGAAAACACGTTATCAGTTGCTGAGAAAGGGAGGACCTTTTGAAAGGGAAATTAGTCTGTCTAAAAGCAATCAAATCAGTCCATGTTTCTAAGGAACAGCCAGCGTTTCCTTGCTGTGTCAGAGGATACGGTCTGGCAAAACAAGGGCAATAAACCTACACATGACTACCAGGACAAAGATACTCCACTGATTTGTTTAACAGCTGAATTAGGCCTTTTCCACTACAAGAACGATAACATGTAAATTGAGGTGTGGCCATTGTCACAGGTTTTGCTTTTATTTCCACTGTACTTTGCTCATTTGGGTGCGAGTTCATGAATCTGAATTTTGTCACTGCCTAGGCGGAAAACAGCTCCTTTACCTGCCTTTTTTTGATTTAGTAAGGACTCAAACAGCGGGATGTTTTTTGACGATATGGAGCAGAGAACAGGAACAGCAGCTCTCCCTGAGTCTGGAGAGGTCTGGTCAGCAGGGAGGGAGCTGATCTGGTGCCATTCTCGTGTTCTGTCTCTGATCCATTCCGTCAGCCTCTTCCTGTGGTTGGGGCTCGTCTGTTAATTTAATGATTAAGGACGCACCGATCCACCTTCTTCACTTCTGATCTGCTGATACCGATTATAATTACAACACCGGAGGTCTTTTTGCATAAAATTTGCTTTGCATCGCAATTTTGCATTAAATTTAAAAGCGATTCTTTTGAATTGTAGGTTAAGAAGGATTCACAAAACAAACGTGTATAGCAGTACAAGCTGATTTGGCAACTCCTTTCACCAACTCCTGTTGTGAGAAACTTGAACAAATCAATTATCAACTACTAGTAAGTAGATTTCAAAAGCAGTACAACAAAAGATTCCAATGGCAAATTGACAACTCCTTTATAAAGTTTTCAAATTTAATAATAATAATAATAATATAAATTGAAACAAAAGTGCAAGAACTGAATAGACAAACAAATATCTACACAATCAAAAAATAGGGATGCAGTGATATCAGATCTGGATACTGTGAATACTGTGCTCATGTACGTAAAACTACTCGGATACAACTGTACACAATACCACTTCACAGCAATGTGATGTTAACCAACAGGGTTAGTGCCTTGCACACAGGGCTGCTATGGTTGAAGTGCCACCCAGCTGCAACGATAACCTGATGCACAAACAGGCAACTGAATCCCCAGTGTGAGTAAGTCAGCAGTAACGGTTTTCATCCCAGTCTGGATGAGACCAGTTACAGTGGCTTAGAAAGCAGCTTTATGACGAGACGCACCGCCGCACGCCGTCCACAGTCTCTGTTCTGTTTGTTTATCTGTCTGTCTGTAGGTCAGGCTGTCAGTTTGTCTTTCTAGTTAGCCAGCTAACTTAATTAGGTTAGCTAACTGTGCATTAGTTAACTGAGGGTTTCATTGTATTTTTTTTTTTTTAATCCACATTAGTTTAGTGGTTTATTTTCACCGTGTGTGTTTAGATTAGATGGAATCCCACCGGTAGAATTAACACAACACACTGACTGTCTCTCTCTCTCTCTACTCTCCTTCTGCTGGCGGTAAATTAGCGGAAAGTAGCTGATGCTGCACATCAGTCTTGTGTCCTGCCAGAGTGCACCGCAGACATGTTGCCCGCTGTTTGTAATGCAGTTTCTGGACGTTTTGGGTGTTTGCCAGCCACAAATTTCAGCTCAAGAAAACAAGAGACAAGTCCCGATAGAGAAATAAATGAATCACAGTGCAGCCCACTGTGGTGTCGTGCTGGAGCTAAGGCAAGAGCGGTCTGTACCGGTTGACGGCGCATCTCAGAATGTAAAAGCATTTCAAACGGTGGACCTCGGTAACACCACCATCCGTGCTGCAGTGCGCTGTGGCCGGCGTGCGGCAGTGCCGCAGCCAGACGGCCGCCTCGCTAGGAGTAGACAGAAGAAAAACGATGCAATCAAGTTGCCATGGTTACCAAATAATGTTTGGATGTTAACCACAACCCCATCCTTTGTCTGAGAAAGAGCGCTAACCAAAAAACAGAAATTAACACTGGCTGGAGTGGGCTTTAAACTGACCTCATAACATCAGACATGCAATCTGGATTGGTATGTGGATTTGACATTTAACAGACATTGCATGTAAATATAAAATAATGTATATTGGTGCTGTTGTTTCATTGTCCTGCAACTGCTCTGCACTTTGCATACCTGCCTGAAGCCTTTTCATTTACATAGAACCAAAATCTTCTGCTTTTTAAAAGACAGTGGAAAACAGGGCAGAACCTAGAACCTAGACCTCACATGTTCTTATAGGTTCAGGTCATGGGAAGCTCCAGGTTACGGGTTGTTAAGATTGTGTAATAGAAAAGAGCCATTTTGCAGCTGAACTTTAAAATGCATTACTTAGTGTAGTGGAACCATAAACAGTGACCAACACACCTGTGGCATGTTAGAACAAAATCCAAACCCACCCTTTACGTTATTTTTCCTCACAGTCTTGTTATTTAGGTTGTCTTTAGGTTGTGCTGTTCACATTAATGTATTTGTAATAAGTTTCACCAAATTCCTCTGTGCAACTTGTGTGATAGAGTGTAGAAGCCTCTGAGGTTACTGAGCTGTCATTTCTGCTGTTCTGCAGTATTAGCGGTTACCCCATCACTGGCTGTTAGCTAGCGCACATATCATGTATGTCACGTGCCTGCGGCTGCTTCACATCTATCCCTTTTTTTAATTTCATACTTTTTTTATAAAAAATTCTCCCTAATGCTGTTCATCACAGCAGTATTAAAGTGTGTTTTTTCTATGAAATGATATGAATTCATCCCTTCACTGCCCCAATTACATGATTTCAGAAAAGCTGAAAAAACTTGTGCAAAGCCAGAAAAATGTTGGAATATTGTTCTAAGTAAATCAGCCATCACTAGTTCCATGTACCATGTAGCTGCTCCCTCACAGTATTTACATCCTGTATCTTATCTGTAGATGACTGAAAGGCCTCTATGTACATGTTAGTCCAGAAGCAGAGAGCATGCAGGGTAGCATGCATAGAAAGCTTGATTTAGTATACATGGAAGTCTGTTGTTGTTTTGACCATCTGCTTCTTGTACTGTGTTTCCTCTAGATGGTGTCTGGTGTACCAGCTGCTGGTCTCCATCTTCTAGCTCCTCGATGAGCCCCCACAGTGCACCCTGGCGGACCAAGCCCTGTTCACTCTGAAGCAATCTGACATGCTAATACTACCATTCATTACCACTACTACAGCTACTATTGGAAGGCTGCCTCTGACTCAGCACACACTTCTGTCTGACTGACTGCTCTCATTCACTCTGTCTCTCAGTTTCTCTCTGTCTCTCTCTCTTCCTGTCTGTGTGTTGGTCTGACCTTCCAGAACATTAAACTAGACCTCAGGACCCCCCCCCCCCCCCTCTTTCCCAGAAGAGCTGCCACCACCAGATTGTGATGGGCAGTGCTTTGTCCAGGACAAACATGGCAGCCAGTCTTTTCTAGGACACTGACTGACTGATGAAACAACAGTTAAGGCTCCTTCCTCTGCGGACATTTCCTCCGTCACTGTCTGCGAGTTCATACCTGATCAATAAAACCGCTTTTCTCGCAAGCAGCTCTTCATTTTATACTGTGTGTGTGTGTGTGTGTGTGTGTGTGTGTGTGTGTGTGTGTGTGTGTGTGTGTGTGTGTGTGTGTGTGTGTGTACTGTATATACATACAGTATATGGATGTATGTATGGGTGGTTTTTGGGGTGTGATGTTTTCACTGATAATTGCAATTTTCATTCCCTCCTCCCACCAATCACTTTTTCTGTTTTTAGTCATCACCACCACCACTGATGGCTCTGTTCAGTAACTATATAGCCATTTGTATAAAATAAAAAGAAAGTACTTCTTTGCATGTTTTAGAGGTGAGCCTTCAGCATCAGCTCTGTGAGGCTCGAGTGCTAGTTGAACCCCTGAATGTACCAAAAATCTGCTTTGGTATCTTGGGTGTAGGAGGTTGTGTATTCAGCCATTAGTTGGCGAGATGTTCTGTCTGTTCACCTCCAGGCCCTGGTGTACCACCCAGTGAGCCCTGTTCCCTTTCTAGTGTTCTGTACAAAAGAAGTGCACTTTATATAGGGGCCAGGGCATCATGTGACATATTTACCAGGTGTCCATTCACTGCTACAGATAAACATTCTCATTTCTCTTGTTTGCATCATTTTGAAGCTGTGAATTACTTGTAATATTGATGTGTAAATGTGTGCTCATCTGTAGGGATGGGATGGGTCTGAACATGATTTGTAGGCTTGGTCCAGGAATCGAGCTGCTGCAAGTTTGGGCTGCCATAGATGTAGTAGTCTCCCATCAGTCATCCCCCTTCAGAGCCATGGAGTTATTACAGAAAGCAGTGCACAGAGACATGTAATGAGACACTGTCACAGCTACTGCTCTCAGTATTAGCGGTTCAGTGATCCTGCACCTATATGGCAAACTGCAATATTGCCATTGGCACTGAAAATGCTTTCTTTGTGAATCTGTTAAGCAATTATTGAAATGATGCTTTGTTGAGAGGAAAACTGAACTCCATCCTTTCACAGGCTTCACAGCAGCAGTGTTCTTTTCTTTTCTAATTAACTCAACTCACCTGACACTTCTGGCTTTGATGAATAACTCTGCCATGACTGAAATGGCCTGTTGTGATTCATTCTTGCTGCTGCTCCCTCTAGTTTGGGATTTTGACTCTTGACCTCTTTGGTCAGCCGCTCAACACCAAGTCAATTATGTAAGCAACCAGATCAGCAAGATTTACTTTCTCACATTTATATTTGCCACTGTATTTGTGTACTTAAACTGTAAATAAATGAATTACTTGTACCTTTTCTGTCTCACTGATTTAACCATGCCTGTGAATGACTCAGTTGATCTCAGTGACCAGAAGGGGGTGCTGCCTGCCAGGTAGCTCATGTGAGATCGTATCCAGATACACAGCAGATGGGAAATCTGATCCTGTTGCCTCCATACAACACTGATCTCCTCAGGAATTCAAGCAGCGGTGCAGGGCCTAATGTGGGCTGCGTCTGAAAGCTTTGAGCTGCCATGCTTCATGTCTGATGCTGAATGGAACAAGCATAGTCATATTTCTCCACAGAAAATATATTTATTTGGGAAGAAAAGGTGTTCCATATCTGTGTTGTTAAACATGACTCAGAAAAATAGCAGTGTAAGCGCAGCAGGTGTGTGCTACATTTCTTCACCCATGCAAGTTGTGCTTGATGACAGTGCAGGGATCCCAGCATCTGGCATCATAGCACACAATGTAGCAGGTCCCAGTGGTACAGCATTAAACAGACCTTTACACGGTAGTAAGGGCAACAGCAGACATTCATCAGCGGAGCATACAACAGAGGCACTGGACTGAGACGAACAGTTCAATTATCCTTCAGACAAAGTAGCAGGCAGCAGCTCACAGCAGTCATGAAACAAACCACAAAACAGAAAGACCTCTTTTAAAATGTAGAAACGAGTGAACAGCTACAGAATCAACTTCAGCTGCTAAGGTGCATGCTGAGTTTATTTTTACAACATTTTTTGAATGGTCATCCTGTTAATATCAAGAAATACTTTCATCCAGTCTTGATAGTTTGACAATATTCTTAACACAAGGTCCACTTCCTCTCTTTCTCCAGAGCTTTCAACAGCATCTCACGGTCCCTAGTATGAATGTGGAGTTTGCGAAGTTGTCATTCTGTTATGTAGTCTTCGTATATGGAGGGAGGGTGATTGGACCCTTTCTGTCTTTATTTAATGGAGACCACCAAGAGCATCACAGGGGGCTTCCCTTACCTGACTGCACTGTCTCATCAGCAAGACAAGAGTTCAGCAGCACTGAGAGCAAACCACTCAACACTTGGGATGCCCTGTGACAGATCATACATTGAGAGCTGAGCAAACCCCATCTGAATGGTGATGAAGGCTTTGAGATGTGCTTAAAAGCTTGAGAAAAAGACGGTAAGTGGACCTTGGGCGGCATTTTTTTAGTCAGCTTATTTGGAATCATATGGGAAATGGGAAGTGGAATAGCTTGTGTTGTGAAGAGAGAAAATAGGATCGATCTGTGGGATACGGTGCTGAGAAAGGTACACAAAACTGGAACCGAACGTCTGCGCTCTAAGATGTCGGATGTGTCTAAAGGGGAAGACCACCTAAATTCAAAATTCCAAAATGTTATTCCATGGTTAGGAAAGTTATTTTATATCTATATCTAGAGAATACCTGGTCTTTCTCTGGCTGAGAAGTAGTAAAACGCAGACACATTATGGAAGCAGAACAATCTAATTCTAACATTACAGTGTATATGAATTGATGTGTTATGCTTTACTAACGTGTGCTCTAGTGGCAGTAGTTGTTGACATAAATTCAATCAAAGCAAGTTAAAATAGTTGCTTGTTGTAGATCAAAACCTTCTCTCTTATGGTAATGAGGTCATTATATCTGTCCGCATCAATACTTTACATGTGTATTCACAAATCATAGGTGATCTTAAACATAAAGTTAGGTGCACACTAATGCCTAGTTAATGTTATATTTGATATATATTTTAAACTAGTTGAAGTGTATTACACCATTTTATGTTGATTGTGAACCATACATAAATTGATTCATATTAGTACACAGGCTCAGAACCTATAGAATTAATTTCCTGATAATCAACTCTGTTTACAGGTTTCATCTATGTTATGTAATTGTTTGATTCATTTTAATTCAGTTGATCAAGTTTTATTCAGTGGTTGATGTCTTGTGTTTGGTATGTATTTGAAAGAGATGAAGCCCAGATTTCAAATATGGAAGAATTAATCATATTGAAACTAGTCAATTAGTTTAATCTAACAAAGTAAGTTTACTAAAGAATCAGAATAGTTTTTCAGGTGGGAGGAGAATCCTGTTCTCCCGCCAACTAAACTGCGCACCCCCTTTCTCAACTGATAATAAGAAGCTTCAAACATTTAGTCTAGGGTTTTTCTGGGGCTTCAGGCTCCTCGGGCTTGTTCAGCTCTTAGAGCTGTGCCCCTCTGCATTCCCCCCTCCATGGGCCCATAAACCACAAGAGCGTGGGGGGGGGGACACTCCAAGGACAAGCTTTCCATCCTTAGGACTCCAGTCCAACACCCCACACCCGGCTGATACCGGCACCCAGCCTACCTGAAAGGAGGCTCTGAACCTTTGGACTTGATCCAGTCCAGCTAAAGAATCGAATGCTGTCCTGCTACGCTCTCTCTCTCGTCTGAGTCCTATTTATTTACAACAGTTTGTTGTTGTTTGTTGTTGCTGCTCTGCCCTGACGGCTGAAACAGCCAGCTGCTGAAGCCTGAAGCAGCTCCGCTGAATCTATGTGCTGGTGAATCTCAGCCATTGTGAAGAGAGACATAATGAAAGACTTTAGGTCCAGAATCTTTTGAATCAACTGATCCACCCAGCTCGGTGACCCACCGAGGATGGGGGGTCTGAAGAAATGGCACAGAGATGCCTCACCAGACAGAGAGATGAAGATGGAAACATGCATCGAGGTGACATGCCAGCCATCCAAAACCGAGGGTGTCCGAGGAACCAAAGAGAGCCACTGAGGGACAGAAACGACTCAAGCAAGGTCGCATCGTTGGATCCAGAAGATCCAAATTGCCGTGATCCAGACAGAAGCTGCCGCCACTCTGCTCCAGACAGCACAACCTCCATCTACCATCTACTCAGAGAGGGTGATGTATAGATGTGTCCTCAGCAGAGAAAGAGTTTGATGACTAGACTAATGAACCAATTCATAGTCAATTCATAGTCAACTACTAACTCAGTTACAAACTTGACAATTATGATTAGACACAGGAAGAATTAGGGAATCCATCCACAAATTCTAAACCTGAATTAGACCAGGTCTAAATTTATAACATGAAACTGATTCTCAGTCTTCCCTGGTGCTTCTTAAACTCTTTGTTGTTTGAATGGTACATATAATAACCATATAATACCAAAACTAAATTTAGTTGATAGACAAGTATTAAATCCAATCAGACAGATATCAGTCACTGAATTGACCTGGTCATCTTTAATTTTTCGATTCATGAATGTTCATCATTTGTATTTGCTGTATTCCTTTAATTATTCTTTATTCGATTGTATCATTGTTTATCATTCATTCAATTATATTCTGTTAGTAGTTTAGTCAAGTAGTTAGTCAAATAAACACTTCATTTATAAAGAACTTGGTTACTTGATTTTGTGTATATATAAACTATTCAAATCACTGTTCACCAGGCCAAGAACTCCGTAGCAACCATGAGATTATGAGACCCAACTGATTAATATCAAGTTTAATTATTTTCCCCTGTTTTTATAAAACTGGGTGGTGCCCTGGGTAAATCCTGATATTGAAGTTAACTGTGGGTAATATCTTTACAAAAGTTGAATGTTACCACCTTCTTTCACATTTTATGATAATTTGTCTTACAATTAATAATTTGGGATTATTATTTATTGTGGATATGATTTTTTATATTAATTAATGATTAATTGTTAATCTGCTCAATGCAATAATGCTACAAACATGGCTATTGTCTATGGAGCAGCTCCAAACATTTAACCCTTTGATATCAGTTTGAGTTTCAGCGCTCTAGTTTTTGGATTTGGGAGAGAGTTGTGACTAATGTATATTAACATTTCTGGACTGTCTTTGACCATAAGGGAGAATATGTATGAATTATGAAAATTGACATAATTCCCCTTTAACAGTAATGTATAAAATGTGATCAAAATGTTGCATTGGAACCAATTCAAGCAAAACCAGTTCTAGATAATGAACACTTCTATCTAACCACAGTGATTTTGATTTAAAGGGTGATATCAGCTCTTTTTCCTTTCCCTACTTTGTTCACACCCTCTCACTTGATGTGTGGCTCCCCGCTCTGTCTCTTTGCCACAGATCATCCTCAGTACTTGGTATGTCCTTGGTGCACAGCCCTCATAGTCTTACTCTTCACAACGATGTGTTCTCTCCACCCTTCTCCTCCTTCTCCATCATCACCTCCTCCCCTGCTTTCAAAGCTCTGACTTTTCCATTCTCTTTCTCCGTCGACTCCTTGTCGTCTTCATGATATTCCTCGCCGTCCACCTCACAGTTCAGCCCCTCCTTCTCTGCAGCAGTGACAGCCATCTCCATCTTGGCCTCTGGATCTTCCTTTCTCCTCCTAAGGCAAAGGAAGTTACCTAGGGCGAGGATAAAGGCCGACAGTGTGACCTCACAGCCCGCCAACAGGAAGACGTGCATGTACTGATGGGTGGTATCCAAAAGACGACCTGAAGGAGAGCACGAGAATATCAGCGTTGGTACTGGTTCTCATCAAGATGGACTCCTGAAGGGAACCAGATACTACTAGGAGAATATTCAGAAGACTGAGAAGCAACATCAGTGACTGAAAATGACAGTAAGCAAACTTTCCATACTGGCCGGCTAGAAAGCTACTGTAAGCTTCAGTCCATAGCTTTGCTGAGTATTTGTCATTGGCTACAAATGAAGTTGGTCCAAGTGGTTTGAGTAGCAAAAGTGGTAAACAATTTGCCATTACTGTGGTGGTGTCTCCCGGCAGTACGCGCCCCTTTGAATGGAAGCTGTTGTATGAAATGTACAATTTTCTACTTTTAACTTCTATGTAACGTTACTTATGACAACAATATCTACTGTAGGAGTTCAGGTAGAACCTGAGCAGTTCTCAGCTGCTAGACATTAGCCTGACTGGTTAACTAATATTAGCAAACAACGTTAGTGGACTGAGACATTGTCTATATAAAAAAAGCATCCTCTTTCAAAACACAACAAGGTTTGATGCTCTGGGACATGTTGTCCAGGTGAGAATGGTTTAAAGCTCCTTTTTAAACAATCTGCACATTTTTTCTTCAAAATTGGCAAAAACTGCTAATGATGATTGTAAAGTATCACACTGTCTCACACATTCATGCATTCCTTCCATGCTCTGACCTGCTCCAGGAGGTCCCACTAGTACAGCAATAGCTTCCATCAGCAGCACCAGGCCTATGGCGCTGGAGAACTTCTCTGTCCCAACAATAGTCATCAGGACTTCGAACTGCAGCGCCCCCACCATGCCATACGACATACCAAAGAAGATACAGAAGACCACCAGACCTGTATAGTCTTTGGCCTGTAAGGAGAGGAACATAACAGCTTTATAGAGCACATACACTGGATGAAACAGACATACAGTAACCTGGCCTAACTATACAATCTGCAGTATTCACTGTTAATGTTAATGAACCAACCAGAACAACTACCAGCCTGATTGTTACAACTGAAGGACAGAATCTCTTTATGTTTTCCTTGTTTTGTTTCCCTGTTTGTTCCCAGTAGGAGCTGTGTACTGTAGGTTCTTGGACCTGCAGGATGGCAAGAGATGTGCTCTCTTGTGAATTTGTGAAATAACTGCAAATCCTCTGTACAGGTATGTTCCTCTCTATTCTTCTTTGCAATATACAGTAGAACTCACTGCTGTTATTATTACCTGTGATCCTATGATGTCTGTGCACCCGTTGAAGATCATAGCAAAGCTGAACATGTAGACACTTCTGGGCCGAACCCACTTCAAGCCTGCGATGAGTCCAGACACGGGCCGAGCAAACATGTCAACGAATCCCAAGATGGTGAGCAGCAATGCCGACTTGGTGTCTTCGTAGCCAAGGGCTTTAGCATAGCTGACCACAAACACAGGGGGCACAAACAAGCCCAGCACCATAACAGACGCTGCAATGGTATAGATGACAAAACCTCTGTCCTTGAACACACTGAAATCCAACAGTTTCTTCTTTGGCTGGGACTTCTTCTCCTCTGCAGCTATGGGAGTGCTTTCCTCCAGCTTCTTAGGGGGCAGCAGGGGCCTCATGAGGGCACCACAGGCACAGCAGTTGAGAAGTATACCTCCCAGTATGAGGAACCCCCCCCTCCAGCCGTAATGGTACTGGAGAATCTGTCCCAGTGGGGAGAGACAGCACAGTGCCACAGGGCTGCCCGCTGCTGCCAACCCATTGGCTAGAGGACGTTTCTCACTGAAGTAACGATTCAGCATTATCAGAGACGGCTGGAAGTTCAACGCCAGACCCAGACCTGAGGAAACACAGACAGGCAATGCTACAGGAATAAGGAACATGGCAAAACACTGTGTAGCAAAGATGTGTTCTCATCAGTCTCATCATGGGGTTTGATAGTGTGAAGAAATCAGAGGGGAGATGTACCAGAAGAACACAGAAATGTCTTGAGGCAAACTGGAAAGAATCAAGTCTTTGGCTATAGAAAACAAGACTCTGCATTCCTTGTACAATCTCATAAACATTTCGTAATACTCCATTTCAATCTGTAGCAAAAAAGTAAAAAAAAGTCTACAGTTCTGTGTGGAATGATGGAGTGTGATTTTCTCGCTGCAAGTTGTGTGTAAAAATGACTACATGGAGAATGCTGCTATTTCTAGGAATGTAATGACAGTAAATTTTATACATACATACATATGTATATATATATATGTGGTGGCACTACAGGAAGCATCAGGGAGTCACCAAAAAGAGAAAAGGAGCGATACAAAACGAAGAAGCTAAAGAGTGAATATGGATGCATGTACATGTTACATGTTTGTGTTCTTCCTATGTGTGCATGTACGTTGTGACTCTACCTGTAATAACTCCCGTGCAGAAGTAGATGTGTATGATACTGGTGGCGAAGGAGGCTAGAATCATTCCCAGCGAGGCAAAGAGCCCTCCAACCATCATCACCGGTCGACAGCCAAATCTGTTCACCAACACACTGCACAGAGGGCCTGAGAAAACACAATGTGTAGGTACACAGTACACAAGTGTAGTGCGCTAGTTAATCACTATCAGACGTGTGTTCTCCTGGTCTACCTGTGCCATACAGCATGGCAAGCAGTATTGATGAGATCCAGGCAGTGTCGCTGTAGCCGATATTAAACTCTCGGATCAGCTCCTTGAAGAAGACGCTGACAGCTTTGGGGAAAGCATAGGAGAAGCCAGTGATGACAAAGCCGCCAGCCAACACCGCCCAGCCCCAGCCACCATCTGGTGCTTTCACCCCAGGAGGTCCATCGTCCACCACTGCTCCTCCCATGATGCTCTCTGACTGCTATGCTGAGGTCAGTGGCTGTAAGACAGAGGTAAAAATGGTGTTGTTGATTTTGAGAATTGTCTTATACTATGGTCATGTCTAAGAGCACTTCACTAGGAGGTCAAACAATATGTTCATAATAATTTAAGCATTTATCATATGTATCTGTGGTTAATGCATTTACCAAACCACTCACTGGGCTGGTTTGGTGCTGAGGCTCAAGTTTGTGGGACAGGTTGTTATTTTATTGATAGTACAAGGTCTTCTTTTGCAACCCAGTGTGGAGGAGAGTGTGTGAGCTGTGGGCACTGTAGTGAAGGGTGTACATGTAATAACATGGCATCTATTGTTAACCTCCTCAGGCTGAAGACACTGCCCCACATGCACACATATCCTCCAAGTGTGTTCAGTGTCAGCTCTGTGTAAAATGCATCTTCATTTTGTTGTAGCTTGCTGACAAGTGTGTCAATGTGAAGTATCAGCAAAGCAATACAGAACTGTGTCATCTGCATAATGATGAGATAGACAATTTGTTAGGAAGGAAATAATGTTGATATCATTTATTGTGTGAAATGTTATTATTCAATAATATGTCATTTAACTCTGGCAATAATGTGGCCTGAACATTCATGCCAATAAATCTTATCTGAATTTCAGACAGACAGAGAGAAAGAGATGGATAGAGAGATGGAAAGAGAGAGGAGAGCAGGGTCAACAAAACTATAATAAAACAGATTCACAGAATCCGGATCATCTCAGTCCACTTTGAAAGAACAGCTCATCATCTACAACACAGCAAAGCACATGTTTATAACACCACACACACACTGAAAAATCTTTTCAGATCGTAAGTGAGCTCTCCATTCGGGGCCAACACTATCACCGAGACCTAAGTGAGCTCTCCATTCAGGATGTGCTCAATAGAGAGCTTCTTTCCATTTATTGAGCAACAGAGCGGTACAACAAGTGGATTTCACATCTGAGTGGAGAGGAGCTACATTGTCCAAGTTTGCACTTGGACAATGTAGCTCCTGAAGTACATGTCCCAGAGTCACCACAGTAGACAAACAGAACCGCCTGAGCAGAGTTGGCCTCACCTGACACACTGCACTGAAACGGGTCCCATAAATCACTGGTTCCTGGAGCAGTCAGTACATTGAGCTGTGGTGTCCCAGCCTCTTTTTTTTTAAGAGGCTCCACAACTTACAGTCCATGATAGAAATCCGTTAATGCCTTGATGTCCGGCTGTTTTAAGTCCAGTCAGAAACAAAGATCTGTTCAGTTCCAGTTCACCTAACTGACTCAAAATGGCGCAAGCCAGTACTGTCTGCACTAAATTAGCAGGACCACACAGAAGCTCACAGAAGCTCTGAGACACGTCTTGCTCCTCTTTGTGTTCACATTTAAACAGGCTAATGTAGAAGCTGACAGCATGTTTACGGATTGCAGTGAGATCAGTCAGCACTTGCCCAGTGACAGATGTTAAACTGTGAATGAACCTTTTCTGCCCATTCTTCGCTCCAGACCAAAGAAAAAGTGAGATGGGACATCATTTGGGCTATAGTCTGGAAGTGGGACCTAACCAGAGCCCTCTGAGCTGAGACACCCAGCAGGCTGGTTAAAACAGACTTTTTACCTTTAAGTGTCAAAATATGGTGCTTATCTCCTGTGGTCTCAGCTAAGTCTCAGGAGTTCTTCCACTTCAGACTCCAGAGCTTTCACTGAACTCATTCCGATTTTTGTGACATTCTGAGTGTACAGTTGACAGAAGTGTTTTATTTGGACTTTTCTAAAATCCCACCACTGTTGTCCATCCATCCATCTGCAACCGCTTATCCTGTTAAGGGTTGTGGGGGGGCTGGAGTTGATTCCAGCTGGCATTGGGCAAAAGGCAGGGCACACCCTGGAGAGGTTGCCAGTCCATTGCAGGGCTGACACATAGAGACAGACAATCATTCATGCTCACATTCACACCTATGGGAATTTAGAGTCATCAATTAACATGCATGTCTTTGGACTGTGGGAGGAAGCCGGAGCACCTGGAGAAAACCCACGCTTACACGAGGAGAACATGCAAACTCCACACAGACGAAACCCAAGCCAGATTCAAACCAGTGATCCTCTTGCTGTGAGGCGACAGCGCTAACCACTACAACACTGTGCAGCCCCCACCACTGTCAATTTGCCCCACCATTATTTGCCCCAGTGTTTTGTTTCTGTGGACAGGTACGGATGAGGTGACCCTCCACTCCACAGCCAAAACACTTCATTCTCTCTGAAGACACATAAACAGCATAGTCAAAACCATCCACTCTGAACTTCAATGTCAAGGTTAGCAACAGAGTTGTATCATAAATCATAAATCAGTTGTATTTAGGATCATGAAGTCCTGCCTTCTTAGGGAAATGCGTTACAGGTGCTGAGATTTACAGCCCAGACGAATCAGTTTAACTGGAGACATTAATTGTCCATGTCTCACTAGTTCTCTCTGCAACACTCTATTAGTAATGAACTTTAAAAAATGGACAGCGCAGAGGGTTCAAGATGTGTTTTTTTAGGAGGGGCCTAACCTCAGCATGTTTGAAGGCAGCTGAGACAGACCCTGAGTTCAGACAGGTGTTTATAAAAACAAGCAGACTTGACCCAACAGAATTAAAAACCTCCTTTAAAAACTTGGCTGGGATGAGTCTCAAGGTCTCAAACCTCTCAAAGAGGGCAGACTGTGCAGAAGGAGCATATACATCATTAGGGGACATATCTGTGTTGCTGATGTCAGACATATGATTCAAGCAACAAGGACAGATTCAAGCAATTCTACCACAATCTCAGCTCCACACTCCGCCATTCTCACAGAGAGAGAGAAAGAGAGAGAGAGAGAGAGGAATAGTGAATGAGAGAGGGATAGAACATATATCTCCCATCAGAATCCCCTTATTATAATGAAAACTGTTTCTTCATTTTGAAGATGAGATCAATCACTACCAGGCCCAGGGAAGTGTACTGATCTGTGATGATCTCAGTGCCAGAACAGGTATAGAACCAGATTCTAGTAGCCCACAGGTAGACAAACATATACCTAGGCAAATCAGCATCCCCCCTCCCTTCACATCCCCACAGGATCAACTGTCAAGTGGACACCAACTGCTGCAGCTATGTGGAACACTGGGTCTGTGCATGGTTAATGGTCGACTTTGAGGGTTTCCCTTTGGTCAGTACACCCACAGTTCCCCTTTTGGCAATAGCTCAGCAGATTACAGCATTACAGACCTTGACCCCTTCTGTCTGAGAGCATTCACTGTTACACTGTTTCTTAATTACACTCTACATTAGTAACACTAACAGACCCTCGTGCAATAAACCTAGTAAACTGAACTATACAAACAATAGATGGACAAACAAAAGCAAAGACGACTACCAAAAGCAATCAACATCAAATAATTCAGTCTCGGTTAACCTTTTCTTTCCACCTCATGTCACCACATGGCGGCAGCCTAACCAGCTTGCAAGAATTAACAACATATTTAGCAAACTGAAAAAGTCTCAGCATCACAACAAAAGAGCAGACAATAAAAGTGGTTTGATACAGACTGCAAACAACTGAGAAAAACATTCAGAAGTTTACCAAATCAGAAACATAGACAACCAGATGATCCTGAACTTCACCTCTAATACTGAAAACACTGAAATTATACAAAAAACACACACTACACTAAAAGGGACCATGTGCGGTATCAACTTGATATAACTGAAGAATCCATTGACTCAAATACTTTCTGGAAAAATACAGCTCTTTCAGTAAACCACACAAGGAAGAACTGGCTATTCAAAATGGTGAAATGTGGAAAAACACTTTGAAAACCTGTAAAGCACCATTACATTTGTCCAAAAATGATCTCCTCAGCAAACCAGAAACTCTAGATTCAGTCGTTAAAGACAATCAGAACCCTCGACTATATGTAAGAATCTGGCTCAAAATATTCAAATTCATAATTGAACTAATTTTACTGTACTGTAGTGAAGTGTGGGGTTCTCTTGCAAATAAAAACTTTAAATAATGGAACAAACACCCAACTGACACACTTCAAACTGAATTTGCAAGAGGATTCTCAGAGTCCACAGGAACACCCCGAACAATGGATGCCGAGCTGAATAGGCCAATTTCCCCTTACACCTAAACACAAAGGAGCCAACTCCTACCATTACAGAGCTCTACCTCTACAGCACAAGGCCTAGGACAGCCCTCACACCATTTCAACCAACCATGTTATAGCTACAGAAAAAGGAAATGACATCAACTACTGACATCAAGGACAAAAAAATCCAAACAAACTATTATTTGGCTGTAAACAGACAGTACACAGTGGCAGACTGTCTGACGGCTGTGACTGACAGGAAACAGAGAAAGACAGACTATGTACAGACTCGGTGACCACAGCCAGGCCATAGAGACAGACCTGGCTGCCTAGAGAAGACAGGCTGTCTGCTTTGTCCACAGAGACAGGTGGAGACATGCAACAGTTCATATGAGGACATTGGAAAGAAGTTCTTTACAAAAATGAAATGTAAACTCCTAGATTCTGATGGACTCTCTGATTAAACTAAAATGCAACATGTACTTGTAGAAAATAGTGTCTGCAGGACATGTCAGTGCATGTCACACTGCCTTCATTTACTCAGTATCCTTTCTTTGCTTTCTTTATTTATTTGTTTATTTTTTTACATTTTTTTTTACATTTATCTATATATTGTAGTTTACTAAGTGAATATATATATATATATATATATATATATATATATACATACACACACACATATATATTCTTCTTATTATTTATATTTCTTCTTCTTCTTATTATTATTATTTGTCAATATTGTTCACCTGACAGTCATGACAATAAAGAATATTGAAATGAACTGAACTGAGGTGCATGACTGTGTGTTGCTGTGTTGTGTGTGTGTGTGTGTGTGTGTGTGTGTGTGTGTGTCTGTCTGTCTGTGTGTCTGTTTGTGGGGATTCACCGTCTGAATGAATTTGTATCTTCAATAAAGGCTTGAATATCCTCCATGTAAAAGTCCAGCCTATATTTCTGCAGCATATGCTACTGTAGCAGTCTCTGTGGTTAATAGGCTACTATGTATACCGGACCAGACCGGGATACCAGGTGGTGGCACCATTAACATCATCTACATCAAAGTGTATCACTGACGTGTACACGTACTGTACAGCCGTACAGATTACGTCAAGATTTAGTAAAACGGAAGAATGATGCTGTTGAGGGTCGTGACATCATCCGCCTCAGAGACGCAGCGGAGCGCACGTAGGCAGCGCGACTACCTCTGCGTCCCCGGTACATGAGGAGGAGGAGGAGGAGGAGGAGGAAGCATCACAGCGGTCAGTGAGACAGCTGTCCGCCTGCTCTGTCTCCTGTCTTCTTAGTTGATGTGGAGGACAGACACCGTGTCAGTGTTTTCAATTTCAAACAGTATAGTGTCGAAGTCAGAACAGTTGGTGGAAGGTAAATACTGAGCGTGTAGCCGATACCTGTCACCTTTTTATATCTCATTTCTTTTCATTTTCTAATGTTTCATAGAAAATATAAATGTCCGCCTTATTCAGCGGGGTGTACTCCAGCTGAGTAAGTCTGCTTCCTATGTTACTTAGTGTCATGTCCGCTCTAGATAAAGTTGTCTATTTCTGGTGGGTGGCTCGTTTGTGCCCATCCGTGCGAGAGACAGACGGACAGATGCGGATCGGTGCGTGCGGACCAACCCTGGTGGCCTACGTGAGAACCGAGGCGTAGGTTTTAATGTTCACCTCAGCAGACCTGATGCTGATGTGAAAGGTCCAGTTCTCTGACCAACAGGCGACATCAGCAAATAAAACACGTTATAACAACTTAAACTATCGGAGGCTGAGCATCTTCAACATCATTCTAATAAAGCCGAAGTATTCATTAATATAGTTACTAATAATCTTTAGTAATAATAATCTTACTGCTCACTCACCCCAGCCTCTCCTTACCTGTTACTCTGGCGTTCAACAGGTTGAACCAACATGAACATAAACCGTGATATTCCAAGGAAGAGCAGTGAGCCGGTCGCCTACCTGTTGAGATGCTGTCTCCTTTCTCCACGAGCGCCAACCACGTTAAACGCGTGAGCGCGCCTCCCTCGCTGGCTTTATCATACGGCGGGGGGCAGGAACTATTGTCTATCATTGTAGCTGGGGAACAATTTCACAGACGCACGGTTACCAGGGAAACCATTTGCACCATACGGGAAGAGCTGCGGACCTTGGGTCGTTAACTGACAGCATTGGCCCGCCTGTTTGATTGTTCCGAGTTGACTGTGACGTATGAAGACTCAGAGCCCAAACCGTGCGAACACTGTGCACATCACCGAGCCATACCGAGCCTTGCCGAGCCGCACCGAGCCACACACCACCCGAGCTACACAGGCTAAAGCTTCTGCGCTATGGTAAGCTAACAATAACAAGGTATGGTAAGCTAACAATAGGCTACAGACACTGTGTGCGTGACTGAGAATAGTAACAGAATGGTAACTGAGCCTGTGGCCCACTGATGGAAGTACTGCAGTACTTACTATACTTACTTATAGTACTTATATATATTTGCAGTTGGATTTATATGCTCAGTCACCATTGTGTTTCCGCCTTCAGTGACTTAACAGACATTTATTGAAGTGACTGTTTTGGGGATTGCCGTGTTAACTAAGAACTCAGATACTTCTTTACCAGATAACTTTTTCACATGAGATGGACTCAACTTTAATACAAGTTGATTTACTTCTCAGAATAGCAGCGTCACATCCTCCCATTATTTGTAAATAAAATCATGAGATGGACTCAACTTTAATACAAGTTGTTTACTTCTCAGAATAGCAGCGTCACATCCTCCCATTATTTGCAAATGAAATCATGTTCAACATTACATGCCTCATTATGAGGTTGTGTTTTGTGTGAACTTTAAAAGGTCAGACAGTGGAGTGTGTCGCCACTTACAAATATCTCGGAACTGTCATAGACAATAAACTAAATTTTGAGGCAAACTGCGAAGCTGTGTGCAAAAAGGGACACCAGCACTTGTTTTGTCTGAGAAGACTGTCCACTTCTAACATTGACAGAACCACGCTGACCTTGTTTTATCGTGCTTTTATAGAATCTGTTTTATCGTTTTGTCTTATCTCATGGTTTGGAAACGTGTCCCTAAAAAACAAAAACAGTTTAAATCAAATTGTGAAATGGTCAAGCAAGCTGATCGGAGAGTCTCAGCTCCATCCAGAAGCCCTGTATGCCAAACAGCTACAGAGGATAGCTGAATCTATTATAAGAGATGACTCCCACCCTCTTAATGGTGAATTTAAGCTGCTCCCATCAGTTCGAAGGTTCATGGTACCTGCCTGTAAGTCTAAACGCTACAAAAGCAGCTTTATACCAGCAGCCATCAGTACTGGAAACAAGTAAGAAACTGCAACTTAACTTATGTATTTATTTCTTGTGCTGTTTCTTTTATCTTGTTTTAATGAATGGCACTTTTTGAGCTTGGTTTGATATATATATATATATATATATATAAAAACAAACATATATATATTTATATATATAGGGGTCACGGGGGGGCTGCAGCCGATCCCAGCTGGCATTGGGCGAAGGCGGGGTCCTGGACAGGTCAGTCCAGGTCCCAGTCCATCGCAGGGCACATAGAGACAGACAACATATAGACAGACAACCATTCATGCTCACATCCACACCTACGGGCAAGTTAGAGTGATCAATTAACCTAAATTGCATGTTTTTGGACTGGACTTGGAAAACATACAAAACATACAAACTCCACACAGAAGAGTCCCAAGCGGCGACAGCGCTAACCACTACACCACCGTGCAGCCCTATATATATATATATATATATATATATATATATATATATATATATATATATATATATATATATATATATTTATTTTTTTTATGGATTTTATGACTTTTTATCCACTGATGTTTTAACTTATCTTGTTTTTTATCAATGTGGCCTTTCTTCTTGCCCTTTTTAGCCTAAGCACTGTCGTCACTTTGTCTTGTATTGTGTTGTTTTTGTGTTCACAATTACCAGATGACTCACTCAGTGTAAACCAAATTTACCTACGGGTACAAATAAATATTCTGATTCTGATTCTGACTCATGTAACGCATAAACACTGTTAGCATTGCTTCAGGAAACATGACAACTATTAGCATGCATATTGCATGTTGCAATGGTTGCATGGTGACCCATATTGTGATTCTTAGGTGTATCCCAGTTCCACCATGCAGTCAGATGGGGACAGTGGAGTTGTAGACCTGGGGATCCAGCTGGCCAGTAAAGAGAGGGAGTGGAAGGTACTGCTGGCTGCAAGGGTTCATCAACTGGAGAGTTCCCTCAAAAAGGCCCAGGAGGAGTGCTTTTCCCTCAGGTACCTCGTCTACACCCACCTCACCACTTCAGAATAACACCATAATAGGAAATCTGAACTTCCACAGTGCACCTCAGCTTTTAGCTGGAAATATTCCTTTAAAAATGTAGGACTGGCCATTGGACCCCAGTCTGACTTTCACAAGAAACATCAATACATGCAGATATTTGGGTTGTTGTCAGGTTGCAACTCAATTAATATTATAATATTATAAGATAGTGGAAAAATGTCCATCACAATTTTCCAGAGCCTAAGGGATGTCCTCAAATTCATTTTTTTTATTTGACCAATATTGCAACACCCAAATATATTCAGTTTACAATTATATAAAACAGAGAAAAGCAGCAAATCCTTGTTTGAAAATAATGTTTGGCATTTTTGCTTCATAAAATATGAATTGATTATCAAATACATTTTGTACATATTGAGGAGTGAGATTCTTTACTGTCTTTGCATGGGTAGTGTTTTGTGTCTTGAATTTGTGTAAAGCACGCTGAGTTTTTTTTGTAATGAAATAGAAATAGAATTGCTTAACCCGCAGTGTGGAAAGTTTGAGTAATCAGGTCTCCAGTAAACTGAAATGATGATGACATGACAACAGTCAGAACATTTGAACTCTTAAAGGCTTACGCCATGTAACAAAAGAACATATTTCCTCACCCACCTGTAATGGTATCTGTGCATGCAGATAGCTTGGGTTTTATTTGCACAGGTTTTGAAATATGTGTTAGAGATTTCTGCCTCCAACCCAATACAATGGAGGTTTGAGGATTATCAAGAGTAACAAGGACATTGTGTCTGGAAATACATATTGCTATTGCATTCTATTGAAATGTTTAAATGTCATTTTCAGTGCTGTGAGCACCACAAACTAAATTCTATCCACCTCTATTGTATTGGAGTGGGGGCAGAAATCTCAGAGAATGATATCTCACAGTCTGAACGAGCACAAACTAAAATAAAAGTTACAGATGTAACTATGATTTCTGAATCCTGGAAGACCAGCTAAGGCAGTGTTTTAACAATGAATATCTTCTCTTTTGTGCACACGTAGGTCAAGTTTTTATACAAACAAAGTCACATGTGACCTTGGACGACCCCAGCTGGGTATAAGTTTCCAGTGTCATCTACGAGATCATTCCTACAGAAGCGAGATTCAGAGTGACTAAGAACTCTGTCAGTCATCCAGGATTCATATAACCATAGTTACAGCAGTTACTTTCATTCTGTGTTATCCCTGACACACCAAGCTGACAGTCGGCCAGTCTATCACCATCGTTTTCTCTGTGCAGGACTGTTGGCTCTAGTTTGCATGTGTCTGAGGTTTTTCAGCTGATCCAGCATGTTGAATAGGCAGTGAAGCTTCTCGAGAAATCGCTCTGATTGGCTGTTCAGCTTAAACCAATCAGTGCATGAGAAGAGAAATGCAAGTGAGTAAAGCAAGCCAACAAGTAAAGAGGAAAAACACAGAAGGCTCTTCTCATTTTTCATCTTCATCTCATCTGATCATTCCAACACACAGATATTTTCACAGCGACATAAACATCTGGAATGAAGCTAAGTGGTGAATGAGAGTGGTGGGAAAATGGTTGGCAGATGCTGCTTTGTTTCATGTACGTATCATAACAACGGCTTCTACTATACAATATATCTGCCATCCTCAGTCTTCTGGGTTCCCTTTTTGAACGATGAATACAAACTATGCCCACGAGGCCCCGGCACATAGGTCCTCCAAGGGCACCCCTCTCCGGGTCGGCCACAACATGGAGACACTCCTGGTAGACGGGCAGCTCACCCCAGATGGCAGAGAACGGCTATTCACCCAGTATGCGTAGGTGATGACCTCCACAATCCAGTGGGACAGGCACCATTGGGAGGGAGCACAGCCCTTCTTAGGACTAACGGACATATAGTTGCTCTGACCGCCGTATGCACATGGTGGCTTCTACATAGGCTCTAATGGCCTGCACTGGGCATAACATCCTTGACTTCCCCTCCCCTTCTCCTAATGGGGGGGGGGTCAAACTGCGCACGCTGGATAGGCTGATTGAGATATGAACGTGCCAGCACCTTAGGGAGGAACATTGTATTCAGCCACAGAGGGACATCTTAGCCATCTGACTTCCACCTCAAACATGATTTGCTCATATGCTTTGCTGATATGATGGCAAGGAGAAATGCAGTTTTAGCCGACAACCACCTCAGTTCTGCCTGTGCTTAAGTTTTAAATGGGAGGCAAGCATAGGGTGTCCAACACCAGGGACAGGTCCCGTGCAGGAGCCCTGAGGGCGTTTGGGTGATGCAGCCTCAGAGCTCCTTTTATGAAGAGGGACATTAGTCTGTTCCTCCACACTGTATTAGTGTCAGCCTATCGTGCTGCGATGAAATAGCAGTCACATACCCCCTCAGGGTAGAGGAAGACCAGCCACCAGCCAGGAGAGACTGCAGAAACTTATAAGATAAGATAAGATGAACCTTTATTAATCCCCGGAGGGAAATTCGGGTATAATCGGGTTATAAAGGCTTATAGGAGCCCAGAGGATGTGTACTTTTTTTTTTTTTTAAAGCAATTTGTTTTCATTTCAGAATACATTTTATTTAACACAGAATGTAACAAGGCACTTATGCTAAATGGGTTTAGTTTTGATATATATATATATATATATATATATATATATATATATATATATATATATATATATATATATATATATATATATATATATATATATATTCATTTTCTCTTTTGCTTTATTAAGGAGCAATATGAGGAGCTATATATTCACATATGTATACGTATGTTCACATTATATGTAAAAAAAAAAATGTCATATAGATTCTCTATGTTGTATTATCATTATTCATACTGTAGATTCCTCTGTATGATAACATGCTTGCACATCTGTCCGTCCTGGATGAGGATCCCTCCTTGTTACTCTTGCCGAGGTTTTTTCCATCTTTCCCTGTTAAAAGGTTCTTCCTCCTCTAATGAGAGGGTCATACTGTAAAAGACAGAGGGTGGCGTATCCTGTACAGATTGTAAAGCCCCTGAGGCAAAATTGTGATTTGTGATATCGGGCTACACAAATAAAATTGTATTGATTTGACAATAGTAAATATGCCATTAATTGATGAAATAATCAGTAGGATACTTGATTAGAGCTCGACCGATATGTGTTTTTTTATGGCCGATGATTTTTTTTTTTTCCAATGTCTTTGGCTGGTTTTCGTTTTTCCTCCATCTGATAAAATGCACCAGCTTCATAACAAGTGATACAGAATTTCATTAGTAAACATGTATTGAACAGTACTTGTGATCTGTCTCTCTAATCTGCATTTTGTGTCTGCATGATTTTTCCCAGTTAGGACGTTGTTTGTCTCACGCCCTCTTGCAAAGGTTAGCCCACTGGGCTACATCTACTGAGGTCTGCCGGTAGAATGGCAATTTGATTGACACAAGGGGCGGTGTAGCACATGTTCTACAGCAACAAGGCTGGGCTGCCCGCAGATGTGCCTGCTTGCTAATTGGCTGAATATGCTCAGGCATCTGCTGATGCACATTATGAAAAAAATGTCAAAAAATTGGCCTGATTAATTGGCTTACTGATCAGTTGGTCGACCTCTATACTCGATCACTAAAATAATCAATAGCTGCAGCCCTATGGTGAACACTTGTGGGTAGAGGCCAAATAGAAGCGACCTGAACTGAAAATGACAAAACGAAGAAGCTGCCTGTGGATGTTCCCATTGTGCTTCTGCTTGTACAGTGGGTCTGCTTGTACAGTCGACAGACATAAGATAGATAAGATAAGATAAGATAAGATGATCCTTTATTAATCCCCGGAGGGAAATTTGGGAACATGAACCATTCAACGTCTGCTGGCTGTGCTCAGTATTATGGAATGGCAAGACTTTGATGAGTCCCCTCAGATCCAGAACTGGGTGAAGTCCACTGCCTTTGTTCTTGGCAAGAAAATAAGTTGAGTAGAGTCCCCCTGGGCTCCTGGTTCAGAGGATTTTTACCAGATCATTGGTGATTGTCATTGTCACCCTGCTGGAGGCTCAGGGCCGGCATTGAAAGTTAATCAATCAATCAATCAAAGTTTATTTATATAGCGCTTTACAGTAGCCCACAGGCTCCCAAAGTGCTTTACAATAAAACGATACATAAGAACGCCGCATAAAAACAGAAACATAAACACAAACATAAAAACTGTATAAGAAAGTGCTTCAGTGCTGCAGAGTGCTAAAAGCCTTTAAAAGTACATAAAATGGGAATCAACAAGAAATAAATACATATAGAATAAAAATAAATACAAGACAAGGCTGCCCTAGTCGGTGTTGTTAAGCTTGTACATCTGAGTTAAAGGTTATATTGATAAATTTTATGTAGACGACTCAATTAAAAAAAAAAAAAAAAACATCCGCAGAGCTTTTAGAAAGATGCCAAATAATAGCTTGGCCTTTCCTCAAAGAAATTAATACAACTGAATTCATTCATTCATTTAAAAAATTTTGACGGGTCTGCAAGCAGACTGTGGTTGTGTGTGAGATTTTATCTCAGACATTCTGTTGAAATTTTAAAGGTTTTAAATACAGGATTGGGAGCATATCTGTTGTCGCTCAACATGGCAAAGGCAAGCCA
The DNA here is from genome assembly GCA_947000775.1 of Pterois miles. Taxonomy (NCBI): domain Eukaryota; kingdom Metazoa; phylum Chordata; class Actinopteri; order Perciformes; family Scorpaenidae; genus Pterois; species Pterois miles. Next base: position 3,517,121 of record CAMQGK010000525.1, on the reverse strand, counting down.
GCAGCTCACGGCTAATGATGCTAACGATGCTAACAGTGGCAACAGTGGTGACAGAGCAGTGTTTACCTGAAGGTGAATTGGAGGGTGATGCTACACTTCTGTGACAAGGCTGTCGGTGGGGACGGCATTATCAGCCGTATGAAGGCAGTGTAGAGCAGCCATTGTAAGTTAGCTCGTGGATCACGCCAACATGCACTTAAAGGCACACACAGCTGGCTGGCTATAGTATGTCAACAAAGCACAGAGAAGCTCTAATTACAACAAAAAGAAAAAGTGGTGTCTCAGCAACTTTCAGACCATTTATTAAACAGCAATCTTTTTGAACCCACCGAAACCGTGCTTACTAATGTCGTAAATGATCTGCTCCTAAACATGGATTCAGATTCAACCTTAGTGCTTCTATTACTCGATCTGCAGCTTTTGACCGTATTGATCATTGTATTGGAAAATCAATTTGGCGTCTCTGGCCTGGCTCTTGCATGGGTAATATTGTGCCTACAGTATCTGAATGAACACGGTGTGCCTTTCATCCAGACTGGATTATTGTAATATTTTATTGTCAGGCCTGCCACATGCTGCCACAGAAAACTGCAGCGAGAATCTTTAGCTTCCCCTCATTGACCCCTTATCCATGTCTGTTTCTTCTGATGACTTACTAAATTGTAAATGGGCATGCCCCTCCATACCTGTCCAATCTCCATCAATCATAATCAACTTATATATAACTTATATATAAAGAGCATTGACCTGACTTGACTTAAGTCAAGTTAGTAAGTCATGTCTTTCTTTTTGGGAACAGTGATAACCAGTTAATTAACATTACATCATTACTTGTAATGTTTCATTTGTCAGAGACCGTTACCAGCAACTGAGAGAAGATTTCCAGTTCAACCTGGCCATCCTGGATGAACGAGACAGAGAGCTGGAGAGATATGATGTCCTAACTGCCAGAGCTCGGACTGTGGAGCACAACAGGTACAGTTCATCTGGCCCTCTTCAGTGTAAAGTCCTGGAGGGCATAGTTCACATGTAACATTTAGATTAGGTTGAAATTAAAAATAAGAACATATTTGAATGTGAAGTAGCAGTAGAAGATAGCAAAACTAAGAAAATGAATGAAAAAGCCATTCCATACAAAAACATACAAAATATGCATTGTGCAAATTGAATGCAGTGTATCATGAAAAACTGAGAATGTGAGAAACAAATGTGAATACACATACATCAGAAGAAAAATATACATAAATTGAGCATGAAGATCACACGAGTCAGCTGAAAGACATAAAACAAAACAGCAAACTCCTTCACATAGTCACATTGTTACTTGAGATAGCAAAAAGAGGCACAGTTAGCTGACCTTTCAACTGGTTTGGGGTACTGTATTTGTTATGCTTTGACATAAAATGGTAAATGGACTGCACTTCTTTCTTTTCAATCTTAGAGGGCCAAAACACTTTGCAATGTGCCCATTCTCCCACCTATATACACTGATGGTGGTGGAGCTGTCACACAAGGTGTTGATCTGACCACCAGTATAACTTTAGGTTCAATCTGACATGTACAGGAGAAGCCAGGGCTCAAACTGTCAATCCTGGCAGAGGACCTGCTCCACCCCCTGAACCACAGCCATATTCAACAAGCACATTTTTAAAAATTCATCAATAGTTTTCTTATTCAGACTTCACCATTTTTTGCGATGTCTATACTTATTGATCCTGGGGATCAATATAGTACTATCTTATATTATCTTCCATCCATCCATCGTCAACCGCTTTTCCCGTTAGGGGTTGCGGGGGGGCTGGAGCCGATCCCAGCTGGCATTGGGCGAAGGCGGGGTTCACCCTGGACAGGTCGCCAGTCCATCGCAGGGCACATAGAGACAGACAACATAGAGACAGACAACCATTCACGCTCACATCCACACCTACGGGCAATTTAGAGTCATCAATTAACCTAAACAGCATGTCTTTGGACTGTGGGAGGGAAGCCGGAGTACCCGGAGAAAACCCACGCTTACACGGGGAGAACATGCAAACTCCACACAGAAGAGCCCCAAGCCGGAATCGAACCTGCGACCCTCTTGCTGTGAGGCGAGAGTGCTAACCACTACACCACCGTGCAGCCCTTATATTATCTTATAAAGTAAAATTAAAGAACAACCACAGTTAATAGTGGAAAACGTACCTGATGATTTTGAATCTCAAGTTCATATCATTGAAAGAAATCCTACAATTATTTTTTTTTTAATGTAATCATGCATGTCTGTGTGTGAAGGAGAAAAAGTCTACAATAAATCATGGGATACATCCATCAATTACTCATTTCTATAACATATACTTAAGGTAGCACATTCCATGTAGACATGTTGTTTTGTGGTAGAAAGTAAAGAATAAAAATTGAGTACTGATCCATTGTAATGATTTTGGTCATTGGGAACAACAGTATTCTTGTTGAAAGACATTTGTCTTACAACATGTTTATAGTTATACTCAATGCTGAGATTGATGCTTGTGTATCGAGTGTTTTGGTTGCATCATTTCAGTTTGGATGTGAGATTAACTGAGCTGAATGTTGACAGAGAGATAAACTCAGAAAAAAGAATTTGGAAATTAGTGTTTGGTGGATTATTTCTTTGTTGTTACAATGCTAATTGACATGGCTGGAAAGCCTTTTTACTTCTCTTCATAATGATGTCCAACTTGTAAGGAACGTGCATTTATGGGATGAGCAGCACAGCTGCCCAAGTGAAGTTAGCATTGGCAGAGAATTTTGGCAAATTTCACTTGGGCGCTACCCACATAAAACAAAGTATGTAAAGGTAAGAGAGTCACAAAAAAATAGCAAATCCTGACATATGACAAGGTACACGCTGATATGTTACATGTTTTTAACTGATACATGACAGTTAACACGCTTTTTATTCACTTAGCAAGTTTTTCATAACAAGTTATTTTTGCTTGTGTTATTTGAATGGAAAGTGTCCCTGGGTCATGTGAAATGCACTTGACGTCAACTGTATTATTATTGGGGAATTCCCGGTAACCCAGTATCTATTTTTGGACTCTTACTACTTCAGCATACTTTGAGCTACAGAAACTGTTCAACTATCAAAATATTCAGCTCTTTAAGGGCATTAGTGGTATGATTTTTTTTCTACAATTTCTATTTTTTAAAATATTAAACTTTTTCTCCATTTTTTTTTACAATGGAACTCAATGGAGAAAATCTTCAAATCCTCTTAAATATACTGCTATAATGTTACTGCTTCCCTATACTGTCAGCTACAGACACCATTTGACCTTTAAACAGGTTACAATAATTTGAACTATTAAGGTGTGATTCAACTTTTTGAAATCTTGTATAGTTTTTGAATTATCACAGTTTAAGTTTTATGCTGATTTCAAACTTCTGTAATGTTAATTCACCTCTGAAAGTCCACACAAATATGCAAAAACTGCCAGTTCCCAGTCATTTTTAACATTATCCACACAAAAGACATGTCTACATCTTCATCAAAGTCTTGAGATGCTCAAACTGAAGATATTTCAGGTATACAACTTAAAGTTTTTAGATAGATGAAATCAGAGAAGGGCCTAAGGATTCACCTAGGCAGGAGAAAGTGCCTGAGGGACTTCAGTGAGGGGCCTAGCATTGACCATTACTTCCTGCTCCTGCTCCTATTCCTACTGCCTCTACTACTAATACTACTGCTCCTGCTGCTGTTCCTACCGCCTCTACTGCTAGTACTACTGCTCCTGCTCCTATTCCTACTGCCTCTACTGCTAATACTACTGCTGCTGTTCCTACTGCCTCTACTGCTAGTACTACTGCTCCTGCTCCTATTCCTACTGCCTCTACTACTATCTCCTCCTCCTATTCCTACCCCCTCTACTGCTAGTACTACTGCTCCTGCTCCTATTCCTACTGCCTCTACTACTAATACTACTGCTGCTGTTCCTACTGCCTCTACTGCTAGTACTACTGCTCCTGCTCCTATTCCTACTGCCTCTACTGCTAGTACTACTGCTCCTGCTCCTATTCCTACTGCCTCTACTACTAATACTACTGCTCCTGCTGCTGTTCCTACTGCCTCTACTACTATTACTGCTGCTGCTGGCTCTGCTACTACTACTACTACTACTTTCCACACAGATACCACTTTCTGTTTAATTAAGTATAGTTTTTAAGGATCATTCTGCCCAAATACTACTTTCTGTCAAGCGACTTCCATTTTTAATGGTTCATTCCACCCAAAAACGAGTTAATTAATTTTACCTTCCACCTTTGAAAGTATTACAGTTTAGCTTTTCAGCTTTTCTAGTTATTTCAGCTCTTACATTTTTTTGGGTCATGCTGTTTCAACTTCCGTATTTTCAGCAATGCTTTACAATTAATTTCAGCTGTCAGTATTCCCACACATTTTGAGCAAGAAATGCATTTTATAGTTATCAGTGTTAGTAGTTTTCATCATTAACAAACTATCAGATTTCATTGATTCATTGTGTGTTCATTTACAAATTGATTAATCAAGCAATAATTCAGTTTGTGTTGATAAGATGCAGGCAGGGTGACTCACCTTGTTAATGCATTATATTAAATCTAGAGTAATGTCCCCAGCAGACAAAGTGACTGTCTCAGTGGACTAATCCTTAAATACTGTTGTCATTTGCAGGCAGGGGGAGCTGAACCAGCTCCGTGTGCAGGTTGCCAAGCTGGAGAAGAAGACTGAGGATGGGCAGGAGGAGCTCAGTAGAAGTCGGCTGCAGCTAGACGAGCTCAAGTGGTGAGTCAGTGAGACGCTGAGAATAAGAAACGCAAAAGACAAAAGAACGATTACAGCTGTGATTTGTGTTGGCACATTCTGAATTTACCATCGTACTTTGCCAGTAAAGTGAGTCTTTGGTGGTGAAAGTGTGAACCCCACTACACAATAACAGCTAAATGCCTTAGTAATATTTTTGTTGTTTTAAACAAAACAGACCCCATAAACAAAGTTGGAGAGAGGGTCCAGCTCTGCAGTCTAGGTCTCTGAGCCATTGGGCAGTGGATGAAATGTGTCTGTCTTTTTTCTGTTATGATTATTTTACCACTGCTGTCACATTTCTCTGCTCAAGTAGTGTTAAAGTAATGATTTTTGTCAGGTACAAACTAGCTACATGTTCTTTATTGTAGTTTATTAGCTGTGATGAATTTCCTTGCTAAAAGGCCTAAAAGTAATACAACTTACTTGATGTCCTATGAAATGCAGGTGATGTTAGCTAACACTTTGTGACAACGTTTGATTTCATTTAATTATGTGTGGCTGAAGTCACTGTGCCTTCCAGTTGGTTACATGAAATAGATTAACAAACTTATTGTAGCAATGCTGTTCTCTCGACACCAATGCACAACTTGTTGACGGTTTAACACTTTTTAATTTCACACTGGACTCACACTTTTAATATCGGCAGCTTCTGATTACCTCTAGGTCCCAGCTCCTCTTTGTATGCACCATTTAAGTTTGAAAACACCACTGCTAAGCAACAGCAATATTAACGTTACTGTCCAAGTCTAGAAACCACAGAGGCAAATGGTTTAGCAAGCTAGCAAGTGGGTAACATCACGCAGGAAATGCAAAGACATAATGACTCACAAGGTCATGAATATGACATGAGGGGGTGTTCGTATGGGCAACCCCATTTGAAGGCACTATTTGTCTGGATGGGTGGAAACAGAGGCCTTTGAAACCAATGACGCAGACACCCACATTCACTTTTTGATTGGGTCTTATCAGTAACGACGTGTCCTTTTCTGATTTATCACGTCTCCATCATATTTTCACCAACAACATCTCTCTTGACTACCAGTGGTAAATTCAACATGGATAACAAATTACAGGCATTGCTGTCCTCGTTAGCAGCTGTTGTGCACTTAAATTCTGTATTCATAATGCTACTACTGCCTGCCTGTACAGGAAGGAAGCTATTATTCGAGTGATTTGCAACAATTTTTGTGTCAAGTGCGTTATCAGTCCTACATGGAGCAGAGGACAATCTGCTTTCTGTTTATACCCAGTGTACACATGAATGGTCATGTGATATGCATTTTCAGGCTTGTCAGTATGGATAGAGATCGACTGAAAGTCCACCCTCCAAACTTGCAGACAAAGCCTTCACAGGCTTCAGTTGTAGGTACCATGATGTGTTCATTGTCATCACATCAAGACTGCGAGGGCCTTTCGCATAGAACCCGGCAACAGCACAACACGCTCTGAAACCCATTATTTCCAATGGCTTGTACAATGCAACGACAACTTTTCAAAGCAAGAGTGCCGTAGAGCACACTGTAATATGTGTTGAGCCCAGCAGTGAGGGCAGTGCAATGTGAAAGGCGCATAAGACAACTTTTTTGAAAAACATACAGTTGGCCTACTGTATATTTCAGCATTTCATTCATTTCTGTGAAGAAAACTGAATGAAATTATTTTTAAAGTAATTATTTGTAAAGTTAAAGTTTTATTTCAGAAATAAACAGGATGAGGACAACTCTTTTTTTTTTCTCTTTTTGTGGCTGGATGGTAGCTCTATGGCTGGTGAAATACAAAAGCAGACAGAGGAGTATGAAAGGATGAAATGGGATTTGCAGTGCAGGATACAAGAGATGGAAGGAGAGCTGATCCTACAGAAACAGGTGAACACACACACACACACACACACACACACACACATACAAAGTGTAACATCTGCAGATGTCTATCATCATCATCATCATCGTCGTCGTCGTATCGTCACAGAATGAAAACACATTTTGCTTTACCTGGCTGACCCCCGGAACTGTCAAAATGAACACCCATGTATCACCAACAAACACAAGGCCACAGTTATGCAGCAGCAACACCAATCAGTACACCAACAGTTACTTTTGTAGATATAATTCATTTTCATGGCTGTAAATATAATATATATAATATATGTAATATAATAATAAGGAAAAATAAGGGCCCGGTTAAAGACCTGCACAACCATGGTCAATCCACACGGGATAATTCATTGATTCTTCCTGATTAAATGTCTTCTCATCATGTGTTAAGAAATGAATGGGTGACAAAGTGTAGAAACAGATTCTGAATGATAGATTTAACAGCGAAAATAGATTCTATTAGTCTTTAGCCACTTTTCTTTTCTTCGTATTCACCCTTTTGCCCCCAGCACCTTTCTTCATGTATCCTGTGGGGGATAAAGAGCCTTCTTATATGACACCTTGGAAAGGTTAAATTATTAGAGTGTACTGCATATTTAAGTGTAACTGTCATTTTGTCTTGATCATTCGGAATGTTGTCTGAGGACATTGCTATCTAAAGTTCAAAATGTGCTCAACAGTGAAATTGGCTAATGAGGTCAACACAAATCTCCCTCCATCCAGTAGCCTTCAGACATTTTTTACAACTCACTTTATTCATCATTTTTGAGCATTAATGGTCATTTTTTACCTTTACCACATGGTATTATCTCAAAAGTCCACATTGACATAATGACACCTGAGCCAGTTCCATTTGCTGAATGAAAGATAAGATAAGATAAGATAAGATAAGATATTCATTTATTTGTCCCACAATGGAGAAATTCACATGTTACAGCAGCAAAGTGGATAGTGCAATAAACAAGAAGCATAGGTTTTTAAAAAAGTATTAATACAAATAAAATAATATATACATAGTAGAAAAGTAAAGCTAAAATATGTCCAGCATATCAATAAATAATTGTCCAGTTACTATAATTGAGCAGATGATATAATTGCACATATAGGTTCTTATTGCACTTTGTGTCCACAAGATAAAAACCACAAGATATGATTGAAAGCTCTGACACCTATAAATGTTTAATATGTAAATACTGTATCAGAGCCAAAATGATCATTTCAATCAAGATTTACAGTATTCTTATATGAAAGAGATTCTTTCTACATTTTCTGACTTCTGACAAGTTAAAGCTGCAGTAGGTAGAAATGGAGCAAATATGGTCTAACTATCCTGACAGTAGTGTATGAGACAGGTAATCTGAAAAAAATCATGTTCCTCTGTGTCCTCCGAATGGCATCTGCAAAATTTCACAGACTGGAGGAAAACAACCAGTCAGAGCTTATCTGGAGTCTTTCATCCAGCTGCTGTCTCTGAGCAGCTGTCAATATTCTGTTACTGTTATGACTATTTCTCTCCTGTTCTGATGTTTTCAGAAACATCTTGTAGTTACTGTTTAGCTGCAAAATAAGAAAGTCCAAAGACATGCAGGTTAGGTTCATTGTTGACTCTAAGTGTCCTGTTGGTGTGAATGTGAGTGTGAATGCTTGTCTGTCTCTATTTGTCTGTCTGACTTTGTCTGTCCAAAGTGTACCCCGCCTTCACCCAATGTCAGCCAGGATCAGCTCCAGTAGTAACTACATCACCAAAGCTTCTAGAAAATATTTCACAATAATGTGCAAATAAATTCTGGTTTATTCATTATTGCATATCAGTAGTGCTACCTGATATTCTTTGACTAAATAGGAGTACATACTATCACCAGCAGTTGCTGATGGTTTCAGCATGATGGACTCACAAGAGACAGTTGGTTTTCTTTGGTCCAAATCATAAGTAACTTTAGAGAGAATACATATAATTCCATTCTGTAACTTACCTACATTGTCTTTTTTTCATCTTTACTGTTTAAACTATTTATAGGCCCTGCACACAGACACAGATGTGTATTTCATATCTTCACTGATTGTACCCAGCCCATTGTCACAGCACACATTTTGACTTGTCATAGAAGGGAAAGCACAGGTGTTAGTAACATAAAGCTGGCTATATTCTATTCAGGTGTCCCAATGAGAGTGACAGTGAACAAGCATCCACAACACCAGCATTTAAAATCAATCTTGTGACTCCACTGGAGACAGTAGAGTCACAAGACAGTGGGATACTGGGCTGCTGACAGCTATGCCACAAAGCAATTCCACACAGTAATATGCTTTACATCTTGTGTTACAGCCACTCACAGTTGGCTCTGTACAGTGGAAAGCATCCAGTCGGCAGGACTGAAATAACTGGTAGATTAGCCAGAGACTGTGGCGATCCACAGCAGACCTTTGGATGAACCCAGACAGAAACAGCAGAGCTCTGACTGACTGGTGTCTCTTACTGAATTGGCTGGCTTTGTCATCATGCATACAGTACATCTCCAACAATGTGTGTATGTACTGTATGTATGTGTGTGTGTGTTTCTACATACCTGCCTGTCAGGCAGGATGAGCATGTGATAAATAGGAGAAGAGGAATCTCGTAGGTTAGTGTTACCAATGGTTCATGGCTGCAGTTGCAGAAGGTTAAATATTAGCAATATGTACTCTCCATCTCTGAAACGTTTCTCCGAAATTGCAGCTTGCACATTGAGTGACAGCCCCCTAATTTGTATAATGAGATGGGAATGCATAAAGAAATTTATAAAGGATAGAAAACAGAAATTAATATGTGTCTGCAAATAAATAAGGAGTGAAATGCAAAGGGAAAATCATGGCGATGTGACTTCGTTCATTCATTCAATAATACATTAATTCATTTATTTTTGATTTTGGCAGGTTCAGTCCTCCATAGTTACTGTGGGTGTAGATTTGGTTTCAGAGGTGGAAGACACATTGGAGTCACAAGTTCCTCAACAAAGAATTCAACTGAAAGTAGCAAATTATGCTGAAATTAGTCAATGTACTTTTAATAAATAATGGCAGTCAAACAAAAGAATTGGGAAGGGTATATAAGCTGCTTCATCATTAAAGCTTGCTTAAAGGTTTTTGGCATCACTGGGCAAATATTCCATAATAACCTTTCATCATATTGTAATTCAAGTGTTTCAAGGTAAAACTAGACTTCTGTGCCTCCTCTTGGCTCTGTTTTCAGGCTTTAGAAAATCTAAACTCTAACATAAGACTTTGACTAATCACAGGTCATTTCAGAGAGAGCATTCCTATTGGCTGTGCTCCAGCTGGTGGGCGGTGCTAAGTATTTCCTCAATAGATCTCAACATGGCCGCTAGATCACAAACTTTCTCATTTTACAGCTAAACAGTAACTACAAGATGTTTCTGAAAACATCCAAGGAGAGAAATAGCCATTACAGTAAAAGAATATTGATTCATATTTGATCAGTTTGCTTGGAGTTTGTGAGTGATAGACGGCAGACTCCAGATCAGCGCTGACTGGTATTTTCACACTACCTGTCATGCACTACTGTCAGGATATAGTGACCATTTTATAAAAATAACTTTTTAAAATCGTATTTGCTCCATTTCTACCCACTGCAGCTTTAATACACTGACACAACAAATTCAATGTTTTGTTTACCTATAACAAAAAAGATCACTTTCAATTACTGCTTTATCTCTGATTACTGATGTCCATTTCTAAGGAAATATTATAATTACCCTATTATAATCCCTCCCTGTCTTTACTCACCCATCCTCATCCTTTGATCACAGAGATGATTAAATGCAATGTGTTTAAATGCTAATTTAATGTAAATGTATTTCCATTATAACACACAGTATGTCAGTGTGAATGCAGCAGCTGAAACTATGTTCATATTTGAACCCACTGATCCATGTGACCATATTTATCCATCATTCTTCAGCCCAAATTGTATCTGTAGTCAAATTAATTGTAATAACTTGCTTGTTGGCAAACAAAAATGGCTGTGAGTTTAGTTTCACACCTATGGCAGTGAAGTGTTTCTCAAATGTAAAAGCACATTTGTCATAAATGCTGTTCCTTCCTGAGACAAAGTTCATCAGTATGTAATTTTCATCAACTGCCACTTCATTCACCATCTGCTGTTGCTTGGAAGATGTTAGACAGTGTTTATGCTCAAGAGCAAAGATCTCTTCTTGATTTCTGCTGTAAAGTCATTTATGTTTGCACTATATTACAGCTAAACAGATTTTTAAATGGTACCACACAATATAAAATACAAAGTGGTAGGTGGTAGGGACCGAAATATGCTTAGTGATGTTGTGTTTAGTTATAGCAACTACACCTACATATATCTCATGATAAATATAATGGTGTTAAAATTTGACACACATTACATCTGTAATCTCTTTCCTCTGACCAGCAGGAGATGACAGCAGCATTTGACAGGGAGCTCACACAGCGAGAACATGAGTTCAACTTGAAGATGGATGAGATGCGCGCAGTGGTGCTTTCTCGTGATCTCAAGGTGAGGAGAGTGAAAGAATGGTGTTTATCTGTTAACAGGATGCAAGTAATGTGTCAATTTATGTTGTCCATGAGTGAGTATTACTATGATGGCTAGACGACTGTGTCAGAACATCTCCAGAACTGCAGCTGTTGTGGGATGTTCCCAGTCTGCAGTCAGGACCCACCAAAAGTGGTCCAAGGAAGAAAAACCATTAAACTGGTTACAGGGTCATAGGCGGCTAAGGCTCACTGATGCATGTGGGGAACGAAGGCTGTTGTCCAATCCAATAGAAGAGAGAGAAGAAAGGTGTCAGAACACACAGTGCATCACCGTTTGTTGGATATAAGGCTGCGTATCCGCAGACCGGTAAGGGTGCCCATGCTGACCCATGTCCATCTCCAAAAGAATGCTCAATCCAATTGAGCATCTGTGGGAAACAAGTCTGATCCATGGAGGCCCCACCTCGCAACTTACAGGACTTAAAGGATCTTGGTACTGAAGGCTTGGTGCCAGATACCACAGCATACCTTCGGGTCAGGGCTGTTTTGGTGGCAAATATTATTATTCTAAATCTAGATAAATGATGACAGCAGATTACATGTTTGATGTTCTTGTTGACCTCTAATCTTCTGATGGCTAGTCCGTCACACATTATTGTCATCACAGTGCTGGTGTGTGTGTCGTCCTTATCCAGGTGAAGCTGCTGTCTAAGGAGACTGAAGTTCACTGCCAGGTTCAGCATCAGTCCACGGAGGCTCTCAAGACTTCTAAAGAATTCTGTCTGCAGATGCAATCCCAGCTGCAACAGAAAGACCAGGAGATCAGAGACGTCACTGCTGACAAGGACTACAAGTATGCTTCTGCACTGTGTGTGTGTGTGTGTGTGTGTGTGTGTGTGTGTGTGTGTGTGTGTGTGTGTGTGTGTGTGTGTGTGTGTGTGTGTGTGTGTGTGTGTGTGTGTGTGTTTGTGTGAGTGTTAAACATGTGTCCTCTGTCTCAGAATAAAGGAGCTTGAGGACAGGCTGAAATGGATGGAGACCAAATTGAAGAAAGGGGAGGATGACCACATTAAGAAGTGAGTCGTTGGCTGTACTACTGAACTGTAAAGTGCAACTCACCCATTTTCCAGCTTTTTGTGTGCTGAATTTCTTGGCTGGCAGAGATCCTTCAAGATGTTGACCACGGCAGCAACAATAACAAAGGGAGAGATCATGGCTCCGAAAAGGCAAAACAAAAAACATGGCTGGTGTGGTGGGGAGAACAGGCTGAGAAGTCCACCTTCCACTCCAGCATCCTAGCTTTGGCCTTCTAGACCTTGGAGGCACAGGATGGATGATCTTAAGGCAAGGACCAGATCTTAACAGGACATGGGAGACTGTGGCCTCCTCTATGTAAGTGGGACGTGGCTCACCCAACAGGTGTTGCATCGAGCCGTCCCTCCATCAGAGCGCTACTCTGTTTCTTATGTGGATGGAGCAGAGGAGTTTGGCAGTTCAGAGGATGGGGAAGTATGTCTCGGGATGAACAATAACTGGTGTTAGCCCAGAGACACAACTTTCTCCTGTTCCTGCCCTCCTGGCTTTGAACCAATCCCATGCTATCCAGTCTCTCTTCCCCAGGGGTGCATTTTGGTCATCATCTCTGCTGTGTATGTGTGTTTATGTTCTTCATCATGTTCAACTAGCAGTTAGTAGAACCACAGAATAGAGTGCATTTTGGTCATCATCTCTGCTGTGTATGTGTGTTTATGTTCTTCATCATGTTCAACTAGCAGTTAGTAGAACCACAGAATAGATTAGATGAAGTGATTGAACACTACATAATTTTTTACCCTGCATAAAACCACACCACCAATTACTGGTACAGTATCAGTGCTGCCTCCCTTTCTCCTGTAAACCAGTGGGCAGTGACTTTATTCATTTAAAGATGATGGTTAACTCCTGCTTTGATATTTAATGGTGGTCTGTTTGATAGAGCTGCCCCACATAGTAGGTGGCTGTGCCTGTTTCTCTCACTGAACTGACTGTCACCTTATGCATGAAAGCCAATAAGACCTCACTGGTATGAGTTCTCTAAATGTTTTCTATTGTCTAATTGTATGACTGTTTCTGGCCAGATATGGGGAGGTGGTCCAGGCTCTCAAGGAATGTGATGCACAACTGGAGGCTCAGTGTCAGACCCACACAGAGCGGCTGCAGAAGGCTGAGAAGCGCATTATCAAACTACAAGAGGATGTGGAGGTTCTGGCTGCACAGCTACGCCATATACTGGAACGCCAACATGAGGCCATGGAACAGAAAGATGAGACAACCCAGAGGTGAGACACACACTGATGAAAACAAAAGACGAAAAAAGCAAAAAATAATCATATTGGCATTAACAAACCTGGTATCTGTCTGCACTGTGTGTGGTTGCTCATTCAGTGTGTCTGTTCATGTGTGTGCATCTGTGTGTATTTTCCAAGGCTTCGCAAAGAGGTAGAAGCGACCCAGACTGGCTGGGACAAGTACAGCAGTCAGGTCCTCAGTGAGATGGTTGTCAAGGATACAGAAATCATCACCCTGCAGGAGAGAGAAACTAAACTGAAGACTGAGCTGGAGAGGAGCAGGGAGGAGATGGAGAGGTGAGAGGACAGCAGGGAAATGGAATTAGTTGGTAAGAGATGTAGAAGACAGAGATGGAGACAGGTAAACCACTACAGATATAATACAGTAGATACAACATTACATCATAACTAATGGGATAATCATCTGCATCTTACCTGGGTATTGTTTACAATCACCACCTATGGGCAGCAACTGGTTATTGCTGTTCATCACCTAAATGCTTTACCAGAAGAACCAAAGACACCAGGGAAGCTGGCACCACTTTAAACACCTCAGTGTAGAGTAGATGAGAGATTTATTCTTTACTTATGGGTCAACTCACTAACTTTACCTTTAGCTACCAAGTAGCAGACCAGCTCAGTTCTAAGTCAAAGTTATTGCTGTTTGCTAGCTTTCAACAACACTGATTTGTTAGCTAAACAGATGTTTTAATGTTAAATCAAAGGTATTAATCTATAATGATAACATTCTAACAAAGTTATTAAAGAACATGTTAAAGACAAGGAGAAGTGCCCGTCCTAAATAACATGTCATAATATTTCAAGTCAAATCCAGCAAGCCAGCTACATTACAGTCTACACAAAAAGTGGAGTTCAGGCAGATCAACACAACAGTAATATTAACTACATCCTAGACAGTGACACTGAACACTAACCTGTTTTAAATAATGTTTCTTTTATGAGTTATTCCTTTGGGAAGTTTGAATCTGAATATTTTTCCAAATTTACCAAACTACCCAAGTTAGAAAAGCTTCTATTAACACTGTTCAGATGGTTTGTTGAGCTTGATGAGCAACGTCATGACAACAACTCTGACTAATCATAATGAGGTTTGAGATATCTGTAACTGTTATTTAGGATAATCGGACCTGAATTACACATATCTCTAACTGTCATTTTGACTAGTCACAGTGACGTTATAGATATCTGGAATTCTGACTAGTCACAATGATGTTTTAGATATCTGGAATAACAATTCTGACTAGTCACAATGACATTATAGATATCTGGAATTCTGACTAGTCACAATGATGTTTTAGATATCTGGAATAAGAATTCTGACTAGTCACAGTGATGTTATAGATATCTGGAATAAGAATTCTGACTAGGCACAATGACATCATAGATATCTGGAATTCTGACTAGTCACAGTGATGTTTTAGATATCTGGAATAAGAATTCTGACTAGTCACAGTGATGTTATAGATATCTGGAATAAGAATTCTGACTAGTCACAATGACATTATAGATATCTGGAATTCTGACTAGTCACAATGATGTTTTAGATATCTGGAATAAGAATTCCACCATGTGTTCCACCAATGTAATTACGACTAGTCAAATAGTAATTGTTGATATCTGTAATGTGAATGGATTTCTGTCTCTATGTGCCTCCTGTGACAGTCTGGACGTCTGTCCAGGGTGTACCTGCCATTTACAGTTAGCAAGGCTCTTCAACTAAGTGACTGATTATAATGATGGCCATTGGGGCTTTTGATGTTTATGTAGCTTTGAAGATATGAATTACATGACCTAGTCTGAGGTCCTTTATAAAATCTGTGTGTGTGTGTGTTACCAGGTACAAGCAGCAGCTGAGTGCTGGTTTGCAGAGGGAGAGGGCCTTAGAACAGAAGCAAGTCCAGGCTGAGCTGGAGTGGCAGAGATGCTGTGAGGACATGAAGGCCAAACACTACCTTGCTAATGAGCAGCTAATACAAGACCTGAGCCAGGCTAGAGACCAGGTCAGCCTCTCATCCATGACACAACCCCCTACTGTACAGTCTATGTGGCTGTACTGGTGCACATCAGTCGGGTTCACCTACTGTGGGTTTTTAAATGTGGATGCAAATTGCCCCAGTAAATGTTTGAAATTGCTGCTTCTACAGTAAGATCAGTATTGTATCCAGGGTCAGATTCACTAAGACTTTTGCAAAGGTTTTTCAGGCACTAGGTCAAAACAGGCACACATGACACGTACTGCCTCAGACACATGCATGTATACCAGGCATACATGGATGGAGTCACAGATTGTGTGTCATTTTAGCGTATTTGCAAGGTGCACCTTTCTCCTTATTGCATATGCATGTATTTAAAGGAAGATGGCACAGGTAATAGGGGAAGACATGTTAACAGAGGTTATGTATTCAGCTAGATTTAATAAGGTCACACAGTTTGCACCAGTCAGTTTTGCCAAACTTGCAGTGTGGCTGAGGTAAATATTGTGGAATTATCACTAGCATCATTAAGAGATGAGATAAGGTGAGATCACTAAGAATGGTAAGTCTGCGAAGACAGACTAGTGAAATACAATATCCATTCTTGTTATATGAAGAAACTGTGCACTTTCATGGTGGCAGCAGTACACTGAGTAATAGAACTGTTAACAGGTGGACTGTGTTTCTGTAGTTCCAACAGAGTAATCTGTCTTCTCTCTAATTGATTGTGTTACTAGAACAATTCAAGTTTATAAGCGTAATATTTTAGAATGAGGGGACCTTCAGTATTTAGATCATTGAAAATAAAATGTGTCAGTTTAAGTAAGCTACAGATGTTATTCTGGTGTGTCCAGTACATATTTAATCAGTAATTATGTAAACATAAGTATCAGATCAGATGTATGGGCAGATGCACTCATTGCCATTCCAAAATTTAGTGTAGTTTATTATGTAATTGTTCTTTTTTTGTCAGCTACACTGAATCAGTCTGATTCCTGTAACTGTAGAGTGTACAAGGTTGATTGAAGATTATTTTTTCATACATCTCTGTTATACATCTGCTTCTGAGGTCACATAAAAGTGGCTTTGGCAGACTGAGTCAGTCTTAGTAAACGAGCAGGAAGTCAGTTATTATCTCACCTCCCACTAGTTGCACCATCTGCCAAATTCATAGTGCAAAAAAACACACCTTTCTGCTGACACATAGTGCACATAAGGCACTTCCTGGCCTGTGCATTTGTTTTACAAATAACATTTGTGACTCCAGATAGAGAATGTATCACAAACAAGAAGTCAGATCTGTCTGATGGTAAGTAAACAACAGAATCATTTCTAGTTATTAATTTATTTATTCATATTCTGCCACTAGTTTGGGCAGTGAGTGCATTGATCTTTGTCAGGGTCCCTCCCAAGGTAGAAATGGAACCGCTGTTGTTGCCATGCTGGTTTGATGTAGTCGATAATGACATGAGTACTAAAGTTTAATGTTGGTCTCTAACAGGCTAAAGCAGAGCTGAAGGAGAAAGAACAAGATCTGCAGGATTTGACTGTCTTACTACGCTCTGTTAAAACAGAGAGAGACCTGGCAGTCCAGGTGAGAATACATCCACCTGACACTGTGCAGACTCGTGCCTAATTTCTACTTTTGTGGAAAAGCTTGTGCAGAGCCCCCGCAGAGATTGCAGAGAGTTGCAAAAACGCGCCATGCCCCTCCTGAAATATGTGTCTACGCGTCAGGCACCGCTGACGCCCCAGAAGTTTGAATGGACATCAGAGGTGGGGGGTGGCATGTCCGGACAAGTACTTCTGTTACAACAACCTTATTAATTCTAGGCACAGGTGCTCCTCCTCATTGTCCAACTCTCTTTTTTCCAGCCATTCTAACCTATTGAATCACGCTTGCCAAATAAATCTAAGACCACCTGACAAAGGATTTGAAAACTCTAGGTCTAAATCAAAAAGATGTTATGTGCTACGGCCAATCTGCCGCAGTATCATGTATGCCCGGGACAATATCTGTTAACACATTTTAGCACTTTTGATGAGTGTGCCAAGTTTCTTTTGTTTTTAAGCAACCCCAGCCCTTCTGAAACAACTTCCTGTTTCGTGACAATGTGTCACCACAGCAACAGCATTTCATGAAGGTCTTCCCATTTAAGGGACCAAATTTGAGGTGGATCTGGTTAACCTGCTAAGAGTAGTATGTCAAAATATAGTGATTGTAACTTCTGCCACTAGGTGGCAACATGAGTATGATTCAAAATTGGCATGTAGCTGTCTTCAGGACTGGATGCTCCTCAAACTTTTGAAATTTGTCACACTCTTCACTGTAAAGTATCAGCAATGTCTTAAGACTTTTCTGACCACATTGAGGTCGATCTGATTAAATTGTGGAGTACATCAGAGTGCAAAACATGTCATTCCTGTTGCTAGTAGGTTGTGCTATGAAAATAAGCCAAAATTTGCATATGGATTTCTGGCGAAAGATGCTTTTTCGCTGGCATACCACGGCAATGTAGTTTGATATAAAAACAAGCTTTTAACAATTTTTCATCACAAAGATCTTAAGATAATAGTGACTAAATTTGAAGTCGAACACATTAAATCTCTTGGAGGAGTTAAAATACGTTGCATGGAACAAGCAAAATTGCCCTAAAGTAGCACATTCAATTCAAATGTGATTTCCTGTTGGTTTGAAGATATTCCTCCAAGTGACTTTTTGTATGTCTCAATAGGTTTTGCCCACAAAACAGAGATTTTAACAGAGATTTTGTTCCCAAGAGGCTTACCAGTGGTTTATGATCAGTCTCACGGCTCAAGTGTTGTTCACTGCTCTGATCTGCAGACACTTTGGTTGCTTTATTGAATCATGGAGAGCTAGCTGTAATGGATTCCACCATTTAGTGCATAAAAAGGGATAGAAATCTTTTTTGTAAAATCTCCTGATAAATACTTATATAGGAAATAGGTACTTGCAGTAAATCATGAGTAACTTGATACAAAAGCATCTACACATTTTGTACTTTAAACAGTACAATACTGTCTGTGTGTCTATTTACCCAAAGGGTCTCACACCAAAAATAGATTCTCTATCATCAGAAGAGATCGGAAGTCTACAGCAGCAGAACAGCATCCTGCGGGCCGTGGTTACCCAGATGAGGAAGGACATGGAGGGTCTCATCCATGTCCTACCCAATCCCCAGGCCCAGCCACAGGCCTCCTCTCCTCAGCCGGTTCAGCATCCAGGAGCCTCTGCCGCCACCTCCATCACTCCTACAGCCAACACTCAGATGGGCACTGGACCACCGGCCCAGTCCACTAACATGTCAGGTGTGGACAGCTCTCTTTTACAAAACCATGGTTGATCATTTTCATCATCCAGCAAATTATTCATTCATTATTGGGTATACTGTGGCAGGCGACACTGACCTTTTATTTCACAAAGATTAACTAAAACTAATAGTCAGACTTCGGTTAGACATCTAAATTAAGTATACTTAATTACACAAAATGGGCTTTTCGCAATCCAACATATGTACTCAATGCACTCAAAACACGACCGACACCTATTTCCATGCTCTCTGGCTGTGTTCACCTGTCTATCAGTTTTGGGCAACAGTCACAGAGAAACTCTACACTATTTTGGACTGCAGGGTCCCACATTCTCCAAACCTTTGTTTAATTGGTGATCTAACATTGACAGCCCTACCAGACCATCAATTGCAACCAGCACTTGTAGCTCTTGCTATTGCCAAGAAAACAATTCTGGTAAACTGGAAGGATAAGAAAGCCCTCAACATCAGCCATTGGCTGAACCTCCTCATAGAACACATTTCTCTTGAGAAAATATCTGCTATCCGGACAAACCAACTGGCATCATTTACAAAGAAATGGTCTCCATTTATTAGAGCTTTAAATATAACTCCATAGCTTCCTTTTGTCTGTTAGTGTATGCCATTCCTCTCATAAATTGTATGTGCCTATGGTCTGTATCTTAGCTCATGTCTCCTTGGCTATGTTGCAGGTTTTTTTTTTTTTTTTTTTTTTTTTACTTCTTTTTTTTGTGCCTGTTGTTGTTGTTGTGGTTTTTCTCCTCATCAAGGAATGATGGTGCCAGGAGCTCCAAGGCCGGGTGCATGCACTAGGGGTGAACTTTCCCTCTCGTCCCTGGGTTTGCTGTCTGGCTCTGTGGGACCCGCCTGGCCCCCCCCTGTGTCCGTTGCCTCTCCTCTGGTGCTCCAGGGCTGCTGAGTCTCCTCGCTCTCCCTGTGTCCTGGGGGAGGTCGGTGGCTGGTCTCTCCCGGGGGCTCTGGCCGGCCCCGGGGGTGTGGGGTGCGTGTGTCCTCCTGCTGCTCCCCCGTCCGCCTTCTGCTCCCCTTCCCTCCTCTGCTTCCCTCTCCTGCCTGCCCGCTCCTCCTTGCCCCTCTTCCTCCCTCGGGGGTGCCTGGGGCCCGCCGCTTCGTGGGGGTCGGCTGTGGGTTCCGGGCGCTCTGTGTGCTGGCGGGGGAATCCGGCTCGCCTGCGCACAGGCCCTGTTCCGAGCATGTATGCCGTCACCGGAGATCGAACGCTGCTGGCTGGGGGCCTTGGTCCGGACATGGTGCGGCTCCAGTGGGCGGTTGTGTGGAGGCGGGGTGGGTGATGTGCTTCCTGCTTCCTCGGCACAGATGCTCCTGGGATGTGCGTGGCGCTCGTGGGCTGTGGGTCTTTGGGGGCGTCCCTTTCTCCCGTCTGGGTTGGGTTGCGTGTGGCTGGCCGGTGATGCATCTGTTGCGACGGCTGTGATGCCTCTCCGCCGCTGCGCCTCCCGGGGGTCGTAGTGGTCTCGGGCCCCGTTGGTTTTCATGGTCCCCCCCTGGTCCCTGGCCTCTTGGTTCTTGGGGCCCCGCGCTACACGGCCTGTGACTTTTCTGCTTCTCTCCCGGCTCCTGTGCCTTGGGCTGGACCTGCACCAGCCTGCCACTTACTTGCACTTCACACATCACACACCTCACTGTATATAATTTCTTTAGGCACATATAGGACCACAACAGCCAGGGTTCTGTGGATAGGTGGTGGGGGGCTGGCGGTTTATGGGGTGGGGCGGGTTGCAGTGCTCCACGGCATTGTGCCCCCCCGATTCCCGGGTCTGTGCTGCTGTGGGATCCCGGGGCTTTGGGGCTGGCGGCCGGGTGGGGGGGGTCCTGCACTCCTGCGGGTCCCCCTGGTGCTGCGGCCCCGGTGATGTCGCGGGGTTGGGGCTGGTGCCCTTGTGGTTGCTGTGGATGTGGCGCTGGCTAGCTATGTGTGGTTGCTCAAGTGTAGTTGGGGGATGGGGCGCCACTCTGGATGTGTGGGCCGTGGGCTCGCTGCGCTCCCGGGGGTGATGAGCCGGTGGATAGGCGAGGGCCGTCCTTCCTGCCGCTGTGCCTCCTCTCGCTGCCTTGTCCACTGTTGCTATCTGGGCCTGGTCCTGGCGCCGGGCTCTTCTGGCCCGCACCCGGTGACGGCCCGATTAGTGCTGGCTTCCCCTCCTGTGTGGCGCGCTCGGTCCCTGTATCCGGCTTCCCGGGTTGCGGGGGGCCCCCTGCCTCCCCGGGGGTGGGGGGGTGGGTGGGGTGTGTGTGGGGGGTGGGGGCTGGTGGTGGGGGTGGGTGGTGGGGTGGTTGGGGCTGGGTGTTGGGTGGCGGGGGGGCTCTTGCGCCCCGTGCCCTCCGGGTTTGTCCTGGGCCCCCTGGGGGTGGCGGGTTGCCGTCCCTTCTCGGCCCTTGGGTTGGCGTGTTTCTCTGTGGCCCGGGTGGCTCTTCTGGGGGGCCTCCGGGTACTCCCGCCTCGTGGGGCGGGGGGCGCTTGACCATCCGGGCCGTGCTAGGCCACTTTAGCCGCTCAGGACTTCGGTGTCCACCACACATGCATGTTTGTTCAGGGCTTACCAGCTCCTGTCGAGTCCCACTGTTGAGAACTAGCGGGACCCGACAGAATGTGCTGAATTATACCTCACACTTCACACTAAACTCAGGCCCTCTACACATTCTTCCCTCACTTGCGTCCTCTGGCAGCCTACTCTACACTATCAGAACTTCCACAATTCTGGTGTTCAATACTGTCCTTTTTACGATCCCTTGTTTTGTTTTGTGAGGTGTTGGTTGTCAGGAATAACACAGCAGCTTACACTCATACATAACACTGCCTGCCTGTCCGTACTCTCCCAGTCCATCTAGTCTCGTCTCGTCTATCGTCTGTTTCCCCTCAGCTCACTGCGGTGCAGCACTGCCCTCTCTGGCACAGGTTAGGAAAATCTAATAAAGAATGACAGCTTAGTTTCCAGAGGGGGCAGGTGATGGTCACACACGCATAAAACATTAAGACATCTTACTGCAAGACTAAAATATGCATCAATCTCATAAAAGGCTGACACCGCCCACTGTGGTGTTAAACCATGAGAATAAATGCAGACAAAAAAAAAAAAAAAAAAAAAATTAAGTATACTAGTATACAAGTATACTGTATACTATATATATATATATATATATATATATATATATATAACACACAGTATTGTATACAGTGTATACCGTATATACAGTATTATTGTATATTAGATATATTGTAGATAATATATACTATTATATTGCCATTCGCATCTGCATAGTTTGTCACAGAAGGTGGCTGAATGCTTTACAGTAATAAAGAAAGTAATCCACAATTGAGTAATGTAAGTATCTATCCAACTGTAGCTGTAACTAACTCTAACCTGTGATCATATGCTCAGCTGGTGAAACAAGACTGCTGTACTACAAAAAAAGGACATAGTTTAACAATAATTTCACCTAATGACTGACATCTTTATCTCTGTTGGAATGTTGTTTGTATAGTATTTTGTAAAATTACATTTTGTGGAAACTTTGACTTCATTCATCTTTTTTCTCCTATATGTGGTGTGGATCTGCAGATGGTCTGTGCTCAGAAAAACATGTCAACACCTGCACTTTGGCGAAGCAGGAGGTCAGAGTGGATCATACGGAGTCTGCTCTCACCAAGCTCATGGAACAGGTGCTGAAGGAAACCAGGAAATTAGTAGAAGTTTGCCTGTCAGTTCCACTGGACTGCCTGGACCAGTGGTGTGGTGTGGTGTTAAAGCTGCTGACCTCTTTAGAGCTGGCCCATGATTATTGAACAATTTCCCACCAACACGCAAATGTCAAAAGTGGACAAGACACATACGTCTATTGTATCTTAGTACTGTGTAACACTGTCCCAACAAAAATGGTAGTTTTTTACTGGGTCAATTCACCAGTCAGTTATGTGAGATTATGGGAAGATATTGGATAAACTACGGCACCAACCCAGTCCCTTCAAGTTTCATCTCTTCTTTACAGAGTGCACTGGTGCGGCAACTCCAACAGCAGATCCTGTATTTGCGGCGGCAGCAGGCATCACGTCTGATGTCCGGTGGTTTGTTTGACAGTGTGCAGGGCGCTAGAAGCAACCGTTCAGCCCTGCATACCAGGCTGAAGCAGGCAGCATCCTGTATCGCCCGTCTGAGCAGAGAGAAACAGCAGCTGATCGCGATGGGGAACCGCCTCCGTGCCCAAATCACAACTGCTGGTACAATAACACAAACACACACTATTACTATTACTACTACTGCTACATTAAAGAGCACGCAGTGTTAATATGAACATATTAACCTGGATTAATTGGTAACCTGGATTAATTGGTAACTCTGCTTTATTAAAACAGCCCCAGAAACCAAACACATGAGTTACTGTATGGTTGGTTACTGTTCTTAGTGCTACTATCCTTATAATTACATACTGTATAATTATAAGGAAGTGTTAATATGAACATATTAACACTGCCTTATAATTATACAGTATAATATAATTATAAGGCAGTGTTAATATGAACATATTAACACTGCCTTATAATTATACAGTATGTAATTATAAGGATAGTAGCACTAAGAACAGTAACCAACCATACAGTAACTCATGTGTTTGGTTTCTGGGGCTGTTTTAATAAAGCAGAGTTACCAATTAATCCAGGCTTTTTTTTAAGGAACTGATGTTCACAAATGAGGTTTGACTGAAACCCAGCAGTCCATCCTTACTGACATACTGTACATAGCCTTTAAGCCAGAGCAAGATGCAATTTCAGATATATTACAGTTTAACATGATGGGCTGAGGAACTGAATTACTTAAAATATTGAACTCATCCACAACAATCTCAGCATGGTACCCCTGCTGACATGTCCAATTAAAAAACACATTATTGCTTTAGGCACATGAGTGTGTCTGTCAAATAAAGCATCTGTTTGTAGCATCGAGCAGCAGTCTCATAATTTGCTCTTATTTTAAACACATTTCGATATCTATTTAAATATTGTCAACTCGTCCTGCCAGCAAGTATTTATTTATATTTCTATCCAAACCTGGATGTAGCTTATTTGTCTATGTTGTGGGAACCACACCATTTTATGAGATAATTTCTTAATTCATTAAGGTGAGCTCATCGAATTACATTATCCTTCAAATATCAAACTAAAGAAATGAAACACCTTTTATTGAAAATGTGAGAGTGGGTTATAAACATTATGGGGGCGGCAGTAGCTCAGTCCGTAAGGACTTGGGTTAGGATGCGGAGGACCTGGGTTCAAATCCCCCATGGACCAAGACCATGGGGGATTGCTGGATTAAGGTTGCTGGAGAGGTGCCAGTTTACCTCTTGGGCACTGCCGAGGTGCCCCTGAGCAAGGCACCAAACCCCCAACTGCTCTGGGCGCTTGTCAGGAGCAGCCCCCTCACTCTGACATCTCTCCATTGACATGTATATGTACTGTGTGAACAACAGAGTGTAAAACCGAATTTCCCCACTGTGGGACTAATAAAGGAATATCTTTCTTTCTTTCTTTCTTATAAATCGGATTTCCTCCATATGCTGACAGTTGTCTTACTTGACAAACCAGCAATTATGCTGAACTTGAATCTGAGCTGAGTGGATGATCCAGCAGGGAGTGCTGCTGCTGTACCTGATAATCCCCACACCGTGGGCCTTTAAAGTCATAGCAGAGCTAATCTCTTTTGCTGTAACAGTTATGCTTGGTGGTATATGAGGGGGGACATGGTAACCCCTGTCTCTCTCAGACATACCCTCTGGTATCAGATGTGAATGTCCTCCCTGCTCTTTCCCCAGCCATCCACTGACTTCTTGATAACCTTTGACCTCTTCCCAGTGGATGCTGTGAGAGGTTTCGGTCTGCTGTTCATTCAGTCTCATTGCTGTTTCACCGATGTAGTGTTTCCTGCAGCTGTCACATGTGATGTCATACAGGAGGGGGGTCTTTAGGGTGTACCAGCAGACTCTAGCTAGATGTTCTGAGAGTCCAGCCACTGGGATTTTTCTGGTGTCCCCACTGAGTTAGCAGTGTTTGTCCTGGTCTTAAGTCTCACTTCATTCCTGTCCATAGCCGTTGGTCCAGATTGCCCCCAGACTTACAGAACCCTCCTTTCTCTATTCTCCTCCACAAAACAAACCAGAGGAAACACTACATGAAAAAATTAGACTCCAAGTTTCCAGTTTATTAGGTACGGTAAATGTAAATGGACTTGCATTTATTTATCTCCTTTCTTGTCTTCCGACCACTCAAAGCTCTTTACACTACATGTCAGCATTCGCCCATTCACATTCACACACTGATGGCAGAGGCCAACCGGCCCATGAGGAACTAAGCTAAAAACTGTTCTGGAGCAATTTGGGGTTTAGTATCTTGCTCAAGATCACTTCTGACTGAAGGAGCCGGGGATCAAACGACCGACCTTCCGATTGGTGAGCAACCCACTTGACCTCTAAGCCACAGCTGCCCCTAGGAGCACCTCTCTAAATTCAGTGCAATCCAAGACAACAACAGCTGTAGTAGTACCTACCTCTATCGAGCTTAGGATGTTCAGTTTCCATTGACACTGTACCAGAGGTGTGCTGATTCAAATCTGTGGTGTTTTTAGAGGCTGTAGTTTATGATGCTTTTTGACTTTTATTGCATGTTGTTGAATGTCTTTTATGCCCATTTAATCATAGCGTTACTGATGTGGCGTCCTCTTCTATTGTGCTTTCCATTCAGCTAATGTGGCTCCTCACTTCCCTCCCTCATGTCTTAGCTCCTCCCAGTGGGGATGATGGAAAGGGATACAGGAATTGTATTTACCAGAGGGGACATGCTCGCTCATTCCATCGTCATTTTGAGCAGAAAGACAATTACCCATGATGCACAGCATCTCAACTGTCAAATGTGTAGAAATAATTAGGTAACAGTTTATAGTTTAAAATCACTTGATACTTGATGAATCCTGCTCTTGTTGCAGTTATGGATGCACTGCATACATCAGGGCATCGTTCGAATATATAATACGAATATATAATATGACAGAACAAAATGTACAGGAGGGAGCAATAAAAGCAACTATAAATATTCTGAATTTACAGCCAAATTAGTTGACAGACCACAGTTACAGTAGGTTGAAGGCTGTTTTCAGGGAAATAAAAAGCCTTTTTGCTTAGACAATGTCGCAAAGAACATCTAAGTCATTCATGATTCAAATTCTACGCATATCTAATATTGTTATTTTGTGAATAACTATAGAGGCACCATTGGTTCTATCATTTTTTGTTTCCACTGGGAGTTTACCTAATCTACAGTATTACTGTAGAATCATACAACACTATGCATATTATTATAGTAAAGCCATTTCCACAAGCGTGGCTCCTCTTTTTACTGCCCCATCAGATCAGCTGAGCAATTACTAAAACAGATTTTGATCAAAGAAAAAACTTCAGCAAAACATACGTCGCCTCCTAAAAGATTGAAACATCCTTGATGGGTGGACCTCGATCACCTTCCATGTCACTGGCCGGAGGATGGAGGAGCTCGGCCAGAAGGAAGCATAATTAGCGGAGTGGAAAGCATCTACAGTATGTGTGTCTAACAGAACCAGTGGAGCCAGAGAGGGAGTCCTCCACAGAGAAACAAGGAGACCAGCATGATCGGCTGCTTGCTTTGGAACAGCTGCAGTACCAGCTCACCACACAGGTATCTGCTCCAAATTATACGTTGATATGTTATTTTTCGTGGTGCACTTTTGCACGTTTAACCCCTCAACACATCCATTCATGTTCAATTTTAGAGTAGTATTTTTTTTTTTCTAAATTGAAGGTAAAGATATTTTGTATTTATATGGAAGTATTTTAAAATTGGACCAAGTAAGACACAAAGATCTATGTCGTGTCTGTGTGTTAAGTACGGAGCTGGAGTCAGGACATCGTTAGCCTCGCATCATTTGTGGTTTCCCAGTGAGTTCCATGCTGGAACTATTTCTTGGTGAAAAACAAAAATAACAGACAGGTAGTGTCATCAATGTGAGCTTATCAGGTAAAGGGACCCCCACAAAGTAGACTCTGAAGGCCAGGTCCACTAACCTGGTGGATGTGACAACCTACAGCCACTGTCACAAACTATATGTAGGAGAAAAGAGAAGAATCGCACAACAGCAGTATACTATGTGATCAGAAAGGGCAGGGTTCCACGGTCCTCTACACCCATTTCAAAAACCACAGACAGCCACTGAGAACGCTGTGTGAAAGACCCCACAGGAAGAATCATCCTGCTCTTAGCTACTTCTCTGTGCTACCTCTAGAGAGCACTGTGGCTGGACTAATGGATTTATTTCTTCAGGAGCTGCAGTACGCACTGAGGCAGAGGGCTTGCACATTTGCTGAACAGCTTCTACCTGGAACCAACAACGAAGATCCTGTCACAGAAGGGGCTGCCAACCCTTGGTCCCAGGGGCACAAAACCACAGACAGGCCTGAGGTAACAGTATACTGTATATTTCAATTCAGATTTAGCTATCTCTATGATTCCAGATGTTTCACACACACTGTAAGTAAAACATCCTAACTCTCCTGCTCTCTTCTTCTTTAGAGGTCCAAGAACAAAGAGAAGGGGCTGAGTCGGTCCCAGAGCTCCGTTGATGAGGGCCTGCAGCCCAGATCAGGTCTGTCCAGGTCTCAATTCTCATCAGACGAGTCGCTGCGGTCGTTAAAGGAACTGTGGGAGATACTAGACCATGGATTCAGTCCATCTATTTTCTCAGAAGGTAACCACCTCAGAATAACAAGGACTTGACTACTTCTAACTGATACTGTTATTTATATTGCTGATATTGAATCAGTATTAAATAGGTTTTATTTGGATCTTGTATATGCCTAAAAAAATCACAGAGTCAGCATTTTTCCTGCTATCTCCTATCAGGTCAGAAAAAGAACATGTTGACACTAGACATGTTCGGAGCAGCTCACCCAAACAAGGTTGTAAATGATTGTCCACAGACATTAGCTCTCACTGGAGAGGTCAATACGTCCCTCACTGGACCTGAGATCCACGTCATTTTTTTGTTGTAAACTTTATTTCACTCAAGGTGTGCCCTCCTAATGTCACTGTATACTGTATATGTAACAACTACATATCAGATTTACTTTTCATCACAAATAACATGGAATGCAATATATTGTAATGGCAAAGTGAATGCTTCCATGCATTTTACATGGTACAGGGGAATATTTGATTTGATTTAACAATGTGTGCTAAAGCATTAACATCTAAATCTGGGGTCCACCTATTCATTTACCACCTCAAACTACTCCTAACTATCTAACCGCTTTTAATCAGCCCACTAGGCTCAAAACATCCTGAGGAGCCTTGCTCAAGGGCACACTGGTGGTAATGATAAATCCTGCAGGTTCAGCTTCTCAAGCATGAATATACTGTATATGTGACTTTTTATTACAATATATGACATGGTGGTGTATTTTAATTGTCACCAAAAATAATACAATAACCAGTACAATGTTTTGTAATATATTACTCCATAAAATGTTATTTTATAGCACATTATTGGCAAGTTATTACATTATATGATGTTAAGTTATGAAATGGAGGAAACAAAGATATCATTTAGGAGCGGTCCAAGCCATTTGTGGGCCTAAAGCAGAATCTGATGATTTGATTTTCTTTGAATCGGATGTACAGTAGGTTAGCAGAGTTACAGAGGCCAAGGTTGGTATTCATCCAACTGAGAAACAATGGAGCACCTACAATGTGAGAATCCTCTGCTGAGGCTATGATGATGATGATGTCTAATATTAACAATATCAATGCTCATATAAAGGGAATGTCTGTGGAGTTTGTATGTGTTAGCGTGCATTTTCTCTGGGTTCTCCGGTTTCTCCCACAGTCCATAGACAAAGCCTTGGGTTACAGGATGGGTCAAGGCATAGGAACTTGAATTTATGTCCATGTCTGATACTGATACTGTAGTGCTTTTATCCTTGCGGCCATGCAAACTCACAGACTTGTCACGATGGTAGCCTGTTAGAATCTGCAAGGTCTCAGTCCACAAGTCTGGTGGGGGGAAAACTGCTTATTTCTCATATGTCTCAGGCTGGCTATAGAGAATCATGAATAACCTTTTCCCATTATGAAATTTAAGTGTCTTGTGTGAACAGACTTTTAATAAGTATGCTAGCGTTCAGTAAATCAACAAACTAGTGGGCGTAGTCTTCTGTGTTGAGGACAAAGTGTCCAAAAACCTCCGTCCAGTATAAGCAGTGGTTGGATCAGTGATGGACAGATGGAGGGAGGGTCGTAGTCTGTCAGCTCTACAGGGAACAGTTTCTCAACCAGAGCAGCTGCCAGATCAGGCTCAGACACAGTGATCAACATCATACCATCTAAGTAATTATGAAACCAGACAAACCTTGCACAAGGTTTCAGTACACTTATGATAGCTGCCCTGACTGGGTCAGATAGTTTATTATAGATATCAACCAGCAGTTAATTTCACTGTGAGCAAGGAGGTGCGGTTGCAACATCAAGACAGAGCAAGAGAAAGAGATGTTTTTTTAAATCTATACTGTATCTAGATAAGGGGCTCAGGAGGTAGAGTGGGTCATCAGCTGATAATAGGGTTGGTGGTTTGAGCTCCACCCCCTCATGTCCACATGCCTAACTGTCCCTGGGAAAAACACTGAACCCCTCTTGATGGTCTGGCCAGCACCCGTCGTGGTAGCCATCGCTGTGAGTGTGTGTGAATGAGCTGCAAAAAACTTGTCAAGTGCTTTAGATGAAAGTTAGAATATGATATATAATTACAGCCATTTACCATTTGTATATCTTGTCTAGTAAGTGCAGCAGTTAATGAGAAAATATTTTGTAATGTTAAAGTATTTTAAAACAGTCCTGCAACCACATCTGCTCAGAAAAGTAAAGACTTTTTCCTTGGCCCGTGCCCTAATTTCTGCTAACAAGGAAATGATGGTAGCTTAGACGCATCCTGGCACATCTTTGCCTTTATTTTCATCTTTGTTCTTCCATTATTACAGCAAATGTAACTATTCCACATTCACATTATTCTTTTAAGACATACAGTAGTTTCCATAGTTCGGACAACCACAAATATGAACCTAAACTTGGTTGAAGACACCAGCAAATGAAAATGTGTCATCTGTAACATCTCTCTTGTCTGCACCTAAAGGTGAGGGGGAGCTGAGCAGGAAGAAGGTGGGTGAGTCTGGTGGTGCTGGAGTCCAGATGATGGTGCATGGTAACAGTGCTCCCATCCATAGCCAGCCCACAACCGAGGTCCAGCAGAGGAACCCCTCTAAAACACCATCAAACACAAGCAAAACCAGCAGATCTGGATCCGCTGGCAGGATCCGCAAGATCAGAAACTACAATGTGAAAGACTGACACATGTATAGGACAAACTGACAGTATACTGGTCATGAGGAGTCTGACTCAGCCTGTGAAAACTGTTGTATAAAATATCTCATGAGCTGATTATGTCATAATGATTCATAACAGAAAGCCTGCTGCATTACAAATGAGGGACATGGGGTTTGAAAGGGAGGGTCTAAATTTGTATTTAGGTTACGCTTTTTCCAAATGAAGAGTACACACAAGAGTAAAAGCATCAACTCGAGAAATACACACCAATCAAGAAATGCTTCAAATGCCAAAACACATTCTTCATTACATTTCAGAATAAGAGCATATTTTTTATATTTTACTGCTCCTTCCAACATCAGCACTCACATGTCTGAGCAGTTAAGGGACCACAATAAAAGTAGTTCTATAGGCTTCTAGTAAACTGTGTATGATCCTCCATAATATTTGTTAATGTATGTGTTGCTAAAGGCCCTTCTGTATGCATCACTGCACTGTATTAAACTCACTTTGTTTTCCCAAACAGTTCCAAGACTTGCTTGTCAAATGTCTGTTAACTGATTGAAGTCAATAGCTACACGGGCAAAGTATGACAGCGTCTAACCAGGGAAAAGGAGCTAATGTGTGCCCCAAACGTCAGATCAAGTTGTGAATCGGGTCTTGACCAAAGCTAGGGCGCCCAGGTGGTTGTAACCAAGAACTGCAATGTCATCCCCAGTCTCTCTCCACACATGACCTGGCATCTGTCCACTTTCAACTATCCAATAAAAGAAAAAAATACCAGAGAGAATAATTTGAAATAAAACCACCAAGCTGCCAAGGAGACAATCATCATTACTACAGGTATCACTAGTATATACAGAAATCCAGTAGATTACTAACACTATGTGATGTCTCTTCATGGTGACTCCTCTCATGATGCTGCAGAGAACAATCCACTGTTCTGTGATTTTGCACATAGGCTGTTAAATCCCTTTCTATTAAACTAATTTCTATGAAACAACATAGGCTATTAAATTCATTTCTATGTGCTATGAAATTAATTTCCAGAAAGCAAACGATTTCTGTAAAACTAAAATTGTATACTTTGTGTGCATTGATGTGACAGCCCATAAAATGTCTGGCTACTGATCACAGGGTCACTGCTTCTTCTCGCTTATCGCTGTTCCTGACAGTAGGTCAGTAGAAACAACTCTCTCCCGGGAACATCATGCTATCTGAAATAATGAACTCCAGTAACCCCAACAAGTCACACGAGCGCTGCTGGCTACGTCATCACTCGGATCCCGCCTTTTAATCACCCTATCGCCAAACGGCACCCTCCCCTCCAATGTGATTGGATGAAGCCGCACACCCCCGCTTCCTGATTGATCCATTCACACGCCATTCAGAATCAGCCTGGACACCGTTCTGCACTCACGTTCACTGTCAATGCAAAGCACGAACCCGCTAACGGTTCACAGCCCTGCGGGAGGAAAAGGCCCAGTTTATTCATGTCTAAATATGACTATAACTATATAAACTTATATAAAATAGAGCTGCACTATCAGTTACACTGGATGCTCCAGAAATACTTTTATTTATTAAAGATTATTAAAAAAAACAGGTAATGACCCAAATATTGTATTAAATATTCCAAAAACAAATAAAATGTATATGCTGTTAGATAGCCACAAGTCACCAGGACTTATTCTTGCCCATGCTATACCAGCATGCCTCTGGGATTTTAGTGCTGATTTTAGTGATCGTGTGACTGTCCACCTTTTGAGTCCACACTGAAATATCTGTACAATCAGTGGATGGCACAATTCATGTACTCATTAATGTTTCATTTGGCGATCTACTGACTTTCCCTCTAGCGCTACCTTGGGGTTTATTTTTCACTTATCAACAAGCATTTTCACCAGCTATAGGTTATTTAGAGCAATTCTTAGCTGAGATGTGTGCAATAATTTGAATGATGAACTCATCAGTGAATATAGGATACCGGTACACTTCCTTATTTTCTCTTAACGGCCGATGAGCATTTTCGTGTCAGCTGTCTGTCTGTCTGTCTGTCTATCGGTCCCGGTCCTGTCGCCTTCAGTGTGCTCGTCCGCGGGGCGGGGCGACGGTGGGGGCCGACCGGAGAATGAACTCCAGTAACCCCGACTCTCTGAGACTTCGGGGGCGTTCAACGAACTGCTCCATCACAGGCTGGATCCGAGAGCCCTGCCTCTTTTCTCATTGGACTGCGCGGCCAAGCCAAGCTGTCAGCCCATGTGGCGTGTCCAGACAGGATGTGAGACATTTAAATTCATCAGAGAAAAAAAAAGACTCAAAGAAGCACGGAGGCTCGCAGACGGTGAACCGGTAGAGGCAGACAGTCCCGCTACAGCTGCAGTTGCATTCAGAGGAACCACTCCTGGGCGACACAGGTAGGCTAACGTTAACCTCCGCTACGGTCCGCTGCTGCTGTCACCATCACTGTATGCAGGACTTTATGTCCGGCATGGAGACAGAACAACAGTACGTGGCTACACTAAAAATATGAATAGGTTTACTGTGTCATTGATTTTATTAAGCAGCATGTGGCAGTGAAACAAAATTTTGTCTTCTACATCATTCTACGTTAACGTTGTGAAGTAACGATATTACTGTAGGCTATCTTCACCGGGGGAAACGGATCGCATTGTTTGTGTTGTGTGTCCTCTTGATGGAGCTCTGCAGTCAGTGTTAGGTGTTATTGCTGTATTATTATTATTGTAATAGTGATGACGGTGCTGGTCCTTCTGATATAAAGTCACAGCACTGAGGTATTGATGATGAATTGTGATTACTAGCCTACAGGTAGCCAAAAGGAAGTGATGATGAATTGTGATTACTAGCCTACAGGTAGCCAAGAGGAAGTGATGATGAATTGTGATTACTAGCCTACAGGTAGCCAAGTGGAAGTGATGATGAACTGTGATTACTAGCCTACAGGTGG
This sequence comes from Pterois miles, assembly GCA_947000775.1. NCBI lineage: Eukaryota > Metazoa > Chordata > Actinopteri > Perciformes > Scorpaenidae > Pterois > Pterois miles. Next base: position 3,483,870 of record CAMQGK010000525.1, on the reverse strand, counting down.
CCAAGAGGAAGTGATGATGAACTGTGATTACTAGCCTACAGGTAGCCAAGAGGAAGTGATGATGAACTGTGATTACTAGCCTACAGGTAGCCAAGAGGAAGTGATGATGAACTGTGATTACTAGCCTACAGGTAGCCAAAAGGAAGTGATGATGAATTGTGATTACTAGCCTACAGGTAGCCAAGAGGTAGTGATGATGAACTGTGATTACTAGCCTACAGGTAGCCAAGAGGAAGTGATGATGAATTGTGATTACTAGCCTACAGGTGGCCAAGTGGAAGTGATGATGAATGGATTCTAGCCTACAGGTGGCCAAGAGGTAGTGATGATGAACTGTGATTACTAGCCTACAGGTAGCCAAGAGGAAGTGATGATGAATTGTGATTACTAGCCTACAGGTAGCCAAGAGGAAGTGATGATGAACTGTGATTACTAGCCTACAGGTAGCCAAGAGGAAGTGATGATGAACTGTGATTACTAGCCTACAGGTAGCCAAGAGGAAGTGATGATGAACTGTGATTACTAGCCTACAGGTAGCCAAGAGGAAGTGATGATGAATTGTGATTACTAGCCTACAGGTAGCCAAGAGGAAGTGATGATGAACTGTGATTACTAGCCTACAGGTAGCCAAGAGGAAGTGATGATGAATTGTGATTACTAGCCTACAGGTAGCCAAGAGGTAGTGATGATGAATTGTGATTACTAGCCTACAGGTAGCCAAGAGGAAGTGATGATGAACTGTGATTACTAGGCTACAGGAAGCCAAGAGGTAGTGATGATGAATTGTGATTACTAGCCTACAGGTAGCCAAGAGGTAGTGATGATGAATTGTGATTACTAGCCTACAGGTAACCAAGAGGAAGTGATGATGAATTGTGATTACTAGCCTACAGGTAGCCAAGAGGTAGTGATGATGAATTGTGATTACTAGCCTACAGGTAGCCAAGAGGAAGTGATGATGAATTGTGATTACTAGCCTACAGGTAGCCAAGAGGTAGTGATGATGAATTGTGATTACTAGCCTACAAGTAGCCCAGAGTTAGTGATGATAAACCGTGATTACTAGCCTACAGGTAGCCCAGAATTAGTGATGATAAACCGTGATTACTAGCCTACAGGTAGCCCAGAGTTAGTGATGATAAACCATGATTTACAACCCTACAGGTAGCCCAGAGGGAGTGGTGATAAAACATAATAACAAACCTACAGGAAGCCCAGAGGTAGTGATGATAAACCATGATAACAAGCCTACAGGTAGCCCAGAGGTAGTGATGATAAACCATGATAACAAGCCTACAGGTAGCCCAGAGGTAGTGATGATAAACCATGATAACAAGCCTACAGGAAGCCCAGAGGTAGTGATGATAAACCATGATAACAAGCCTACAGGTAGCCCAGAGGTAGTGATGATAAACCATGATAACAAGCCTACAGGTAGCCCAGAGGTAGTGATGATAAACCATGATAACAAGCCTACAGGTAGCCCAGAGGTAGTGATGATAAACCGTGATTACTAGCTTACAGGTAGCAGGGCCACTGAGGTCATCAGCCATCCTGGACCCATCAGGGCCTTACTGTAGCTGTAGGTTGTGAACTTAGCGTTGCCTTCCTCTGATTTGAAGGTGGCTTTTACTTATTGTGTGATAGCTGGGTGACAACAGACCAACTGAAGGCCATTGAGATTAGAACGTGTGTGTAGAGACAAGAATGTCTCTGGCTACAACAAGGCTGAGTTAAACCAAACAAAAAGAATGATGACTTTAAGATAAGATAAGATAAGATGAACCTTTATTAATCCCCGGAGGGAAATTCAAGACAAGAATAAATTCTTTACATGTGGTTGAGGAATTTGTTGTGTGTGTGGTGGTATCTAGGGGGCTGGTAATGAAAACAAACTAACAGGCAGTCCACCATCTTTATTTCCAACTGCACTGTCACAGTGTAATTAATAGAAAATCACTGGTCACCAACTAAACATATATATATATATATATATATATATATATATATATATATATATATATATATATATATATATATATATATTGTCACTAGCTATGTTTACATGCGGCAAATTTCTCCAGTCCGATCTGATCCAATCCGATCCAATCTTGATTGGAAATTCCAAATCCACTGTTTACATGGACGCTAAATAAAATGATCTGATCATGACATGCGTATACATGCACCGGCGTTTAATCAGAAAAAAAAATCCTTTGGGCATGTGCAGCGTTGTCTAATTTTCTGGAGATAATTTTTCCCCAACCAGGAAGACATGATCCGAATGGGTGTGTACATGGATGCCGATCGGAACAACGATCGGCATAAACCACCTCTCTCATTCAGAATGAAATGTCTTCCTTCTTCTTCTGAATGGGCCATATCGGATCAGAATCTTCCGATTGACGTGTTTACATGAAGCATTTTTAATCTGATTGGACCTTTATTCTGATTATTTGTGTTTACAGATCAATGGAAGCACTCTGCAGATATTGAGCATAATCTTTTCTAGTAAAATGTCCGGTGTAATTGGTAACACCTGTGGTGTTTCTTTAACTGGTGGGACAGTTTCTCATGTGACATCCTTCCATTTATCCTTGTTGAATATAAGTTGGGATGATTGTCAGTAGCATGAGGCTGCAGTGAGGCAGCCACAGTTTATAGAGCTGAGTCACTGTACAGTGTGTGTGTTTATAAGTCCAGCTTGCCGCTAGTGGATAGTCTCCTTATGTCTTCAGTCATGTGTAGGGTGTTATCTGTGTGTGATCTGGGTCAGGTAAGGACAGGTATTGTACTGAAGGTGCTACATAGGGTTTAATCCCCAACCTGTGTATCCCCAATCCCTTCAGCTACTGAGCCAGAGAAAGGCCAGAACAGCGTGTCTTGCTGCAACCATCCTGCTTCTACCTGGGCTGCCAGTCTGATTCTCATGGCCAGGATTGGTCACATTTAAGAAAGGAAATGACACAACCATCACGTCCCTCATACTACTATTATCCTGCACTGTCTGAAACTCAGTTTATGTTTTCTTGTTAAGCTTTGAGTGCGTGCGTGCATGAGCAGATGAGGTGTGTGTATACCAGTAATCTGTGACTACAGCATTACAGTTAACAGTTTAACAAACAGCTGACAAAGTGCATTATGGGTTATTTCGGCTGAGTCCATTCTGTCAAGCTCCCGTCATTTTATTGTACTTGACCTTTTGTTGTGCTCATCTTATCTACCAGTGACACACACAATGTAGACAGAGCGCTGAGTGGAACTGAAATACAAAAACTTGAGTAAATGAGGGGAGAAACATGATGCTGGCAAATCAGGGCTGCAACTTAACTTTATTCATCACCATCCCCAGTAAACGCTGGCCCTTTCAAATGTAAAATGTTGGTTTTTCTACAGTAAAAGTATTTTGAAAGTGATGCACATTATAAATAAATTATTAATGAGCTCACATTTTATTAAATAATTGATATATGCAACAAATAATTTAATAAAATGTGAGCGCATTACTTTTCGTAGTCATATTTAATGTGATAATGACACATTAATGCAAATTCATTTGAACACCACTAATTTATTTAAATGCAGATTGTGATTTTTAGGTTGTAGCAGATCAGTTCTGAAGCTAGAGTGAAGATACTGCTACAAGACCTTTTCTGCAGGGCCCCCTTTTGTAGATACGAAAATATTTCTGAGATCAGCGTAGAACTATGCATCATTAATATTTAGCCTTGCCATGCCCCACCCCACCTTTTATAATCCCACCCCCCAGTTTGGGAACCACTGTGGTATCATATGAAACTAAGATAAGATGAACCTTTATTAATCCCCGAAGAGAAATTCAGTTTTTACACTCTGTTGTTAATTTCACACAGTGCACATACATGCATTAATGGAGGATGTCAGAGTAAGGGGGCTACTCCTGACAAGCACCCCGAGCAGTTGGGGGTTTGGTGCCTTGCTCAGGGGCACCTCGGCAGTGCCCAAGAGGTGAAATGGCACCTCTCCAGCAACCAGTTGGTCTTGGTCCATGTTGGGACTAGAACCGGTGACCCTCCGATTCCTAAACCAAGTCCCTAAGGACTGAGCTACTGCCCTCCCTACGGTCCCTACGGACTGAGCTACTGCCGCCCCTAAACCCCAAACTAGAAAACCTAATGAATCCATCGGTATCAAACAGGTCATACTAGCTTGTCTTGAAGGTTACATAACGCTCCAAACGTACGCTAAATTTTGGCAAGGAAAAACTGGCATTGACCCCTGACCTCCAGATATGTGAATGAAAATGGGTTCTATGGGTACCCAGAAGTCTCCCCTTTACAGACATGACCACTTTATGATAATCACTTGCAGTTTGGGGCAAGTCATAGTCAAGTCAGCACTCTGACACACTGACAGCCATTGAAATGACGCGAAGTTCGGGCTCAGACAGTCGGTTATCGATTCATCTTTGAGCTTCAGTTTTGAATTGAATCCTGCTGGGTACAGGCCCTCATTGACAAAGAGTTTTCAAGTTGTTGTGAGGACATTTAAGTCAGCAATGAAGTTACTCTAGTGGGTCTTCACATCCTCTGATGATGGAAGTCTGGTGGTTCTTGCAGCCAACAACAGAACAGAACAAGCAGCGTACCACATTACCAGGTCGGCGATGCAGAAACAATAACAATGGTGAGCATTCATTAGGTACTGTGGGCTGGTATGGTCACCTAGCTGGAGGTGGTTGTATGTCACAGCAAACTCCATAGGATGTCAAATGGAGCTGTAAGTCTTACCAGCTCTTTGTTACAAACACTTCCTGATACCAGGAGAGGAGCAGGAGAATAAGAGATGGTCTCCTCTCATACTGTGGGAGTCTCTAGACACACTGGGGTCACATATATCTTTGTTGAAAAACCATGAAAAAGTGCATTTTGCATATTATTTACCCTGTAAATACGGGGATGCATTGCTACGTGTAATTATTTCTCTGCTGTAAAAAGCCAGTTAATCCTACACAAGGTGACAAAGTCAATATTCTCCAGGGAAAATCTTCTCTAATCCCCTGTGTGATTATGGAGAACAGGTTTCTTTTCAAGTTCAGCAGAGCTAGCTGACTTTAACATAGTTTCTCAAGTGCATGTAAATGAGTTATTTAGCTTGATCACCTGTGATCTAAGACCCCCCCTCCATATTTATTTCAGTCATTTCCTGACAATGTTGATCAGCCACAGTTTTATATTCTTTTTGACAAAACTTCATTTTATGCTTTTTTTAAACTACAGTTGCAGTGGCGCAACTCCATTGGAAACTTAAATATAATGGTTGGAAACTTCACCTGATTAAAAAATATGGAAAAATGTGAACGGTAGTCAACAGACAGAGAGAAATACTTCTTCGAACGCGGAAGTCACACCATAAGTCACATGTGATGTTTGTCAATGAAAAGATAATTTTGCAAGTCTAGTTTGTTGACTGCTGAAGTGTCAATATGTAATTAGAAAGAGGACACTCCCAAAAGTTGCATAATGACATCTTTCTCTCTGAAACTACAATGTCTGTGTGTTTCCTGCTGGAATCGACTCACACCAGTTACAGGTCTGATGAAACACATCAGGTCAGATAACGTGTGCGAGACAAGAGATGTAGTCCACTGAGTGGTTTTACACTAAACTAAATGATACTACAATAAACAGAGAATCTCTGGACTTGCAAAATTATGTTTTAAATGACAAAAATCACGTGCAATTTATGGCGCAGTTCAAAAGGGATCAAATAAATATTTATCTCTCTCCACTGACAACTGTTCATAAAAATATGAACAGTGTTTGCCCTTAATATTTGTCTTCCTTTCACCTCCCTTTGTATCATGCATGATTTATGTATGATTTTGACTTAATACAGCACAGTGTAAACAAAGTATTGAGCTGCGTCAGCTGAGCTCGGAGTCATCTTGGTCCTGTGATGTGCTGACTTTTAATCAGCTACCGGGGATCACTGTAATCTGACAGCAAAGTGTCAGTCAGAGTCACTACAGCTTCAACTATTATCTGCTGAGAAGAGTCCCAGCCTTTTATTTGCCTCGCACCAGTTTGTATTGATTAACATTACAACAGCATCATAAAGGCTGTTGCTGGATATTCATTTCTCCGTCTACATGGGACCAGGCAGTGTGCCGAACAAGGCTGCAGTGTGTACCAAGTGTTATGAGGGAAGAGGTCTGTGGATGGCGGCGGGACTGCTGCTCTACACTGAGATGGTTCCACGCTCCCATTTAGTGGCTGTCTCCAAAGCTGCTATCCCATTGGTTGATGGGTATGGCCCTGCTGACACAAAAAGGCCTGGCCTAGAAACAAGGAACACACACACAATGTACAACATAAATATGCTCACTCATGTACACAGAGCAGACTATCAGCAGACTACACTGTCTGCTGTAAGTGCTCTTTCATGCATGCTCAGAGGGACTCCTCATTCCCAAACCTGCCAGTCAATGCCAACATAATTACATATGCTTCAATAGTGAAAAATGTGTAACGTGAATTAGTGACTGAATTACTGCCTCAGTGACCTTTAGGAAATTTAATGTTTTGCCGTGATAAAGAACTTCCAAGCATTTTGCTATTCCACATATTTCTTTTTCCATCTGACTGTTATCTTATGTACAATGTATCAGTGAATGTTGGTCTGATGCTACGTGACTCTCCTCAGTATCGACTCACTGGAAAGTCACACATGCATTAAGAAATTCAATTTCTAAGTATTTGTTAGAATTCCAAGAGAGGGCATTTTTTTTATACAGATCAGGATCCAGGTGTAGATTTTAAAAAACATGTATTTAACTAGAAAAGCACTCGGAGCGCGCAGACCTCCGCCAAGCACCGTAGTTTCCCCCCATATTGTAATTCACTCCAAAATAAAAATCCTACATTTTTTAAAAAGAATTTTGTATCAGTGGCAAACATACAACATATATGCAAGACACAACATAAAACTCACAATACATTAGGCCAAAATGTAAGAGTACCCCCATTTTTTATATAAATTGCTATAAAATTCGTCATCTGGATCAGATCTGGATCAGCCTTTGGGATTTGATAGAAGTACACATCATTGTAAATCCCTGAGTCAAATTTCATGAGCTTTGGGCAACAATTACCAGAGATATTGAGAAACAATTTTTTGGGTCCCATTTACCCCAATGTTAACACAAATTTCAAAGTGATCCAGAATCCAGGATTTCTTCCGGATCACCCCCAAAGGGGGGGAGTACTTTATTTTTTAGGGGTTTGGTTTGGGACGGGGGGGCACCCCTTTTAATTCCCAATAACAAAAAATTAGTTTTTAATTTTTTTTAGAGGTCATTTTTTCTCTTTCACTCAGTCCCCTCAAACAACAAACCCCCAACTCTCCACTTTTTAAAAGCCCCCCCCCCCCATCTCTCCCCTTTTTATCATTTATTTTTTTCTTTTTTTTCATTTTTTTTTCTCTTTTCTTTTTCCTTTTTAATTAAAAACAACAAGTTTAAAAATTGAATTTCCCCATTTGGGACAAATAAAGGAATATCTTATCTTATCTTATCTTATCTTAAAATTAAATCAGTTCTTCCTTTTCACATTTTCGACACACCCTGAAATTTTCCATCAAAATCCGTCCATAAGTTTTTGAGTTATCTTGTACACAGACAAACAGACAGATAAACGCCGGCAAAAACATAACCTCCTTGGCGGAGGTAAATATTAGGACTGTCAAAGTTAACGCAATAATAACACATTAATGCAAATTTATTCTAACACCACTAAATTGTAATGCATTAATGTAACTTACAATCCCATACTAGCTTGTCGGGAAGGAGGTTACATAGCGCTGTAAGCTTATGCTACATTTTGGCGAGGAAAAAAAACATTTTAAAAGGGGTCCCTTTGACCTCTGACCTCCAGATATATGAATGAAAATGGGTTCTATGGGTACCCATGAGTCTCCCCTTTACAGACATGCCCGCTGATAATCACATGTGGTGTGGGGCAAGTCATAGTCAAGTCAGCACACTGCACAGTACTAAACTAAAGCTATGTAGACACTGTGCAGAATGTTGAGGAGTCAGCATCATTTGTGTTGTTGATGTTAAACTTATTCAGGAGACACCAGGGACCTGTTGTACTAACGTGATTTGAAAGCAATGCAAATCGGTGGCAGGGTCATGTCCCGCGAAATGAATCTGGGTCACAAAAAATGCAGATCAATTGGTGAGTCCTCCAGGACTGTCACATGCTCATGAATGTGTTGGAGGTTGCATGGCTTGCATGTTAGTGATAAGCCCCAGAATTTAAGAAATGCCAAAGAAATTCAAATTAGGTTAGTTTGGATCATCTCTACTATGCTGGTGAGTGGGATATTTGGTTTTGAGGTGATTGTTGCTGCAAGTTGAATGGAGGGAGTGATTTCTCCCTGACTGGATCAGCCGATGCTGTATTGATCACATTCATCGCAATGTGTATAAAATACACATTATTGTTGACATACTGTATCTCTTTCTCTCTGTTCACAGTAATTCAGCATGGATGAGATAGTCATAGCAGGGATATCGGGCCGTTTGCCCGAGTCCAACAACCTGGAGGAATTCTGGGAAAACCTGATCAATGGTGTGGACATGGTGACAGAGGATGACCGGCGGTGGACACCAGGTGAGACCTCTCATAAAGCTGGGAAAAAAACTAAATAAAGCTGGATTTGACTGATTGTTAAGGGTCAGAAATGCATCTCTATGCTGGAATAAAGGATGGCAGTTTGGATCAGTTGATAATATTTTAGGACTTAAAATAAAAACAGCAACCCTGTATTTGATTGTACTGCTGAATGAGCCTTGTGCCTGTGTTGCAGGAGTGTTTTAGTATTCATTTTATACACACATCTAGCATCTAACGTAGAAAACTGAGCTGACCTGATCTAAAAGCTGCTCTGTCTGTGATATTTAAGAATATGAGTCATAAAACAAAAACTGTTTACATAACTTGTTGACAGATCAGTTTAGTGAGAGATAATGGTAATGGAGGACTGGTAAGGGATGCAGGAGGCTAACAGTGATTAAACCTGCCGAGGACATGTGACGGTCCCTTTGATGATTGATGATTGATCAGTTGCTCGAAGGAATAGTTCAGGTCGCCAGTCCATTGCAGGGCTGACACATAGTGACAGACAACCATTCACACACATTCACACCTATGGGCAATTAAGAATCATCAATTAACCTAAACGCCATGTCTCATGACAGGAAAGAACTACTTATTAGTTTTATTTAATAACTCTCTCTGACAGCTGAAGTCTAGGAATAATAATTGCAAGCAGAAATATACAATTTATTTTATTCTCAAGTGAATAATAAAGGTCTTTTTTTACCATCACACAAAATATTATCAAACAATTTATTACATTAACTTTGTTTAACTTTGTGGTCGGAGTTGAGAGGGGCAGAACTATAGTACAGCAAACAAATAAATGTACTCTGATCTAACGTGCAGTCTGTGGCATGTATCGTATTTTTCGCATTATAAGGCGCACCGGATTATAAGGCGCATTAAGCGAAACAAAACGGTCAGATACGTCAAACTTTATTCAATTCATTTAATAGCTCAATAATTTCAATAACTCTCAACATTTTCAGTTGTAACACTTTTCAGTTCATTCCTCGTCCACAAATCCATCAAATCCTTCATCATCAGTGTCCGAGTTAAACAGTTGGGCGATTTTATGTGCACCTTATAGTGCGAAAAATATGGTAAATAATTTGTGTTCCAGCAGCTAATCTGCTTAGATCATGTGTGGTAGATGACAGCAGTGTGGCATACTTGCATAATGACATCTTTCTCTCTGAAACTACAATGTCTGTGTGTTTCCTGCTTGAATCGACTCACACCAGTTACAGGTCTAAAAAGTCTCTGATGAAACACATCAGGTCAGATAACGCGTGTGAGACAAGAGATGTAGTTCACTGAGTGGTTTCACACTAAACTAAATGATACTACAATAAACAGAGAATCCCTGAACTTGCAAAATTATGTTTTAAATTGACAAAGTTATGTGCAATTTATGGTGCAGTTCAAAAGGGATCAAATAAATATTTTTCTCTCTCCATTGACTACTGTTCATTTTTTTATGAACAGTAGTCAGTCAGCAGTGTAGCTCCATGTTTGGTGTCAAACCGGTTATATTGAGACACCAGTGCGCATGTAACAAAATCAAGATGCATGGTGGGACATGTAGTTTAAGGACCCTGTACTTCTGTAAGGCGGCAAAGAATTGTATGATAAACATAATATATTCTTTGCAAGCCCTCGCGGGCCACATAAAATGAGGTGCCAGGCCTAATTTGGCCCATGAGCCTTGAGTTTGACACACGTGGCTTAGCATAAAGGCTGGAAGCAGGGAAACCAAAGTCAAATACACCTATGAACACTACCAAAGCTGACTTATCTGCACAATATAACTCATTTTTGAACTGTTACATAAAGCAAAAAACATGTCAGTGACATTGCTTTTTATCGACATGATTACAACATCAAACTCAGTGCATCCATCCAGCCAGTACTTCTATGCAGCAACTCTGCTATGGTGTTTAGTCACTAACATACTGACAAAGTTGTGGTGACCTCTTATCTGCCTCACTGATAAGATAAAACTCTTGTTGTCACTTTAAAGTGATAACGGAGTCTTTTCACTGTGTTGCCAGGATGTTATCGTAGCAGGTGAAGCTGTAAACATTTCTGATGTCTACGCTGGAGTTTAGGACCTGTGTTTTCTACAGCTGACATATCTGACATATCCGTACAGTATCAGTACAGAGGGCTGCTGTTGAGGCTCTGTGTCTGTCATGTGTGTGTGATTTGAGTTTTGTTTTATGGTCGTTTTATATCAGATGGCTGACCAGAGAAATCATTTGACTGTGTAGTGGTAAAATGTAGGATAATGTTAGGTAAACGTTAAATAAAATGTGTGCTTGCAGCATGTACTGGATTAGCCAATGCAGCATCTGGTCAGACGATCCCACTTTGTGTGGCAGGACGACCCTCAGTTTTTTCCCTGGAGCTCTTTGTGTTGGCACCTGGGCGACTTGGGTCGCTGGACTGGCCTCATCAAATGTGTTTATTCAGACAGGGCTAAACCAGGTCTGAACATGGCCTTACGCATTGCCTTTGTAGCACTTTCAGTGAGTGCTAGGTGGTCCAGATTTTGCAAGAAATGGCAGAAATAAAACACTGAAAATCAGCATTTAACAGTTTCACCCCTTAACACTGGTGGTGTTCCATTGCCCAATCCCAATGTCCACACCTCCAGACTGATTGATTGACAAACTGATTTATTAACCTATGAGTAACCGGACTAAATTTCAAAGCAATTTTTGGATATTTGAATAGGCAATTAAAAGAATAGCCATGAAAATATTTTTAAATTAGATATTAATCATCAATAAATAATTCTTATAAAATAATAAAAAGGGATTTCAAAAACCACAATAAAGCAGTCAGTTAGTACATCATTACTAAACCCAGCAGCTATTGTCCAATGCAGACTCCCTCAGAATCCCACACAGAGCGATAACAAGATGTTCTGTTGTGTCTTTTGGTTGGTGGTAGCCAGCGATGACGTCCAGTCCTCCGAAATTGTTTCCTAAAAAGCCCACTTTCTCACTGAATCCGAGTGTGTGGCATCAGTCCACTGACTGAGCGTCTGACCATCATGTTTACTGCGGCGATTTTACACACAAAAGTTAGATGGTGATATAGTGTCAGAGGATGAAGTTTAGGGATGTGGCTATGCGCTGCTCTTCATCGGAGGTGGAAAACCGAAACCGACATGAATACCTCTGATCAGGCATGAATTTCACTATTGTAGCTTATCATTATTTGTGCTTGTGAGCCATAACTATTCCAGAACTATAACCTGTAAGTCTGCATATTACATGACAGGTGACAGCCAATCAGAGAGCCTGTTACATCCCATGTGGCTAATTTGCATTCATTTGCCTCATTTTACCAGCTGAAGGCCCAAAGTGTCACGTTAAAGCTAAATACAGAGGCTAAATGACTCAGCAACCCAAAGCAGCAGAGAAATGCTAATGCAAATGGGAGAAGTTGCCCTTTTATTTTTATAATTAGAATTTTATTAACCTTTTTTTAAACAAGAACATTGTCATGTTGGCCTGCAAATCAAAAACTCCTAGATCCAAAATAATATTGATGTCCATGTGAGCAATGTGTTCCAAGTAGTCTTCTCACTTTGCTGCATATTTCTCAGTCCTGTCCATCAAGTGTAAAGGGTTGTGTTCGTATGAAGCCAGCTTTGCCCACTCGGTGAACCATTCTTTAAAAGATGGCTTCCATCATTACACTAGTCTGAATTAAATCCGAGGCTTCGCATTGAGATGTCATGTGTGGATCACAACTCAGAGATGGTCCGACTAATGTTTTCTATACGCTTGTGAACTTTTCGCAGTAGGCCTGAATCATGGGACATTCACCTTTAGAGCTGCAGCACTTCCTACAGTCAATATTGTCCTTGAGCTTGAGTCTGAACAGTCTGGAGGGGATCCACTAAAAGTGATGGAGAATCTTAAATTGGATCAATCTAATCTTTAATGTCTGTTTTCACATATATGATCCCACTCTTTTTCTGGAACAACAATGTCCAAATCTGTCTGCTGATAGAGCATTGTATAATAAATAGAGACCCCTACTTTGTAATTTAGTCCATTTATTCATAGATTAATAAATCAATTTGTAAACAAATTATTAATGTAATATGTAATGTAATAAATTAAATGCTTTATTCCTATCTCCAGGACTCTTGTGGTCCTCCAAATGAAATCAGAGGAATGCAGTATTAGACTATATAGGCAGTAAAAAACGTCAAATAAAAATCCAAAATTAGCGTTGTTAAAGTGATGCGATATGTTGCAGTAAAGTGCTGTCCCATTCATATTTATCCCATTTCAAGTCCTTGAGGCCTCTTCCACTCAGTCATATACTAGGAGACGTCAGTCTAGTCCCTGAGGGTTTAGGGTTTAAGGCCTAAGGGAGGGATATTGGGATTTGATATCAATCCACCCTACTCCTGTATTACTTTTATATTTCACATCAGTGTCCACTTTTCTCCTTTGAGTCTCTGCTCTCCTACTCTGTCGATCCTCCCTCTCGAGCTTGCAGTTTCTGCCTCTCTGTGAATAAAAGAGTGATCCCTCAGTGCCTGGCAACCATGTTGAGCACACATTCATGTGCTGAAAGAGCTGGACTGGTCCAGCTGACGCGGCCGAGACCACACACCAGGCATCATGGGAGAGAAGGGGCAACAGAAAGGGATACGGAGAAAGCAAGCAGAGGTTGATGGCCTGAAGGAGTCCTTGCATAGTGATGGAGAACAAAAAAATGAAAATGAGATTTGAGGAATAGTGTACTGGAAAGTGTTTATGTGCAACTAGAAGTAAATTGGTTCCCACTAAGAGTAAAAAGTAGTCATTTGATGTTCACATCTGCTGCATTGCTGTCTGTTTGTACAGCAGTAACAAGCAGAAAGGTTCAGTTAGTGACTTCCTCAGTGTGCAGGCTCAGTGATTGTCACAGCGGTTCAAAAAAAAAAAAAAAAAACTAGGGCGAGCTGGACAATACAGATATTGTGTGGCCTGAAATTCAAGAGTCAACGACTGCTTCATTGTTATTAATGTGTTAATGAGAAGAGTTAGTGGTTAGCACTGTCGCCTGTCACCTCACTGTCGCCTCACAGCAAGAGGGTCGCAGGTTTGAATCCAGCTCATCTGTGTGGAGTTTGCATGTTCTCCCCGTGTTAGCGTGGGTTTTCTCCAGGTTCTCCAGCTTCCTCCCACAGTCCAAAGACATGCAGTTTAGGTTAATTGATGACTCTTAATTGCCCATAAGTGTGAATGGTTGTCTGTTGTCTGTCTGAGTGTGAATCTGTGTCTGGCAACCTGTCCAGGGCCCCTCCACGACCCCTAACGGGATAAGTGGTTGCAGATGGATGGATGGATGGATGAATGATTGGATGATAAGAAACAACAAAACCTGTGCACATAAAAAGCATCACATGCATGTGATGAGATCTGCTGCAGCTCTTCATCTCATAGCCTCACTGGCTGCTGTCCTCCCTGCAAATTTATCATTTGCAAATTTGAATGGCCATGTTTTTATCTAAAGTTTTAAGTGTAAGAACTGCACATACAGCTCAGCCCTGACAATGTAGATATGTTTGTATTATTTAACACGTGACAGGGACAAGGGTCTGTCCTCCCTCCTTGGTTTCGCTGTGTGAGATTTCTTTTACTGGTGCTGACACATGCAGGATGAACAGCTCCACCTGTCTAAATCTTAGCTAAGGTGCTTGAAATTAGTCCAAAAGATAACAGAAAAGAGTTCCACACACTTAAATCTATGCAGTATTTTACTAGATTCTTTAATACTAAGCTTTCAGTCAGTCAGATCTTCATCAGAGCATACATTACTCAACAAAGATGTTCTGCATGCTATTGATAGTATGCAGAACACCTGTGCACACCCTGGTGGTGGTAGAGGCTCCATCCTTTTTTTCAAAATACAAGGAAAAACATATGAGATCAGGAAGCACCTAATAATATCATACATATTCATCACATACTAAATGCCAAAAGAGGATCCTAAATGTGATGATGCCTCCTCGTGTGATACAAACTCTGCCCTCTCTCTACTTGGAAAGTGCACTCGACCACTTCCTGTGTGGGGAATTCTTCTGAAAATGTCTTTACTCTACTTTTGCTCGTTTCTAGGTCTGCACGGTCTTCCAAAGAGGAACGGTAAACTGAAGGACATCAGCCACTTTGATGCAGCCTTCTTCGGAGTCCACCCCAAACAGGCCAACACTATGGACCCCCAGCTCCGTCTCATGCTGGAGATTGCCTATGAGTCTATCGTAGACGGAGGTGAGGAAAGGACATTTCTATGAGTGAAAGTGGGTAGAAATGGAGGGAAAGCGGTACAGTAAATGTTTGCAGGACTGGAGTGTAACTGACTTGTCTTTTGTATTTTCTCTGTCAACTTTTTAAAGTCAGATTTAGTTTCAACAAGAGTCCATTATTTGCTGATGAAACAGTGTTTAAAACAGTGACCTGTTGTGATGCAGGACTAAACCCGGCCACACTGCGTGGCAGTAAGACGGGCGTCTACATCGGGGTGAGTGGCTCAGAGGCTGGCGAGGCGTTCAGCAGAGATCCAGAGGAGCTCCTGGGCTACAGCATGACTGGCTGCCAGCGTGCCATGTTGGCCAACAGACTCTCCTACTTCTTTGACTTCAGCGGTACGCACACACAGCTAGTTCCACCAATACTCTCATTATTTGGCTGTTAGTCTGATGCTGGGTTTTAACTCCTCTCCTCTCCTTTCTTTTCCTCTCCTCTCCTCTCCTTTCTTTTCCTCTCCTCTCCTCTCCTCTCCTCTCCTCCAGGTCCCAGCACAGCCATCGACACAGCCTGCTCCTCTAGCTTGCTGGCTTTAGAAAATGCCTTCCATGGCATTCGCCAGGGTCACTGTGATGCCGCTCTGGTAGGGGGGGTCAACCTGCTGCTCAAGCCAAACACCTCGGTCCAGTTCATGAAACTGGGCATGCTCAGTCCTGAAGGGACCTGCAAATCCTTTGACTCATCAGGTAAACGAATTTTGCGGCATGCTCCTGTGGTTTTGTTTTTTTAGACGCCAGCCATGCGCAGCAAAGTCCCCAAGTTGAATCCGGCAGGGACCTTTGTCTCATCTTGTTTACTGATATCTCTCGCTATCTCATCGACGCCTTCAACCTGCAGTAGGCAGAATATTTTTAGCATCATTTGGTAAAAATTCCATAATATTTTTTCAGCGTATTGTAATGCAAGTATTCTGAGAGAAAACTAGACTTCTGCACCGCCTCATCTGTTTACAGGATTTGAAATATCTAGCCCATGACGGGAGACGTTGACCAATCACATGTCATTTAACAGAGAGCATTCCGATTGGCTGTACTCCGCCTGGTGGGCGGTGCTTGGTATTTCCACAGCAGATCTCAACATGGCTGCTGAGTTACAGACTTTCTCATTTTACAGCTAAAAAGTAACTACAAGATGATTCTGAAAACATTTGAGGGGAGAAATAGACATTACAGTAATGGAATATTGATTCATATTTGATCAGCGCTGCTTAGTTTGACCGTTTGATCAGAGTTGATGCGAGTAATTGACAGCTGGCCCTCATAGATGGCAGTCAGATTACCTGTCCCATGCACTACTGTCAGGATATAGTGACATAATGAGTGAAATAATGTTTTTTTAACCATATTTGCTCCATTTCTACCCACTGCAGCTTACAGACAGGCTCTTGTTTTCAAATTGGTGGTTCAGATTAAGTATCATCTTATAGTTAAATTATATTTATGTAATGAATTTGAGAACCAAGTCCTCAAAGGCAGAGTCCAGCAGTGCTGGACCTTGACTAGCGAACTGAATAATTTTAGCATTAACATGAATACAGTATTATTAAACACATTATTTATACATAAACCTGACCAAAAAATAATTGCATTGTTTAATTTCAGCACTACAAGGAAAATGTAAATCTGCTTTAGGTCCCCTGTGAAATATTGCAAAGCATTCTTAATAAAATCTGTAACAGTATTTTTAAGCAGTGTTTCTTATGTGCACATTATTTATCTAAAAGCTTGCTTCTCCATCATCATAGTCATATCAATATAACTGTGTATCATGTATTATTTACACTTGTGTGTACATATGTGTGTGCATACCATTATAAAGTTAATATTTCTATTATTTTGTCGGCCAGGAAATGGATACTGCCGTTCTGAGGCAGCAGTGGCAGTGCTGCTGACCAAGCGGTCAATGGCTAAAAGGGTCTACGCCACAGTGGTCAATGCTGGCAACAACACAGATGGATACAAAGAGCAGGGTGAGGATGCACACAAACTCTCCAAATGCTGTGAAACACAGTAGTCAAGTAAGATGAGATGGGGTGATGATCGATAGAGACATTTCTAATCTCTTGGTTAATCAGTTTCTGTTACTGTGTAGCACAAACACATTAATTGGTATAAAAGATGATAGGGAGTGATTGCACTCACTAAGGATCAGTATTTATTCAGAGTAACAGAATTTAACCACCTCTCCAAAGAGAACTGATAATGAACTGCTACAATGAATTCAGTGTCAGTCTGAAGGTAGTGGAAGCCTTTGACTGTAATATTTCATACACATAAACCACATAATGATATTCTTTATCAAGGAAATCTTAATTCAACTACTAAAGACAGACACAGCTATTAACTAATAAACATACAAGTGAATGAATAAATGCAATGAGGAATGAATCCATGAATACAGCGGTAGGCATTTACCGAATGACTGAGGAGCGAATGGTGTTTGTCCTGACGCACTGCTCTTGGTGCCTCAGGTGTGACGTTTCCGTCAGGTGAGATGCAGCAGAGGCTAGTCCGTTCTCTTTACCAGGAGGCCCATATAACTCCTGAGCAGGTGGAATATGTGGAAGCCCACGGCACCGGAACTAAGGTCAGTGCACACAGCAGTCTAGTTCCAACTTGTTTTCAGAGCATCTCCAGACGGGTCATTGATACGTCTTCTAATGTGACTCACCAGGAGGGTCTTACCTCTGGTTTCTGCTCTCTACATGCAGGTTGGCGACCCACAGGAAGTGAATGGCATTGTCAGTGTGTTCTGTCAATCAAAGCGAGAGCCTCTGCTCATTGGCTCCACTAAGTCCAACATGGGCCATCCCGAACCGGCCTCTGGTCTGGCTGCCCTGGCTAAGGTGAGAGTGACAGCCCTCCTCTGATTGGCTGCTCTTAAGATTTTTCTGTTGCTATTTACAGGGATGCAAACAACAGCAACAGTCATATGGGTGACCAGCCTTGAGCAGGGTTACGTGGTTGTTTCCTTTTCTGTGAACACAGCCCTGTCTCCCTCTGTGGCTCATTCTGACCAGTCGACCAACAGCCGCTACTGGCCAAACAGCAGGCTACTATTATATTATTTTTTTGATTCTAATAAAATGGCTTTGATTAACAGATTGGGATTTGTTAAGCACTAACCTCAGAGAGGTATCCCTGCTGAGTAGAGAGAGCAAAATAGTTGATAATAAAACACATTAAGAATTGCACTGATTGCTCAGACAGAGGACATCCTCATTAGACAGCGTTCTTCACCAGAAAACACTGGTGGCAGCAATGTGACAATCGCACAATAAGCATTAAAAAGTCCACTGAGATTACTGCATTATCCATAAACGTCACACAGATGTTTATAGGCTTAAGGAATAAACAAATAATGAATTAACTTTAAATTGCCCTTTCAGAAGTTGAGTTGATTCAGTAGACACATGATTGGAGTAAAGTGACCCAAATGTTTTATTATTATAGAGTTATTTTGGTTTATTTAAGAAATAATATGATTTAAAATCAATGTATATAGTAGGCTAGATAAGACCTGGGATTAAAACATGTTCCCCACTAAATGTTAATTTTTGTTAGATAAGAGTGAATTTATGTTTCTAGTAAAACAATACATTAACCATGTGGCATGTCTTGATAAACCTTACAGTGAAGGTGTCAGTAAATAAATAAATATAATAAATAAGGTCTTGAATATTAATAGCTGTTTACATACTGTTTGGTCTAAATGCACTACAAGCCTAATTCTCCTTTACAATATATCAATACATGTTGACTATCAGGTAAGAAACTCATTAAAATATGCATTATTGAAGATGTATAGGTAGCATAGTGGCATTAGAATGTGTCAGAGTAACCAAATATGAGCTTTTACGGCCCTAGACCCCCCGGCTGGTTACTCCAGGTACTTGTTGAATGTCGTATTTATTTAAGCATATAGCACAGACCTTCATCACATGGGTATATGATATTATGTGGTTGCATTTTTTTTTTTTACTTTGGGTAGCTCTCTCTTTTTTCACCATCCATGTGTTTGCATCCCAGTCTTTAATTGTTATTGATCTGTTGTGAATGTCCACAGTGGAAGCTGGGGCTGTCCTAGCCTCCTCCTGGCTGCACTTCACTGCCTTTCTGATATCTGCAACAACTCAGGGTCTCAGTGCCTTTGTAGTCTTGACAAGAAAAAATTGTACAATTGGGTATACGCTTTCCAACCAAGTAGTTGTGTGTGGAATGAAAACAGAGCTTGACAGGGAGCGTCAAACACCACCTATTTTTACAACACTGCCGCACACCTGGCCAAGCATTGCGTGAGGTGGAAGGAAGTGAGGCTGTAACGGTGCTAGCTTCATTGAGCTGATGTCAGACATTTATGTTAATATGGCTGGACCTTATGACATGACTGTGCTTGTGTTATATGTAGTGATTGGTGCATGAGAGGACACATTGAGAATGATATAAAGGAAGAAGCCTGCAGCACTGAATGTAACTTATTTTGCAGTTGTGTGCCTACTTTAGTATAGTAGTATAGAGTAGTGACTCATTTATTTCCCATTTGCTCCCATTTGTTTATTGGGTTTGGACAACTTTTTTTGCCCCACACTGTGGGGGAAACATATTTTCTATGGACTCATTGTGCATGAGACAATTTTAACAATATAGAGATGGCTCATTACACAGTTACATTCAGTCTATTAAAGTGTTTTATTTTATTCTTCATGGGAGATGAAGTACTTCTATACATTTTCAGGGATTATTATGAGCTATTAAGTGATTTCAGCCATACTTAGATCGTGCTCTGTATCTCATGTTTGTGCTTTATTGGTTGTTTTCCATTCCACACGCAGGTGTTGCTTTCTTTGGAGCGAGGATTCTGGGCTCCCAACCTGCACTTCAACTCTCCTAACCCTGACATCCCAGCCCTCACCGACGGTCGGGTTCAGGTCATTGACCGACCTATTCCTGTCCGAGGCGGCATCGTAGGCATCAACTCCTTCGGATTTGGAGGTTCAAATGTTCATATGATCCTTCGTCCAGCTGAGAAACCAGCTGCTGGGACGGCACCGCCCAGGACGGCCCCCAGGGTGCTGCAGGCCTGTGGCCGTACAGAGGCCGCGGTGAAGACCATGCTCCAGAAGGGGATGGAACACAGCACAAACGACAGCTTCCTGTCTTTGCTGAATGAGGTATCAGGAGTTCCTACTGCTAGCATGCCCTACCGAGGTTACACTTTGATTGGCTCTCAGAGCGACACCATGGAGGTGCAGCAGGTGCCTGCGGCTGCCCGGCCGCTCTGGTACATCTGTTCAGGTGAGTCGTTACACAAAAAACAAAATATAGATTTCAGCTTGTTGTATAGGTTTTTATTTATATTTATAGAGCAACCTGTCTGAGGCTTTTAATTAGGACTTTTTCCTCAATGGACAGTTAACAGTTCAGTTTGTGGATTATCCAGAGTCTGGACACAGTTTCTGGAAAGAGATGTTGCTGTTGTTGTTTTGATACCGTGAGTAACACAATTGAAATTTCATTCTCCTCAGTTGTGCTGAGGGAAAACCAGAAATCACAGAGACAAATACTTGTAAACCTGGACCAATATAACCAAAATTAGAAGTTGACCCATTAATCAGTCGGCCGATTTATAGGGCTGATCATTGACAGTTTTTCATAATTGGCAACGACCGATGTCTGAGCATATTAAGCAAATTGTCAAGCAGATGTATAAATGATTACCTGTTTCATGTATTCAATTTTAGATTATTTTCATTTAAAATGTTTAAGTGCACTGTGGTGTAGGCACAGAATGTAGATTGGAGAGACAGACCATAGGTGCTGTTCAATAAATATTTACTAAAGTCACGATTCTCCAATGCGTCAGCGTTGGCCATAAAACCCCATATCGGTCAACCTCTAACCAAAACGATCTGCATGGAGAGAAACTGACCCATTAAACATTTCTGTAGAACTGAGTAGCTTTTAACTACTATTGTACTGTATGAGCCTTTGGAAACTGTAATTTGTCTACTGGGACTCTGGAGTAAGGTATGTGACTGTGTATTGTATTGACAGGTATGGGGACCCAGTGGGCCGGTATGGGCCGCAGTCTCATGCAACTGCCAGACTTCAGAGAGTCTATCCTGCGGTCAGATGCAGCCCTGAAAGACACCGGCCTGGTTGTGTCTCGCCTACTCATGGACGCAGATGATACCACTTTTGACGACACTGTTCACGCCTTTGTTGGCCTCGCCGCCATACAGGTAGAGTAGAGACGGCATGTTTGATGTGGGAACCCTGGCAAATTGGTGTCATTGTGACATGGACTAGAGGTTAGGACTCTCCTGTGCTGAAGTAACTATGTTGACTTTTATTTAGTTTACCAAGTTACAGATTTGGAATCTAAAAATCTCCACACGTACATGAGTTGACGGATATCCTGCTACATCTCAGAGTTTATATATCTCAAGGGCTTTATCCTGATGTAATACATTCAACAACAACAATCATAAACAGTGGAAACCTCTTATAGTGATCATGTCTGCCTGGGTCAACCAGTAAAGAGAGGCCAAAGCTGAAGTGCCTTAAACCTGCATTCTTTCTACCAGCCAGCAGGGGGCGACTCCTCTGGTTGTATAGAAGGCTATGAGAAAATGAGCCTACCTCTCTCTTGATTTATTACCTCAGTAAACATTGGAAACATGAGTTAATGGTCTTATGTAGTAGTTTCAAGTCTTCTCCAATACAGCGTAATGTTCAGTTAGTAAATTATGGTCCCATATAGAGTCAAATAGACCATAAAGCTCAGGATGTTTTTTGGGGGGGCGGGGTCACAGTGTGATTGACAGGCCGCTACTACAGCGTTGTCCATTGTTGTGGAAGTTTTTATTGGACATTGTTAGTTGTAAACCACAGAAGACAATCCACAAATGTGTACCATGATTTTTTATAAATATTTCACTATTCACAAGCACATATTTTTATATCCACAAAAATGAAGGGTGATTTGCAAATACGTATAACTCACTCTGTAAATACATATTTTAAGGTTTACATGTAAAATGATGTATACGCATTTATTCATGCAATTTTTACACGTGGAATGATTACTGTGCAATGATTACCCTTTTGCATTTTTGCAATTTGGCATCTTGCATTTACAGAGTGAGCTATGCGTATTTGCAAATCACCCTTTAATTTTGTGGATATAGAAATCTGTGCTTGTGAATAGTGAAATATTTAGAAATCATACACATTTGTGGATCGTCTTCTGTGGCTTACATCTCATAAAGTCCAATAAAAACTTCCATATGTTGTATGGAATATATACGTAAATCTTTCAGCATTCAATAGTACGTAGCTCCTCTCTCTTATTTCACTTCTGGTTACAAAAAAATAACATGGTGACAGCCAAAAGGCTTCAAAATGTCCACAAACCAGTGGGTGACTATATCCAACTTCTTATCTACAATCTGTGAGTCAAATTGACCACCATAAACAGATGATAAGAACCTTCTTTTCTTTATTTCTCGACATTTGACATTTGTATATTTATTACAAGAATGCAAAGTACTGAAACAGATAGTTTCACTATTTACTGAATTCTGTTGACTTCAACCACAGGTGCTTTCCCCATGCACATTCATTGTCTCCATCACAAGCAGCAATGACTGTTTCTCCTTGTTTGAGTAGACTACACAAGGTAGCCACTCTTTGCTCACTATACATGAATTATGTATAAGAAGGATACTGTCCCACGTATTTGATCCATACAAGCAGTTGTTTCCATATCTTCAATTCACCTGTGTGCGCTTATGTTCTGCTGCTGTATTGGATGCAACACTGAACTCTTTCATAATATGCATATCATCTTTCTGAATACAAAAAAGCAACAACTGTTGGCCACAGGAAGTTTTTACAGGTGCCCAGGAACTATTTCAGGAAATAACCGGTAAATACAAACAGCACACAGAATGACTGTGTTGTTGCTCTCATATGTAAATGACTTCACAAAAGCTGTTGTTTTCTTGTGTCAGTTTGTCTAATCTTCATCTGACTTAAGTTGCTGTGGCGCCGTAGGTCCTGGAAGTAAGATTAATCCTGAGCTATACAGAACACAGTACTTTACATACACATACAGTATGCTCGTATATGGACTCACTGATCTAGAGGGATAAGATGCTCTCTGATGTGATGAGCAATGCTATTGAATGCTCAGTGTGTGTCTGTGCTGTTAAATGACTTCCAGCTTCTGTTTGATTGAAATTTACTATTTATAATTTTGATAGCCATTTGATGCATTCATCTTATTTATCGTCTTTTCTTTTCCTCTGTCTTATTATCTAAAAGTCTGTGTCCTCACACAGGGATCTTTAGAGGTGTTTTGTGTAACATGTAGACATCTTTATCACATTCATTTTGAGGCATTGTCGTATAAACTGTTACACCAGGTTGGATGTTATAGCCTTATTTGACCAGGATAAAAAAATAAATGAAAAAATAAAATCCAAGAGTGTCCTGGCTCAGATGGTTACACACAAACAAAATAGCATAAAATCAGATTAAACAGAAATGCAATTAGAAAATCCTAAATAACACAAATCATATAAAAGACTGCATCGTAGCAACGACCTAAGTGGTACATTAAAATTATCTGTTTAAAACCAAGTAAACAATTTCAAAATACCCTAAAACACTGACAACCAGAAGAGAGAGCAGCAGTGATTTGAACTCATGGCCTTATTGTATCCAGAACACAAGTCATGGCAGTAATTCCATCTGTGTTGTGTGTCATTCCAGGTCGCTGAGATCGACCTGCTGACTAAGCTGGGTCTGCAGCCTGATGGCATCGTTGGCCACTCAGTCGGAGAGCTGGCCTGTGGCTACGCTGATGGCTCCCTTAGTCACAGTGAGGCCATCCTGGCTGCCTACTGGAGAGGTCGCTGCATCAAGGAGGCCAACCTTCCTCCAGGAGCCATGGCTGCTGTCGGTAAGAGACTTAACAGCTGCTTTCAGGAACCATGCATACTGTCTGGTTTGGAATGAATTAGTACGAGAAGTATATCAACTGTCTGTTGTCTATATAGAAATAGGCAATCTATACATGCTGTTCCCCATGTTGGTTGTAGCTTGTATGGGCCTGGCTGACATTATCGGTTGAGCTTTTGTTTTTTTCTGTAGATAGGGCTCATTATTTTCTATTGGTTCAACTAATTTCTGGCCATGGTTGGAGGAATTTGGTTATCAGGTTGTCTGTTGGGTCCATACTCATGATGCGATATCTCAGGAACACCTGGAGGGAATTCCTTCAAATCTGGCACAAACATCCACTTGGACTCAAAGATGAATTAGATTAGATGAAGCGCTGATACTTTGGACAGATGTAGATATAAACTGCAACTTGACTGGTTGATTGAGGCATACCAGGCGCTAGTTCTTGTTTCTATTTAGTCTTTGCTTTGCATCTCTCACCTTTGTGCTTGCTGTGTGTGTTCTAGGGTTGACGTGGGAGGAGTGTATGGCTCAGTGTCCTCAGGGAGTGGTCCCAGCCTGCCACAATGCTGAGGACACCGTCACCATCTCCGGTCCTCAGGTCAAACATTCAATCAGACTTTGCCTTTTACAGCCCTGTTAACACAGAGACCCTGGATTTTACTCAGTTTGACCACACAGAACTTGCTTTATGCCTCTGAAGTTTCCCTTTCCATTTGCTCACTTGCTGTTGATTTTGTAACCATGTTTAAATAATAAAACCAGTGCTTTTGCTAAGTACTACAAGTTTGGAAACACTGTGCACATAATGAACTGGTCAGCATACTTACCAGACCCTCAAATTTAGATTGAGAGAGGACAACAGCAAGAAGAGTATAGTAGCTGGCCAACAGCAAGTTGTGAACTAACAGTAACAACACAAGATGCCAGGATGATTTACACTTTGTAAAAACTATGACAGGTTGTACAAGCATTACAGCAACTCTGTTATCTAATGGAAGCCTCTAGGTGTTCCCAGATGCTGTATCTTGACAGGTGTGTGTGTGTGTGTGTGTGTGTTTCATCAGGAAGCGATCAGTACATTTGTGTCTGAGCTAAAAGAGCAGGGAGTGTTTGCAAAGGAGGTGCGCAGTGCTGGTGTGGCCTTCCACTCCTACTACATGGCGTCCATCGCTCCAGCCCTGCTGGCAGCGCTGAAGAGGGTACGTAGCTCTTCAACAGCTCTAACACCTGCTGGTATTATGACTGCTGCAGGGGAGACCGGGATCACATTTTCACCTCCATGTGATGTAGTAATAATTGAAATGCACTGTTGTTGTTATGTTCTTTTTTTATGTCATACATTTTATTGACTTATTCATTGTTAATGAATTGATTTTTTGACATATCCACTCTCTCATTAGCTGTATTATATCTTCAACCTTTGTCTTTCCTCACTGTCCTACCAGGCTACTTTGCATTATTATAACTACAGGCATGTTTTTGAATATTAATTAATGTTATAAAATGCCATGTTGTGTGTAGGTGATCAAGGAGCCCCGGCAGCGTTCATCCCGCTGGGTGAGCACCAGCATCCCTCAGTCTGAGTGGGACTCTCCTCTCGCTCTGTACAGCTCGGCTGACTACCACGTCAACAACCTGGTGAGCCCTGTGCTGTTCCACGAGGGCCTCAGTTTGGTGCCTGAAAATGCTGTGGTTGTGGAGATAGCCCCTCATGCCCTGCTGCAGGTACGCACAGCAAGTTGGTCGACCATACTGCACATTAGCACATCCTGGCTGCTGTACTGAGCTGCTTCTGTCTGTCAGATGTGAACTACAGCCTTCAAATGACACCACATGGCTGGTGTGTGCTAGACTTGTGACACACATACCTTACAAACGCACACACACACACACTATATCATCAGTGAAGCAAACGATGTTGTTTAGCTTTTGACTGGCTGCTCTGAGAGTCATTCATCAATCCTGCTCTTATTTTAGTTTTAGGATGCAGAAAACTGTCCTTTTCATACTAATTAGCTTGAACTGGTAGCTGGAGGTGGGACAAGAGGGAGGGTGGACTGTGTGTATTGCATGGCAGGGACCGTGTCCATTGGGAAAGACAAAAAAATAAGTCCAGGAGGTCACACCACAGAAAAATGTGTTACTAACCACCCAGCCAAATTTGAATGATTAAAAAAAAAAATACATGTCCGCTGAAGGTGCTGAAGCCACATCCACATGTTAAGGATCGCTCCAGTGTAATGAGAGACAGAGCTGTTCTGCACATTAACAGGGAAGATGAAGTGGTGTCGATGAAGGTGTAGCTAGCTAGAAACTGTACGTTGTCGAACGCAGTACTGCACAAAGGAGAACGCACTGATGCTAATGTGCTGTAGTTATTATATAATGCTAGGGGAGGGGTTATGTTAAGGAGTCTGCTTTCAGCCCCGCCTAATAAATCGTTCTGACTCCACAATCCAGTCCTCCAATGTTCACAGTCTTTGCACATATTTTCAGTAACTATTTTACTACATTTATAATGTCTTTATAAACAAATCTCTGAATTTCCTTTTCACAGACTTTAAAACTACTAACCAAGTTCATATTTGGCCATTTAATGTATTTAACAGAACATAAGGAGCTTTTTGACTGTAAATGATGGATGGATGGATGGACTGATGGATAGATGGATGGATGAATGAATTTTATTGATTCCAAATTGGGAAATTCTTGTGTTACTGCAATTCTTGTGTTACATAGAAAATATCAGATATAAACATAGAATAACATACTATATACTGTATATTGCAACATTTTGTCTTTAATAAAAAAAAATGTGCAAATTCCACATGTGCAAGGTTGTTATGAACTAAAACAGAATGGAGAAGTGGTATAAAGCTAAGAGTGCTGTTAGACAGAGGTGAGGTGTTACTGAGAGAGTACTGCTTTGGACAGGAAGGTTTCCTGTATCCTGTGTTCCTTGAATCTCAGTCAGTCTGTTAGAGACAGACCTCTGCTGTCTGTCCAGTAGGTGGTGGACAGGGTGGTCAGGATATCCATGATGGATGACAGTTTGTTCAGTCTCCTCTCAACCACAATGTCAAAAGTGTCTGGTTTGCAGTCAATTACTGAGCCAGCCTTCTTAATCAGTTTAGCTATCAGTTGTGGTTGTGAACCACTGTTATGAACTGAACATTTTTCATATGATTTTTGCACAGGCTATCCTGAAGCGTAGCTTAAAGCCCACATGTTCCATTCTCCCCTTGATGAAGAAAGGCCATGCCAACAACCTTGACTTCTTCCTCTCGAATATTGGCAAAGTCTACATGAACGGGTCAGTAGTCACGCTGTGTTTCATGTCCTTTGATGCAGTAGTGTAGGTGGGGGGACCTGTTGTTGTGGATGGGCTTTGCAGTGCAACCTGCCCACCTCTCCTGGAAGCCCTTTCAGATTGCTGATATCAGAATTCTTTTCAATGCACCTCTTTAGCATCAACGTGGATAGTAACAGCCTGGTCCCAGTGGTGACGTACCCTGTGCCGGTCGGTACCCCTCTGATCTCCCCCTTGGTGCAGTGGGACCATGCCCAGACCTGGGATGTCCCCAAGGTAGAGGATTTTTCCTCTGGCTCAGGTGGATCCAATTCTGCCTCCGTCTATAATATTGGTAAGAAATGCACATCAGTATTAAAAAGCAGTTCTGCATCTGTCCTCTGAAACACTGCTTTCTCATTTCATTTGACCAACTGTGTGTTCAACTCTTCTTTGACAGACATAAACCCAGAGTCTGCAGACTACTACCTGATTGGACACTGCATTGATGGGCGTGTTCTGTACCCGGCAACGGGCTACCTGGTGTTGGCCTGGCGTACCTTGGTGAAAAGTCTGGGGGTTGTCATGGACAGCACCCCTGTAACCTTTGAGGACATCACCATCCACAGGGCCACCATCCTGCCAAAGACCGGTGAGAGCTGAGTAGCAGGGCCGTGAGAATGGGGGGGGGGGGGGGTTCTTTGATTGTGATAGGCTGATGAGCCTCTGACTTCCTGTCTGTCTATCTGTCTCCTCCACTCAGGCTCGGTCCAGTTGAAGGTGCATCTCATGCCTGCCACTAGCAGGTTTGAGGTTTCAGAGAATGGAAATCTGGCTGTCAGTGGTATGTAGTTTTGTACATTTAGACAAGCCAGACAGCCACATCTTTTTATTATAATACTTTTTAATTATTATTAGAATTGTATAATAAAAAATTTATTTTAAATTGAACTTAATTCAACTTCACTTCTGGTCTGTGTCATGTCATCAACATCATACATGTTATCAACATCACCAGAACCAAGCACTAGAGTCTCTGTCTCATTGTTGGACATGATATGGAGCAGAAGATGATTACAACATTATCCAGGTTTCTGATGATCAGTGCATGATTGTGTTTACTGCCTCAGTATCTCAGACTAGATCTGTCTTTTCTCTACTGGGATTCAAGTGTTAGTATCTGACTTTCATGTTTTATGATTCAGTCTTTATTTTAATTGTATTTTCAATATTATTTGTACTTTATACACAGTGCATTCTTTAGGCCTGCGTTAAAATTATTGAAGCATGTACGTAACAGTTGTATGCCTATTACAAGTATGAGTCTTATCAGGCTATATTTCCATGGAACATCGGTAGCCGGTTTATTTAGCCAAATAAGCAGCAGCCAGCAGTTCAAATGAATGACTGTGAGCCCAGTAGAGTGTCCCGCTAACTGTAAACTGCCTCAGCATCAGCTGTAGTATATAAGCTGCAGTGAGTCCTTCTTTTCATCAATTCATGTTTCCACACTGGAAAAGTGTAAGGCAGCTAGCTAGTCCAGAGCCCCATTTTACACCAGTGACCATGTGAAAACATAACCAAACATACATACATGTATTTTCAGGTAAGGTGAGCATTCTGGAGGATGCAGCCCTTGATTCATTCCATAATCAGATAAGTCAGCAAGCTGCCAGCGATGACGGTGACCCCAAAATGAAGCTTACAGCACATGATATCTACAAAGAGCTGCGACTGCGTGGCTATGACTATGGAAAGACCTTCCAAGGCATCTTGGAGTCCAACAATGCAGGTAACAGTTAATTACAGGCTACCACTGTACTGTATGATGGCGTTCTACATTGTTGCTGATTGGCTGTCATATGATTGGCTGTTTGCAGGAGACAGCGGGAAACTGCAGTGGACAGGAAACTGGGTGACCTTTCTGGACACCATGCTGCAGATGATTGTGGTGGGGCTATCGGGTCGTAGCCTGCGTTTGCCAACCAGGATCCGCTCAGTGTGTGTTGATCCAGCTGTCCATCTGGAGAAGGTCTGCGAGTACACTGATGGAAAGCAAGGTGTGTGTTCTGATCGTCTTCTAAATGTGCTTTACATTAATCGACTTAGACATGCTTTCCTGTTTATCATCCTTTCTAGTCCAGCTGATTCAGTGTCAGCAGTATGTGGCTGGGTGGTGTCTACATGATCAGTCGTTCAGTTTTAGTAGGGATGCATGGTGATGATGTGATTACAGTATATGTCACCAAATTCTGATTCAAATTCTTGGTGTCACCATCACATACAACAGTGACAGTTAGAGTTTTACTTGTAGGTGTTTTCCATTAGCGCTGTTTTCCATATGCTGCGTTGATTTGCATTTCCATTACCAGTTTTAGCATGCATAGATGTGCTGGGCTGCACCAGAGATGGACCATCTCACAGAGGTTTTCATGAGACCCAAAGAAACCTAAAAAATATTAATGTGTCCCTTTTGTGTACAGATTTTTTTTAATGTTTTATCTGATCAAAAACTTTTTTTTTACCTTCTGTAATTCATGTAACTCCACACTGAACTTCTCTGTTTTTCCTGTAGCCATGGATGTCCACGTAAGCCGCCGCCTCGACAACATTATTGCTGGTGGAGTCCAGATCTGCGGTCTGCATGCCACTGTGGCCCCCCGGCGACAGCAGCAGCAGAGCCCCCCCACCCTGGAGGAGTTCGTGTTTGTTCCTTATGTGGACACAGAGTGCCTGACAGCTAATGGGAAACTTGCAGAGCAGCTGAGGCTCTGTAAAGGTACAACTAGAGGAACACCGTCACTTTTCATGGCTTTCTTTGACTGCTATATGGATCATATATTTAAAGCTATTTAAAAGGCTTTTTAAGAGCTATTTAAGAAGCTATTTAAAGAGAGACAATTGTAAAAATAGTCCATGTTGGCATCATTTTCATTACAAAGCCATAACCAGCCCATGACATTAGCAAACCTTTAACTAAAGACACCAGGGGGCTCCTAATACCTGAATAAATACTGTGAATGCTTCTGAATGACTTTGGTCTGATCATCAGTCTGGAGTTTGCAAGTATTTTAACATTGTTGACTTTTGTTGGGGTGAAACAAAGCAGTTATCAGTGTTGGTAGTGGTTATATTGGGGTCTCAAAGGATCTGGGCCTTCAGAACTACAGTGTGGAAGAATCTAATGGAGCAAAAATACTGATGATAGTGTAGACAAGTGAAACAACAGTGATTAGGCAACAAGGGGCACCTGCTGGTGAGCCGCAAGTTTTATTCTTGGCTTCATCTCCTCCACAAAGGGCTGATGTTTAGAAGGGGGTTATTGTGCCATTACTATGACTTACAGTCTCAATGCAATGTTTGATGCAAGTCATTAAAAGACAAGCTGTTTTGTACATGAAAACATTCAACTGTTTTTTCTGTTCCTTCTTTAAAAATGTCTTTTTTGTATCATGTGTCTCCAAAAGTCCTTCTAAGTCTTCGTCCCACTGTCGCCATCCAGGTTTAATCCACAGACTGCAGCGAAAGTTGGCTCATCACGGTGTCAAGCTGTCCATCCCTGGACTGCAAGGGGAGTCAGACGGCCCTCTTCCTAGCCCTGAGCCCTCTGAGCCCGGCCTGGTGCGGCTCCTGGCCCTGCTCTGCGGCCTGGAGCTGAATGGGAACCTTCGATCTGAGCTGGAGCAGACTG
Source organism: Pterois miles (assembly GCA_947000775.1). Lineage (NCBI taxonomy): Eukaryota > Metazoa > Chordata > Actinopteri > Perciformes > Scorpaenidae > Pterois > Pterois miles. The sequence continues at coordinate 3,452,950 of CAMQGK010000525.1, read as the reverse complement.
TGGAGAAAGAGAGGGCGTGTCTGCTGCAGGATGGCCTGCTGTGGGGCCTGCTAGACAACCCAGCCCTCAGACATTGCGTGGACACCACCCTAGAGAACAGCACACCTGGCAGGATCAAAGTTCTGGAGGTAACACTGAATACTAGATGATAATCCAAGAGATGCGTCCAGATGCAGAGTTTAGTCTCTGAACATATACTGTCTTTCACTCTGACCCCTACCAGGCTCTCTCCAACGATGGTCAGCTCTTCTCTCGCATGGTAGCACTCCTCAACATCCAGCCCATGCTGCGTGTGGACTACACTGCCACGGCAACCAACCTGGACCTTCTGACCCCCCACCAGGCCACCCTAGAGGAGCTGGCAGTTTCCTCAGCTCAGTGGGACCCCCTGATGGGCCCAGCTCCTGGAGGCTTAGTAGGACAGGCAGACCTTGTGGTGTGTAACCACGCCTGGGGCCCTCTAAGGATGGACCCTGGACTGCTGGTGGCAAATCTGGCTTCTGGAGCCAAAGAAGGGGGGTTTGTTCTCCTTCACACCCTGCTGAAGGGAGAGACCCTGGGGGAAACCGTTGCCTTCCTCTCTAGCAGTGCTCAGAGCGGCAGCCAGCAAGGACTGCTCACACAGGTTAGTGGAGACAGAGCTTTTTAGGCTTCTGAACAGAAGCATCATTGTGTCAGTCTATATGGTTTTAACACCCCTGAAGCTGCTCAGTCACATACTGAGTGGGATGTGGTTTTGTGCTGATATGATCTCGTTCTTCTAACCAGGCTGAGTGGGAGAAGGTGTTCTCTGAGGCCTCCCTCAGCCTGGTGGCTGTCAGGACATCTTTTTATGGCTCGGCCCTGTTTCTGTGTCGCTGTCGGTCTCCGAGCAAAGTGCCCGTTTTCCTACCTGTGGACAGCACCAACTACCAGTGGGTGGAAACACTCAAGGTGGGTTCTACATCCTGTGTGTATCCAGCAGTCCTGAAATGGCATTTTCATTTACCAAGTCAAAATGACACCATATTGTATTATAAGGAACGCATGGAAACCATCAAAGTGTGTCAGAATAGATAGATAGTACTTAGTTTTGATAGATTTGATAAATAATACAGTGTCCTTGTGACCTCAGTCATCATTTACAAACCCGATTTTAGTCCTAACTGTGTGTACATTTGTGGTTCTGTGCTGCAGGGGATGATGGCAGAGTCCTCTGACAGTCCAGTGTGGCTGACTGCCTCTAATGCCCACTGTGGCATTGTGGGAATGGTCAACTGTCTACGACAGGAGCCAGGTGGCAACCGAATACGGTAGGCCACATTTTTACCACATTAACCACAATTATACACACAATATACTGTATATATGTATTCAGTAATTTGCTGAAATGTAAAATACTGTGTATACTTGTCATGTCAGACATCACACCTTTCTTACCACCATTCATTGTGTGAGCTTGTTGTATTTTGGTATTGTTTCACTTATTTATCATATACTAGGTCACTGTGATGTTTTCTACTGTGTTCCCTTCGTTATGTTGCCAGATGTGCATTTGTGTCCAATCTGGACGAGTGTTCAGCGGCACCGAGCCTGCAGCCGGCCCATGAGTCCATGCAGTCAGTGTTGCAGGGGGATCTAGTGATGAACGTGTTCAGACACGGACACTGGGGCGTCTTCAGGCATCAACTCATCACTCGAGGTACCAAAATATCAAATTGTCACTTATTGAGATTCTTGTGGTTCTGACCCTTTTGTGCACCACACAAACATTGTATGTTAGCTAATTGATTGGGCTTGGGGATGGCAGCAGGGGACTGGACAGTAGGGTCCACCATGATTTTATAACAAAAAGGAAAAGGGATGTGGGACTTGTCTCGGTGGGTCACCCCCAGACCCATCGGAGGAGATCGGCCCACTGCTAAACTTCCCATCCGGGATCGCCCCCATGTTGGTTAATGGTTTCTTTTTTAAAAAAGTATTATTTATCACATTCCTATGTTCTCATCTGATCAACATTCCTTTTTCCATCCAACTGTCACACTATATGAGACATAATTGTTGCAGCAGTACAGATCATTTTATACAGCATTGTGTAGCCTATTGCAGTGCAACCTAAACAGTGACAGTAGTCAGGCCATGGACTAAAATAAATGCTTAGGATAATGCACTTTCTTCTTCTTGTGGACAAAGATACATGAATGTACTTTGTATTTTGCCAATTAGAAGTTGTGATCTTTGACATCACATTAAAATAACATGATTGTTTAAGATTATTTTAGAAAGTGCATGTGTTTGTAACATCTACAGGGAGCTGAATGTTTGTGACTTCTCTACAGAAGGTCTGATGTGCCCTTGGCTTTGTCTGTGTGTTGTGGTTGTCAGATCTCACTGAAGAATTGACCGAGCAGGCCTACGTCAATGTGTTGACTCGAGGTGACCTGTCCTCTCTCCGTTGGATTGCCTCCCCACTCCGCCACTTTGTGACCAGTAACCCCAACGTGCAACTGTGTCGCGTCCACTACAGCGCACTCAACTTCAGAGATATAATGCTGGCCACTGGCAAACTGCCACCGGATGCTATTCCAGGTAGAGAGTGTGTAGAAGACACACAACAGCTATCCAGCACTTGGCTCTTTATTCTTATAACAATAATAACTCTTGTAGGTTACTACTGTTGTAAATAACCAAGGTCCAATTGTACATCAAGCGCCCACAAATAAACAACTTACTTCTCCTGTTCATTATTCATGATGTAGGTGACCTAGCTCTGCAGCAGTGCATGTTGGGTATGGAGTTTTCTGGTCATGATGCCATTGGTCAGCGTGTGATGGGGCTACTGCCTGCCAGAGGTCTGGCAACAAGTGTGGATGCTGACAAACGCTTCCTCTGGGATGTTCCCTCCAGCTGGTGAGGGCCACATTTTAAGTGTGTGTGTGTGTGTGTGTGTGTGTGTGTGTGTGTGTGTGTGTGTCTGTGTGCGTGTGCGTGTGCGTGCATGCAATCTATCTTTGTGATATATTTGAGTTTTAAACCTTCAGACTGTCACAGGCTGCCACAGTGTAAGATTTTCATTACACTATTATTGTGGCCAAAAGCATTCACAATAAAAGTATCATCACGATATCTATCCATCCATCTTCAACCGCGTATCCTGTTAGGGGTCGCAGGGGCCTGGAGCTGACTGGCATTGGGCGAAGGCGGGGTTCACCCTGGACAGGTCACCAGTCCATGGGAGGGCACATAGAGACAGACAACCATTCACGCTCACATTCACACCTACGGGCAATTTAGAGTCATCAGTTAACCTAATCGGCATGTCTTTGGACTGTGGGAGGAAGCTGGAGCACCCGGAGAAAACCCACACAAACACAGAGAGAACATGCAAACTCTACACAGAAGAGCCCCAAGCCGGATTCGAACTTGTGATCCCCTTGCTGTGAGGCGCTATCGCTATTATCGCGATATCTATAGATTAATTAAAAATAGTAATAATCATAATAATACATTAATCAAATTAATCTTTAACTGTGTTTATTGTGTGTTTTGTCTCTTTTTTGGCAAATGAATTACAGTCTGTCTCTCTTATGTGCTATCAACATGATATCAATATTTCACTTTTTTTTACCAATACCAATATATGGTGACACTCTGAAATAGTGAGGACATAGAACTTGAATATATGAACCATAGAAAGCAGAACAGATGTTCTATTCCAGAGAAGATAGGTGATTGGTGCTACATCATGTCACATCAGACCACTGCAGAAAGCTGAAGTGTTTTTGGGATTATCGTGGTGAAAACCAGGTGCTCTCCTCTTTGCTCTTAGGACCCTAGAGCAGGCAGCCTCGGTGCCAGTGGTCTACGCCACAGCCTACTACTCTCTGGTGGTGCGCGGCAGGCTCCGGCCAAGAGAGACCGTTCTCATCCACTCAGGGTCAGGGGGTGTCGGCCAGGCTGCCATCGCCATAGCACTAAGCAAGAACTGTAAAGTCTTCACTACAGTCGGTTAGTATTTAACAGTCACATGACACACCGTCATGGTGACATGATTTCTCATTCACTGTGGTGGCTTATTTCTTTATATGCTGTAAAACACACTCACTGGAAGAAATTACAGCAAAATCAAAGTTTTTTTCTGATAATTCTGATCTTGTCTTGCAGTAATTATGACATATTTGGTATAATTACGATGTAGTATGTAATACTTGAGTTACTAAGTCATAATTGTACTGATTATGTTTAACCCTAACCCATGTGTGTGGTATCGCCAGGCTCAGCGGAGAAGAGGACCTACCTGCAGGAGAGATTCCCTCAGCTCTCAGCAGAGTCCTTCGCTAACTCCAGAGACACCTCTTTTGAACAGCACATCCTGCTCCACACACAGGGCAAAGGTCACATGCCTTTTTCTGTTCCACACACCATGCTTCACAGTATATTCAACATGAAATAAGAACCAGCCACTAAATTACACTCTGTGTGTGTGTGTGTGTGTGTGTGTTTCAGGTGTGGATGTGGTGCTGAACTCTCTGGCTGAGGAGAAACTGCAGGCTAGTGTTCGCTGCCTAGCAAGACATGGACGATTTCTGGAGATCGGCAAATACGACCTGTCCAACAACTCTCCACTGGGTTAGTAGGAAGCCTCAGGCTTTTAGTAACAGTGCGCCAGTTACTCCTTTAAGTCCAGAAATAGCCTTACAAGTATGAAAAAGTCAGTAAGTACCTGTTTCTCTGAATGACAGAAGAAATATCCCACTTATCTCCTGATAATAACTACTAGTTGCAGAAGAAACGGCAGATCAGCAGAAGAAAATGGATGTATGGATGGAAACAAGCAGAAAAGTTTCTGGGTGGTGTATTGCTGCTGTTCCAGTTTGTGATCATTTGAGATTTTTGTGGCTTTTAAAAAAATCTAGCTGGTGATGGCGGACTTTGACTAATCATCGGCCAGTTCAGAGAGAGAGCATTCCTATTGGCTGTGCTCTGGCTTTTGGGCAGTGCTTAGTATTTTCCTTTTTTTAGTCATATTTGCTCCAAACTCACCTACTGCTACCGTAATAACATTTTTATGTAAAAAAATGAATACATCCACAGAGCCTTTAAAAAGTTGCTGAATAAAAGTATGACTTCTTTGTGAATTAATCACTTTAAAAAATCTGGAGGGAGATGTGGAGTCTCTGTGTCGTTAGTATGGAAAAAAAGTCAAAATGGCTGAAACTGACGAAGTGCCTGGCAACAACTTGTTGTGAAGTAAATGCAACGGAGCGGGGGAGGAAGAATGCAATATCTAGAGGCTGAATGTTATTAGTGTTATCAATCGCACCTTCGAGATTCAGTGTAACTTCAAATCCCTGAGGATGTATTACTGTCTGTGTAGAAGCTCTGCAGTCATCCATGTAAAAACACACAGAATATGTCTGCACCTGTGTCACGATCATTGTCCCGCAATCCAAAAATGCAAAAGTTCACTTCATACCAAGACACATTCTCTGTTACAAACAACTGCAGCTTGTCGAAGTGTGGCTCATCTTCAGCATCATGTTGCTGTGACCTCTGCAGGCATGGCTCTGTTCCTGAAGAACGTGGCGTTCCACGGCATCCTGCTGGATGCGCTCTTCGAAGAGGGCAACCAGGAGTGGGAGGAAGTGTCCCAGCTGCTGAAGGAAGGCATTCTGGGAGGTGTAGTTCAGCCTCTGAAGACTACAGTGTTTGAGAGGGACCAAGTGGAGAAAGCATTCAGATACATGGCTCAGGGCAAGCACATCGGCAAGGTCCTCCTGCAGGTCAGTTTCAGACTTTGATACTATCGGTGTGAGGGGACAGAATGGACCAACCTGAAAGACTTCAGAACTCAAGTGCTTGTTAAAAAATGAATACAATGAAAACTAGAAAAGCACTCAGAGAGCGCAGACCTCCGCCAAGCACCATAGTTTCCCCCCATATTGTAATTCACTCCAAAATAAAAATCCTACATTTTTTAAAAAGAATTTTATATCAGTGGCAAACATAGAACATATATACAAGACACAACATAAAACTCACAATACATTAGGCCAAAATGTAAGAGTACCCCCATTTTTTATATAAATTGCTATAAAATCCGCCATCTGGATCAGATCTGGATACCAGCCTTTGGGATTTGATAGAAGTACACATTGTAAATCCCTGAGTCAAATTTCATGAGCTTTGGGCAACAATTACCAGAGATATTGAGAAACAATTTTTTGGGTCCCATTTACCCCAATGTTAACGAAAATTTCAAAGTGATCCAGAATCCAGGATTTCTTCCGGATCACCCCCAAAATTAAATCAGTTCTTCCTTTTCACATTTTCGACACACCATTTCATCAAAATCCGTTAATAAGTTTTTGAGTTATCTTGAGCACAGACAAACAAACAGACAGATAAACGCTGGCAAAAACATAACCTCCTTGGCGGAGGTAATGAAAAGTGAATAATCCTAGATGTTTCAGTGTCTGATTAAAGAAAATTCCCCATATTTGTTATGTGATTATGGCTGGAAAATACTCTGCACTGGTATGTATTTGACCGGTTCTTCTCTTCACACAGGTACGCCATGAGGAGAAGGGTCCAGCAGTCCAGACTGCTTCTCCTTTGTCTTTTCCAGCTATCTGTCGGACCTTCTGTTCCCCATCCCACTCGTACATCATCACTGGTGGACTGGGGGGCTTCGGTCTGGAGCTGGCTCAGTGGCTGACAGAGAGAGGAGCCCGCAAACTGGTGCTGACCTCAAGATCAGGCATCCGGAACGGTAAGGCACAACGACACATATCTGCAGAAGGTGCTGCTCAGTTACACAATGATTTAACACACAAACAACAGTGGTGCTGTCTGGAAACAGGGCCTAGTAAAAGGTAGAGGAGCAACCTTTTCACCGTATGATACAATGTGGCCTGTTTACGCTTTAGCAACTTTATTCATTTCTGTTATGACGTTATTGTTTTTATTGAAATGTTTAAGAAAGCTGTTATTTCTCTGCTAACTACCCTCCACCTCTGTGACATGCTGGTTAACTGGCTGTAGGGATGGGCCACACCAATCTTTGTTCATTTGATACGATGGTGATATTTTTAATTTTTAACTTATAACATATTGATACCGATACTGACCATTTCTTGAATGGGTGTATGATTTTTCAAAATAATGGTCATTTTAGAAATCGGCCATTAATAGCAAATCCATTACAAAAGAAAATAGAAGTTCAAATAAAATAAATGAAAATATCACTGTGACCTCACAAAACACATTTTTGTCAATAAGTCATGAACTAACTATGACAATTTCACACAAATGTTTAACAGGTTAAAATGATGAAGTGATGACATTTAGGACAGACATGGATGTAAATTGACACTTCTGGTTCTTGACTCTGCTGTAACTGGTTAGTTTATTTACTGTTTTATTTTGTAACTGTTGCTAGGTTACCAGGCGAAGCGAGTGCGTGAATGGCAGAGTGGAGATGTGGAGGTGCTGGTGTCGACCAATGATGTCAGCACGCTGGAGGGAACAGAGCGACTCGTCGCTGAGGCCTGCACACTGGGCCCAGTGGGTGGTGTCTTCCACCTCGCCATGGTAACAACTCATCACCACACTGTTCACACTACCAATGGCATTTTAAACCAGACATTATGAACGCCTGTTCCAATGAAGAAAATACTGGCTATTAGCATTATGTAAAATATTATATTGACATCTTCAGAACTCATAAATCCATGTTTAGCTGGTAGTTAAACTTTTCCTTCTTCAAGAGGACATTGATCAGTCTGAGGTGTCCTTGTTTAAGTCAACTGAAGACTAAAACATGTTAGCACTGCAAAAACTATTGTTAAGAGTCAATATTCACACAGATCAAAGTAAATACAGGTGACTTTTTTTCCATATAAAGCAAATAATGAGTCCTATCTTCTGTCATTTCAGCCACGCCAGTATTATGGCTCGATGGCCATGTCCGTCTGTCTGTCAGTCAGTCGGTGGGTCAGTCCTCCGCGTTTGTGACTGGTCTGAAATATCTCAGCAGCTATTGGATGGATTTCCATTATTTGTGCATACAATCAGAGAAGCCTAGTGCCTTTGGTGATCCCCTCGCTTTGCCTTGCCACCATGAGGCTGGCACTTTTGGTCTTTAGTATCACTAGTGCTGTGCCTGTTGGAAACGCTTGTTCAGAATGGGCTGAATTCTTGGCCTGTGGTGTTGCTGCTTGCAGCTATCTCTAGCTCATACAAACAAGTTCACACTCGACAGTGTGCTTCCTGTTTTGTTCTTATTTTATCAATAATAAAAAAGACACTGTGCTTTCTTGAGTCCTAAGCAATACACCTGCCGTGGCATTGTTGCATCACACACCCAAGTTGCTGTTACTCATGCATATTAGTTGCTTGCTTTGACATAACCACTGCCGTCATAAAGTAGAGCATGGATTTAATTAGTGGAGGTATTTTGCTGGCGGTGTAGTGTTATAAGATAGTATCAAGTCTGACACTGGGGAATACAGTCTTACTGACGGGGGAAAACACACACACACACAGGTTGCAGCTTACTCATGCTCACAACAGTGAAATACACTCTGGTTGGGTTCTGCATCCGGTTGGCTCTTCACTTGTGTTGTAAAGTGAACAGCAGTCAATGAGCTGCTGAGTGATTGCTTGGCTCCCGGTAAGCTCCCGGTATTGCTGCTTGCAGCGTTGTCGGGGGCTCCTACCCTGCTTCTGCACTGACCCCTGTGTGCTTGTTTATTCAAAATGCAGTGATATTGTCCAAATTGCACCAAATTCAAAACAGCACATCCATTGGTCCCCAGCAATACACCTGCAAGTGTGAAGCAGATCAGATGAATGGTTCTCGAGATAATGCGATGGACACACAGAGGAACAGACAGTATAGTTGTCAAATACTAAAGCCAGGACTTTCTGTCCGTCTATTTGGTCCAGATACTCATTCATTCAAAGCACCTCTGTCTCTAGGAACAACCTCTACTCTTGTGTCATGAAAATGTTTGGTTTGTCATTGTCAGGTGCTGAAAGATGGCATGTTGGAGAATCTGACTCCTCAGCTCTTCCTTGATGTTAATAAGCCTAAATATAATGGCACCATAAACCTGGACAAGTAAGACAGACACACACACACACACACACACACACACACACACACACACACACACAATGCACACACACACACAAATCATCCATCCTCCTATTTTAATTAGTGCTTTTTAAATAGTCTAATGTATTGATTCTCTATAATTTTCCTAAAATAATAATTGTTTTTCTTAAGATAACATTAATTACATGACTACTGATGTTTTTAGAAGAAATAAGTGAACATTTTGTTATGATGGTTGTTTGTTCCAGTAGTTTCTTCAGTCAGTAGTTTTGATATGTTGGATAGGTTGGTAGGATGAAGGTTAATGGAGGACTGCTTCTCTCTGAATCTTGATGCACTCACTTCCGTTCTCTCTCCAGAGTGACCAGAAAGTTGTGTCCAGACCTCAGCCATTTCGTGGCCTTCTCCTCCGTCAGCTGCGGCCGTGGCAATGCTGGCCAAAGTAACTACGGTTACGCCAACTCAGCCATGGAGCGTGTGTGTGAAAAGCGCCGCTACGATGGCTTACCTGGACTGGCAATCCAGTGGGGTGCCATTGGTGATGTGGGCGTGGTGCTGGAGACCATGGGTGGCAATGACGCGGTAATTGGTGGCACCCTGCCACAGCGCATCGCATCCTGCCTGGAGGTGCTCGACCTCTTCTTGTGCCAGCAGCGGCCAGTGATGTCTAGCTTTGTACTGGCAGAGAGGACAGCGGTGAAGAGTGAGGCAGGAAGCCAGAGAGACTTGGTGGATGCTGTGGCTCACATTCTTGGTAAGAGCCAAGCTATTTTCAAAAATGTAAATGAAATGCAGGGCTGCTGTTCATTGTAAAAGATGATACAAGTTGACTTTGTGTGCTGACTGTGTTGACTACAGTGTGCTGAGATGAATGGAAAACAGCGGCTGGAAGATTAATTTAGAGGTCTGAAGTAGAATGGTGTGGCAGAAATGTGAAGCATACAGGAGTTAAAGTATACAGACTAAAAACACAGCAAGTTGTACAGCATATTTTTGTTACCAACAACCAACTGCAAGTGCTGAAAGACAACAAATGGTGCCGTTACACTTAACAAGTTTATGTGGAGTAAAAGCTAAAAACATCTGTGGATGGTGGATGTCATGACCACTTTAAAATGCTGAACTCTTAACATTTTATTTACTATTGAGCCCAGCAGGTATCAGGATATAGGCATTCCATTACTGATGTATGCACATAAAAAGTGTTACCTTTCTGGGATCCATAGTAAATCCACTTGGATCCACTCTTCACCCTCTCACCTTCACCCTCTCACCCTGTCACACTCTTCACCCTGTGACTTTCTTCACCCTGTCACCCTCAGGCGTGCGGGATGTGAACAGCCTGAATGCTGATGCCTCCCTGGCTGACCTGGGCCTGGACTCCTTGATGGGTGTTGAGGTTCGCCAGACTCTGGAGCGTGACTACGACATCGTCATGGCCATGAGGGAGATCCGCCAAGTCACCATCAACAAGCTGCGAGAGCTGGCCAAGACCAAGCCAGGCGGATCAAATGGTATTGTGAATACCATTTGTAGAGCTTAATGTAGAGCTTCTTTGAGTCATCCAGTTCTTTAATGGTTTTTGACTTTGCTACTTCCACCTCTCCAGAATCTCATGCTGCAGCTAAGAGGGATGTTGTTCGCTCTTTGTTGGATTCTGATCTGACCCAGCTGTTAGTCAGCCCCAGCGCCCCCACGGTGACACCACTCAACAAGGTTCAGAACCAGGAGAGACCACTGTTCCTGGTCCATCCCATTGAGGGCTCTATTGCTGCCTTTAAGACGCTCGCTTTCAAGCTTAACATTCCTTGCTACGGCCTGCAGTGCACCAAAGGTATCAACAAACACACTACTTTAGGCTCATTCAAGGCCAGGAGAATAGAAAATACCAACTGGTATATTACTGCGCTGATGAGGAGCAAGGGAACAGAACTTTGACTGATCATGTAATGCTCACCAACAAGTCTGTTTTTCAAGTTGTATTCATTCAGAATCACCAACTTATTGATTTGACCTAATGGTTATATTTCCTTTAATAATCACACCTACAGTTAACACAGATCATCATGTTTAACTAGACAGTGAGTTAGAAACAAGTGAAATAAAATCATGAAGCCTCCTCCAGGGTCCCTAAGTACAGTATGAGGGCTGATGGTCAATGTTTCCTTTGAACTGATGCAATGTCCAACCAAGCTGATCTTAATTTGTTCCATCTCCCCCAGCTGCTCCTCTGGACAGCATCCAGTCCCTGGCAACCTACTATGTGAACTGCATCAGGCAGGTTCAGCCAGACGGGCCCTATCGAATCGCTGGCTACTCCTTTGGTGCCTGTGTGGCATTTGAAATGTGCTCTCAGCTTCAGAGCCAGAACTTGCCTGTGGAGTACCTCTTTCTGTTTGATGGATCACACTCCTATGTGGCAGCGTACACACAGGTTAGAGAAACGAGTTCACACACACGCACACACAAAGTGAGTTGGCATGTGCAGGGTTCCTTTTAAGAGGAAACAAAGGAAAAGTTAAAGACTGGGATTTTTCTTATTCCTGTCTGGGAACATCAGGGGCACATATTAACTATTCATTCATATATTTCACACTTTTATTGCTTTTATTGCAAGCGTGAACAGTACAATTTGATGCTGAATACATTGCAGAAATTCAAAGATGACTGTGCATTTAATGATGTAGTTTTAGGACAACTGTAGGTTGGTCATGTCCAGTTAATTCAGCATTTGGTCTGCAGAGCTACAGGGCCAAGTTGACACCAGGAAAAGAGTCTGAGGCTGAAACTGAAGCCCTGTGTGCCTTCATCCAGCAGTTCACTGGCATCGCGTACAACAAGGTATACAACGAACACACACACACACACACACACACATACACACATACACACACACACACACACACACATACACGCTCACCAAAGATTTTCATCAGTCACATCACGCCAACATATTGGAGGTGGAGGTTTTAAGTAATGAGTCCTGATGATCAGCAAGAATTGAAAAGGGTGAACCACCACTAATTTGATGACCTTTGAAGACCTGATGACCTTTGTCAAGTGTAGCTGTAAACACTGATGACGTCAAAGCCATGCTGATACTGCCTCTCCACCTGAAAGGAAGAGAGTTTGAATCTGGTCTTGGGTTTAGTTCCTCGACTACGCACAAGGAGTCTCTCATTTTCTAATTGGTGGTGAAATTATGATAAAACAAATGAATAGCAGTGAATTTAATGTTGCATGTTTACATTTCCAGCCACAGTCATTCATTTTCAGCTATTGGAGGAAAGTGCAGTATTGCATTTGTTGCAGCAAAAGACTAATTGAATATTAAAGTGTAGTTTTGGTAGTTTTCAACCTGGACCCTATTTTCCCATGTTTTTGTGTCTAATGGGGATTTCTGAAACTGGTCCAGTATTGAGGAAAGATGCTCTAAGCAGCTTCCATGTAATGTTACGTTCACTAACAGTGCCTATTTTTTCCACTGTCAGTAAGTGTCTGACATCATGAAAAGGACCCTACAGAGAAATAAAACCTCTTGTTTGCATTTTGCTTGATCCACTCTGTTATTGTGTCCACGTCCCACTCAAGGAGAAGTTTCGTGGAATCTGAATATCTGTATACTCTGGCTCAAATAAATATGCATTCAAAGACCTCACCCACATAGTGGAAATCATCTAAATATACAGCCATGACATTGAAAAGCTTTTGGATAACACTAAGCTTTGATTTCTGTTCTCCAATGCAACAAACTGGGTGTATTCCACTATTCCACTGCTGTCTTCCAGTAACACATCACCTCTCCAGATTTCAGAAGAGACTCTTTCCATAATGTCAGACACTTACAGTATAATAACAATCAGACCTGTCGTGGCAAAACCAAACACTGTTAGTGGATGTAAATGATGGTGCCAGCTTGCCCCATTAACACATTATTACAGCCCCGTTTAGCAGCTGTCGTCTACAACTCTCTCCCTCAATACTGGACCAATTTCAGAAACTGTTGTTGCCATTACTCAGTTAGACACAAAAACATGAGAAAATTTGTCCTTCAAGTCCTAATTATTTTAATATGTTCTACACCATGCTAAGGCCAAGTGTTTTGAGTTTCTTTGTAAAACAGCTTAAAACTATTATGGAAAAAAAAATCAAATTAGGATATTATAAGAAGGGTCATACATCAGAGAATATAATGTAGATGACAGATGATGGTTAGGCAGACAGGAGTGATGTTTGACATCATGTGCTACCCTGCTATGTGGTTTGTCCTTGTGTCAATCCTGTTTTGTGGTTTGCTCTATCACTATAGTATACTGCTTCAACCAGTAAATTCCTACAGCAGTTTCCATCCAAATCTCTCTCTCGTGCTTCTACAGCTTGTGGAGACTCTTCTCCCGCTGGCAGACCTCAGCGCCCGTGTCAACGTTGCAGTGGACTTAATCACCTCCAGCCACAAGAACATCGGCCGGGACTTGCTGCACTTTGCAGCCACCACCTTCTACTACAAGCTGAAGGCTGCTGATGGCTATGTGCCTGCCACAAAATACCACGGCAATGTGACACTGCTGCGTGCCAAAACCAGCAGCGAATATGAACAAAACCTGGGAGCTGACTACAAGCTCAGCGAGGTAACATCCACATGTACACATTTGCATGAATTTCAAAATTATTTTTAAAAGTGGACCTTAAGATTAGTTTAAAGGGTTAGTGTAACAGGTCAAAGATGTCGTCCCTCGGGTGGCTGTGGCTCAGGGGGGAGAGTGGGTCGTCCTTTATCCACAAGGCCGGCTGTTTGATCCCCTGTCCTGCATCACCTGATTGGTTTATTTTGCAACAATGACCGGCTTGCTCTAAAACATCCTTTACTTATTGCACCCATTTTAGCACATCCTCTTGACTATGCCACCCCTCATAAAATCTGTCTACTTAAATGCTGAATAAGTTGTGTTTGACTGGCTTTGTCTTTCTCCAGGTATGTGACGGCAAGGTGTCAGTCCACATCATTGAGGGAGACCACCGCACCTTCCTGGAAGGGGAGGGGGTGGAGTCAATCAGCAGCATCATCCACAGCTCACTGGCTGAGCCACACGTCACAGCAAGGGAGGGCTAGACATGCCCCACCCAACCACACCCCCCCACTTTCACACTAATTCCACAACATTCCCAAAATGGGTTGCTTTAGTTCAAGATGTGTAAGTTTAACTTTGTTTTATACAGTGAGAATAATACACATAATGTTTACACTGTGTGCCATTTTGCCCTATTATCCCAAATGCCTCTTTTGAAATCTCATTCAAATGAAGGACACTGTCCCTAACCTAACCTAACAGAGCTCTTAGAGCGATCTTCCTGTTTGCTACAGTTAATAAAATGTGCTGTCGTTTTGTAAAGTTTGATGTTCTAAGTTATGTCTCACTATTTTCAGCCTTACTTTGGATTGTAGTAGTAGATCCCAATTTTGAGCAATTTTTCTACGAGTCAGCTATATAGTAACCTTAACTAATCCTTAGTCATTTTTACTTTTGAGGGCTAAGAAAGTATAGAATAAAGGGAAGTAAAACCTCTGTATTACGAATTACACAACACATTCATCACTTAAAATTGCAGCTTGTGCATGCTCCCGCTCCATCTGTCAGTATTCATAAAATGATAACGCAATATTCAAATCTCACAGGCTTCAGTGGAGGACCCAGATTACAGTCATTTAGACTATCAAAGCAAAGCTTTTCCGGTTGTATCTGCAGCCAACAGCAGAAACATTAAATAATGTAATTGAGTATCCCAACAACACATTTAAGTTCTTTCTGGTTTCACTGAAGAGATTAGCTAATTGGTATCTACATACTATGTAGTCTGCTGTTCACTGTAGTTAGTCCAGCAGCTAAATCATCTACTCAGGTAGAACCAGTGTTCCAGGGATGTTGAGTGAAATGTGTTGTACATCCAGAGGTTGGACGGTTATTGGCTTGTGTTTCAGAAAGCACTGGACACGTGTGAAGAGCTCATCTACAGCGAGTAACATAGCATTGTAGCTTAGATTGACATTAGTATTAGCCTTGGGATAGGTAATTCCCCTACTTCCTGTACTACTACTTCTTCAGTCCTCACTGACCATACAGTTATCCCAGTCTATATCCAAACTGAGGGAGGATAAAGGCTACATTAAATATCATATACACACCAACTTGCAGGCCAAGGCAAAAACATTCCTGCAACTCAAACGGTTCAAACCCAGCTCCGCCAAGTGGGCACAAAATCCCTGTACAGTTTCTAGTGTTGCCATGTATTGAGATCCACCATAGCACTGCATTAAAAACACAAGTGTCTGCATTAGAGTGGGCATGTTCTACAAGGAAGAGGTGAGACAATTGACCAAGTCCAGTGTGAACAATAGAGGCGCGTTTTAAGGCTCATCAGTTGCCAAAATACTGCACAGCATGTTATAAAAGTGTCCCTCTCCCACAACTCTGGAAGGTTATTAAAATTAAGGGTTGTGGAATTCTTTCTCAATCGTTGAGATGATCGCTTGGTAACATAACAAATACCCTGTTCACATTATAAAGTAGTCAGGAATATGCATTTGCACATATTTGATTGGCCATAGCAGTTCATTGCTGGATGACATTGCATTGAGCTGTGCTAAAAGATGAGCCAGGCTCAACTTTTGCTCGACAACCCAGTGCTCTTTTGTCAGAGCCCACCATTTTGGCACTAAGTGCAGTAAATGAGGTGGAGTTTTTTATCAAATCAATTATTAACTATTATCAATTATTAAGGTCTTGATTGTAATAGAATGTCTAACATACACCATGTTCCACCTGTATGTCTAACATCTAAACAACTAGAAAATAATGTAGCTTAGCCTAGCGTGAAAAGGCTCAGTACCACAGCATATATACCAAGTCAGCTGTTTATGCTACTCAGCCAGACAGGGCTATTTCATAACTGTCCATTAATGCATGTTTACATATGTGAAGGAGGACTGTGTCCTCTACTCACCCAGTGAAACCCCAGAATGAAGCTGTCCTCATGTAGATGGATGGCTTCTCTCTCACTGTATATCCTCACAAAGCTGTTAATCTGCCATGATAAAATTACTCTATTGCAAAAGTTGACCTGATACTATTGGTAAGACGACCATTTGGAATTTGTTTTATTTTTATTTAGTATTTATTATTTTGTTTATTTTGTCAAAATGAAGTGTTTACCTGTGTTTCAGAGGACACCATCACATTGTGCTTTTGTTATTCTTTTCATCATCTTTTGCCTTGAAGAAAAACTTGCAGAAACTGTACTGTTGTTCTTGTCAATTGAGCCAAACCAAAACCCACTAAAAATTATGGAAAGCCTCTAAAAAGAAGTTACTGTGATTAAAGCTGGGGTAAGCAGTATGTTTATGGCATCACTGGGCAAAAATTCTGTGATTGGTCAAAGTTCCTGTCCTTTTCCAGGGCTAGATTTTAAATCCTGGAAACAGAGCCATGAGGAGGTGCAGAAGTCTAGTTTTCTCTGAGAACACTTGAATTACAATATGCTGAAAGGTTAATATGGCATTTTTGTCAAAAACATTGTTTTCACAACATACTCTAAGAGTGATATTACTGAATGGGCTATATGTTGATCTATAAAATAGATGCTTTTGAAGTGTAAAGAATGGTCAATCCCCTTAAAATACCCCGATGCACTGATGCTAATGAAATATGTTTAGGAATCAATCAAATTGTTTTATCCTGCAGTACTTCACAATTTGTGAAAGAAAGATGTTGCATTTGCCTGACAGCACTTGTTATAGGGCTTAACCTGTTCATGAATTAAGGCAAACAAGGAAATGTACTGTAGATATCTGATAGATTAAAAGTCAATCCATGCCATTTTTCTCAGCTGACCAATGTGTGGAAGCCAACACATTGCAGTTTACTGGTTGCTCTGTGTCATAACAAGATATTGTTCAGAGAGCTAAAACTAGTGACAGCTGCAGTATTTTGATAGACCCATAGCGATGTACTGAAAAAGTTTGGTACTAAATGTTGCATACTTTCTCATATCCGTGTTTTGTTTGAAGATGACTACTAAGGTGTCTGTTTTATGTAGACATAAGTGATCTGAACATTCCTGGGATCTTTGCTGAAAGGGTGTATCCTCCCAGAGCTGTCTCTGACTCTGACGCTGTTCAGTCCCACTATAGCAGCAACATACAACAGCCAACCTGATCTCTGAGACCTCTAATCTGGTCTATGAAGGGTCAACTGACTGGAGGCAAATGTGGTGATTGATTGCAGTGAAAAGGAGAAGGAAGTGACAGTATGCTCACCTCTTATATTGTAATATTTCCAGTATGTATGACTAATAAAGGCCACTCGCTAATCACTTCATGACTATTGACTTCATCAATCAGTTTCTGTATCAGTATCAATGCCTGCCTGGTAATCTACAGTGCCTCCTCTGTATGTAACCGCTGAAGGATACAAAGGGACTTAAGGGGAAAGAATATTCTGTATTAATCTTTCTTCAATAAAAGTAATGGCAGAATGATGTAATTTCAAGAAAAAGAATATTTAGTTTCGAAATAACATTTGGGAAATAAAAGGAAAAGACTGGATTTGTTAAACAAGTAAATGGTAAATGGACTTGCATTTATATAGCTCCTTTCTAGTCTTCCGACCACTCGAAGCCCTTTACACTACATGTCAGCATTCACCCATTTACACACACATTTATACACTGATGGTAGAGGATCAGGATCTAAATACTCATTCACACATCAATGGCTCAGCCTTCAGGAACAGTTTGGGGTTCAGTATCTTGCTCAAGGACACTTCGACATGTGGACTGGAGGAACCGGGGATCAAACCACTGAAAGATATCTTGATGATTCCCCCCGTTTTATCCGTCGACTGGGCGGTTGAACTCGGGAGCCAAAGGCAAAGCGCTGGCTGGTGCATGGCATCATGTTTTTGTTTAAGTTGTGACTTTTGGCTTCAAGGTTCTCTTTCCTTTAATTTAAGGTCAGGGTTTAGGTAGGATGTGGTTTGATAAAATTGTCTTTATTTTAATGGTATTTTAGTTGTCTGAGTATCAAGGAAAAGATTAAAGATTAAATATCTGAGAATTAAAGTTAAGATTAATACAGCTCAGTAAATTAAAGACAAGATTTAAGGTAATAGTTAAGATATAGCTGTGATAATTAAGGATAATTTTTAAGATATAGTTCCATTCATCTTCAACTGCTTATCCTTATTAGGGGTTGCGGCGGGGCTGGAGCCGATCCCAGCTGGCATTGGGAGAAGGTGGGGAACACACTGACAGGTCGCCAGTCCATCGCAGGGCTAAGATATAGTTCTGTAAATTAAAAATAGATATTTGTCTGTATATATGTATATGTATATACAGTATATGTATATATATACTATACTATAATCCTCTTCATGGAGTCCACCATGTTGCACCGCCATGTTTCTACAGTAGCCCTGAATGGACAAAACAATCTCTGTTAACTCTTCCTGCTTGGGTTGGGGTCGATAAGGTTACTTGCTCCTGTCGTCATCCAAGATCATCCATATCCATTCAGGATTTATTTCTTTGCATTATTTGTATTGTTTACAGTACATTACAGTCTTGTCTGTTCCTCACCTGTATATTGTCCAGCTTTATTGTCCCTGTCCCTAGCTGTTATATATTTTTCTGTGTAAGTACATTAATAAAAGAGCTGCAAAAAAAGTCAAATTCCCTGAATGTGCACAAGACACCAAATGTTATGTTGATGGGTTATTGCCCATGCTGGGGAAATGTGTTTGAGCAAACCCCTAGTAGAACAAATGAAGTTGATCAAAGTACAGTTTACTGTCTATAGTAAATAAAGTTGATTTGAGGTGGTGAACGCTAGGGGGCAGTGACACCGCCCGCAGCGTCTCGGCCGCCGGAAACAGAAGACACGGAAGCTGCAGAAGAAGAAGAAGACCAACACAACAACAACAAGACGGCGACATGGCTGCCGATAGTGATGTGAGCTTCTTTAATCTAGTTACTTCGACTCTAGAGCCGAGTTGTCTCAGAACAGCAGAAATTGATTTGTGATCAATGTTTCCGTGTCTTACAGCCAGAGTCCGAGGTGTTCGAGATCAACGACTTCACCACCGCCTCAGAGTGGGAACGGTAAGCGAGCTTATGACTACTATTCTATACATATTACACCATAACACACTACGCTCTGATCATTGATATTACGAGGAGTCAGTACAGCAGCTGTGTCCGCCATGCTTTTATTGTAATGAAGTGGGAAATGTAATGTGTTGCGATGCGTTGTTCTGCAATAAAACCTGTCTCACCCTCCAGATGTGGACTCGTTGTCCGCTCTCTGGTCCGCGGATCCGTTTGTAACATGACAGGGAGGACTGGTGCCAACAGAGACAGCCTCAGTGATCTGACAGACTACACACCCGGAAACCATTCACACGTCATCGGACTGCGTTGACCCTTATCCTATGAAAACCTTTTAATATTTAATAGTTAGAATTAGGGTACGTATTCAATAGAGATATCTGCAACGACATTTTACCTAGTCTAATTCAGGATATCCCTAATTCTGTCCTGACTTGTCAAAACTCTAATCCAGTGGAGCTATTCAGACATACTATGGCTAGTATATACTCTAGTCGTAATTAGGTTTGAGATATCTGTAACTGTTATTTAGGTTAGTCAGACCTGAGTTACACATATCTCTAACTGTCGTTTTGACTAGTCAGTGATGTTATAGATATCTGGAATAAAAACTCTGACTAGTCAAAATGACACTATAGGTTATAGATATTTGGAATAAGAATACTGACTAGTCAAAATGACCGTATAGATATTTGGAATAAGAATTCTAACTAGTCACAATAATGTTATAGATATCTGAAATAAAAACCTTGACTAGTCACAATGACGCTAGTATAAATATTTGGAATAAGAATTCTGACTAGTCACAATGACATTATAGATATCTGGAATAAAAACTCTGACTAGTCACAATGACGCTATAGGTTATAGATATCTGGAATAAGAATTCTGATTAGTCAAAATGACATTATAGATATTTTGAATACGAATTCTAACTAGTCACAATAATGTTATAGATATCTGGAATAAGAATTCTTACTAGTCACAATGATGTTATAGATATCTGAAATAAAAACCCTGACTAGTCACAATGACGCTAGTATAAATATTTGGAATAAGAACTCAGACTAGTCACAATGACATTATAGATATCTGGAATAAAAACTCTGACTAGTCACAATGACGCTATAGGTTATAGATATTTGGAATAAGAATTCTGATTAGTCAAAATGACATTATAGATATTTGGAATACAAATTCTAACTAGTCACAATGATGTTATAGATATCTGGAATAAGAATTCTTACTAGTCACAATGATGTTATAGATATCTGGAATAAAAAGCCTGACTAGTCACAATGACGCTATAAGCTATAAATATTTGGAATAAGAATTCTGACTAGTCACAGTGACATTATAGATATCTGGAATAAATACTCTGACTAGTCACAATGACGCTATAGGTTATAGATATTTCGAATAACAGTTCTCATTAATCAAAATGACATTATAGATATTTGGAATAAGAATTCTAACTAGTCACAATGATGTTATAGATATCTGGAATAAGAACTCTTGACTAGTCAATGACATTACTGATATCTGGAATAAGAATTCTGACTAGTCTTAATGACACTGTAGATACCTCTAATGTTAATTCCAGATAGTCAAGCTTAGCTATTAAGAAGAAGATATTCCTTTATTAGTCCCACGAGGGGAAATTCAATTTTTTCACTCTGTTGTTCACTTATACACGGTACATGCAGACCCGAACACACACATGCACAAACATGCAACAATGGAGAGATGTCAGAGTGATGGGGCTGCTCCTGACAAGCGCCCCGAGCAGCCCCCGAGCAGGTTTGGTGCCTTGCTCGCCTTAGGCACCAAAACGGTGACCCTCCGGTTCCCAAGCCAACTCCCTACAGACTGAGCTACTGCCGCCCCCATTAAATGTTGAAACAGCTTTCCATAGGTACCGGTACAGTGGAACAGACCGGACTGTGTTGATCCATCGCCTACATGAAGACCATGGACACCGTCTTGACCTACTACCGTGTTACTGTGTCGGTGCGAATGTGTTTTTGCTGTTCCAGCTACCAGTGGAGTGTTAGTTAAGTCTTTTCTGGTATAGCAAACAGTTGATCATGTCAGAAACTTACCCAGCTTGCCTCAGCAGTCGCTGTTACTGGTGTTATGCGGTGGTCGGGCACACACCAATTACACAATATCGTTTTGTTTTTTTAAGAGAAATAAAATCCATTTAGTTCATTTGGCTTATCAGTGGTGTGTTATAGTATAGTAGTAGTCGGATGACAGCCACTACAAACTGAAAATGGAAGGGTCTACTCCATAGAGTCTTGGCTCAGAGTGGCAGAGTCATATTTCAGGTTGAGAGAGAATGCCAGACAAGACGCTGCCAAAAGATTTGTTGTTGAAGCGTAAAGCAAAATGGCAATATGGACCATAGAGGCCAGACACACTGCCAGCCGACGGTAAAGTCAGCCCTCTACAGATATTGAGCGTCATATTTTCTTGTAAAATTCCCATTATAATCAGTAATCCGCTGTTGTCCCAAGTTTATTAACTGGTGGGAAAATATCCTCACTGTCATCCATAAAACGTTCTAGTTTTGAGCCAGGTTTTCCTGTATTGGTGTGCCGTATTTCTAAGTGAATGTTATACGCCTGTTATTCCAGTGTGTCAGCCACCAGATGGTGACCTGCAGCACTGAGGTGTATAGGGTGGTGAAATGAAGAGCAGTAGCAGTCCAGGCTGATCTCCAGAGGTTTTTTTTGTTACTGAAACATCATAGTGATGAGCAGACTTGGCAGACATGGCAGTAGAGAGACAGGATGTCTTTGGCCCCACAGACAAAACTCCCTCTATAGAGGTCCAACCAGTCTGCTTACAACCATAAGTGTAATCTAGATGTTTCTGAAAACATTTGAGGCAAGAAATAGGCATTACTGTTACAGAATATTGATTCATGTTTGATCAGCGTTGCTTAGTTTGACTGTTTGATCAGAGACTGTAAGTGATTGAAAGCTGACTGGAGACTCCAGATCAGCTCTGACTGATAGTTTTCTGCCGGTCTGTGAAATCCTGCAGACGCCATGATGAGAACCAGAAAGAGGGGAACGTGATTTTTTTCATATTACCTGTCTCATGCACAACTGTCAAGATATAGTGACATAGTGAGTGATATAGTGATTTATTAAATATACTTTTTAAAATTATATTTGCTCCATTTCTACCCGCTGCAGCTTTAACATGCATTTATTTAAATGAAAAAATTTGAGATTATTACTTTAACAAAAGTCAGTTATCATCGTGTGCCAAAACATTGTAGTGTGCATAACCAACCAATCCCTGCTGATGGCAGCTAAACTCCTTTTATCTGCTTTAAGGTTTGTATCCAGAGTGGAGGAAGTGCTAAATGACTGGAAGCTGATTGGGACCTCTGCAGGAAGTGTGACCCCAGAGAAGGTATTGCACTCTCATTAAGCCTTAAAGGTTCACCTGATAACACCAGTGAGCAGCATGCAGCCAGTAGTTCCTCTGTTATGATGCTCCTTTATCTTAACACAGGGTGAATACACCAGTGGCAACTGGGGCGAGAAGTCTCAGGATATTCATTTTGCTGACTTTAAGTTCTACATAACTCATTACTTCCTAAAACAAGAATGTGAGAAGGACAATGGGATTGACAAGCTGGAGGAAGGTACATTTATGTCTGAATGTGCCATAATAATAGGTTAAAGGCAATGTTTTAGCAGTTGCACTTAAACTGTATGTTAAGTGTGTAATCTTGTCTGCTTTTTGTTACATCGGTGTGAAAGATATGATGCGAGTGGCAGCGTGTCCCGTTTCTATAGAACAGGCATAAAGCTAAAGACATTAAGTTGTAAGAGAATGCACATAATTCATCTCTCTAACCATTAGTGTTTGACTAAACTCTTGTTCTTGTATGCAGATGCCTTCCCTGTGGCAATGCAGGACCTTCTGTGTATGAACAATGATTTCCCTCCTCGAGCCCACTGCCTGGTCAGATGGTGAGCTCTGTCATTCCTTATGTTTCATGTAAAGAAAAATCAAGTTGCATAGAAAATCTGATGTGTTGATTGCTGTAAAATCGTTTACATGCAGGAGATCAGTGATCAGATTTCACTACTACACCAACCTTATTTTGAGGCATGGCTTGCTTATTTTAACTGCATTAGTGACACACGACACTGCTTCCTGTCTATTTTTTGTCAAGCATTGACTGTCAGGATAATGAGAGCACAGTGAGTCCTGACACAGTATGTGTCTGAATTTTACAGTCAACTGTTGACTTACCAAGGATACTTAGGCCCTGTTCAGACCAGGTATTAACATGCTTCATTACGACCTTATCATGGTCAGAAGGAGCCGTCATTTGTGTTTTAACATTTTGTTCATGAGTTATTGATCCAGGAAGTTCAGATCTGTCAATATCTTTCCAACTTTAGTGAACTAGTTCAGTTTCTAAATTAGTCCTCCATGATGAAAAAGTGAATAAACTCTTCTTTTGTAGAATGTGTTTACCGGTATTATTTTGGTACATGCAATCTACAAGGTGTTAATTATCTCCTCATTACTTAGGACTGCTCATACTAGAGTTCATGCTGACTCATAGTGGCAGACACTTCTAGCAGCACAAGATTTGTACAGATAATGACCTAAAACACAAGATGGAAGCAGTGCCTTCATGACGTCACATTTCATTCAACATTCTCAGGTTTCACATTATATATATATATATATATATATATATATATATATATATATATATATATATATATACAGTATATATACAGTATATATACAGTCCCCCCCAAAACTACTGGAACAGTGAGGCCAATTCCTTTATTTCTGCTGAACACTGAAAACATTTGGGTTTGACATCAATAGATGAATATGAGACCAGAGATCAGTATTTCAGCTTCTTTTTCCATGTATGTACATCTAGATCTGTTACACAACATAGAAGATAGCACCGTTTGTAACAGAACACCACATGTTTAGGTGAGCCAAAGTACAGGAACAGATAGGCTTAAAATAGATTAAATTATTAATTATTAATAATTAATTTATTATTAATACTTAATATTTAGTTGCATATACATTGCTTGTAATAATAAAATATATAATAGATAATATAAAATAAAATAAAAATAATAAATTATATATATATATATATATATATATATATATATATATATATATATATATATATATATATATATATATATATATATATATATATATATATATATATATATTGTGCTGTATCTGCGTCTTTGGTGACAGGTATGGTATACGAGAGTTTGTGGTCATCACCCCTGGAACCAACTGTGAGGCGATCATCAGCGAGTCCAAATGCAATCTGCTTCTCAGCTCCATCTCCATTACCCTGGCCAACAGTGGCTGGTGAGTCCCCTTCATCACTCGAGGCTTTCCTCATAATTTTGTCAGTTTGCCGTGTCAGTCCAATGTGGGAATAGGAGCTCAACTGTAATGAATACTGCAAATTAGGTTAGGTAGTACTAAATATGATGTAGTCTGGTCTGGTCTGTCCAGTGTGTTTAATAAGGATTGCTTCAAGACAACTTGAGTAATGGCCGTTTTACTGCTAAGTCCCGCCCACGGTGAAGTTTTTTGATTGACGTCATGTTTGTCGACCGATTTTGCTCATGTGTAGATGACTTGTGTATGTACTGTATTGTGTAATTGTATAAATCCCGCAAAGGCTGTATACCAAATTTTGTGTTGATAGTCAAAATCCAAAAAAGCCAAGTTGCTGCTCAGGCTGCTTGTTGTGCTGCCATTAAAACAGGAAGACTTAAAGGAAAAAATAACTTACACCCGCGTAGCTGCGGTCAAGACTCATTTGAAAGGAGGCATGTGGCCGTTTCCCAGGTTATCCGATATATTGGATGGAAAAACAAATGTTTTTTACAACTATTTTCATAGCTTTAACCATTGATTCAATCAGTGGTAATACCATGGTGTTCTCCAAGTTAATACACTGAGATCACTAATGAGAAATGGAAGCGAACAACTGGTGAAGGCAAACTGTAAAGTGATTACCCAAATCGTCTATAAACTGTAATGGATGTTTGCATTTTTCATACCATCTTCAGCTTTGGCCCTCTGTACGTACTGAACTGTGTGCACACAGTTTGCATGTGAAATGAGAGATTATTAGAGACATTTCAGTTTTGCCTTCTACCTCTAAATAAAGTAGTGTAGATAGTATAAACTGTTGGTTTATTTCCAACCTGTCTGATCACCTGACTGCTCATATTTCTATTTAGTTATTTCTATTTATTTCTATTTATTAGCGATGTGACCGTGTTTTCTGGTCTCAGAAAGTACAGCGGGCCTCATTCACTATATGTGTGTAGAAATGTTCTTACTTTGCACACAAAAAAAGTGCACATGCAAATTAGCATTGGATTCATGACACATGCACACCGCCCAGTTTCGTTACTACCTTTGTGCATATGTAAGCGAATCAGAATCATTCTAAACTGACAGGCGTGTGCCCGCTATTTGCAATCAGCCTATTATATTATTATAATTATTTGCCTGGAGCGTCAGTATATCATGGAGAAAGCGGTGAAATTGTTCTAAGAGAGAAGCATGGTTCCTAAACCAAAAAAGCTAAATAATTTCATGACTGAATGTGTCAAAAAAGTGGTGGGAAGAGCTGATCTTTATAGGCTGCCAGTAAAGAACATTTCAATACAATTCAAGTTCACATTCTCAGTTTTTAGAGTTGATTTTTTAAATTATGACAATGATTGATTGAACCGTTTCATAGTTATTTAATACGTTTGGCCAATGCATTAGGAAATTAATGGTTTTAAATACTGTTGTCTATTAAAG
The DNA here is from genome assembly GCA_947000775.1 of Pterois miles. Taxonomy (NCBI): domain Eukaryota; kingdom Metazoa; phylum Chordata; class Actinopteri; order Perciformes; family Scorpaenidae; genus Pterois; species Pterois miles. The sequence continues at coordinate 3,426,837 of CAMQGK010000525.1, read as the reverse complement.
CCCATTTTAATGAATGTAGTTTTAATAGGATTAGTTAAAAGGTGTGAGTACAAACAAGTTCTAGTAAGATAATATTGCTGAATCCCAGTTTTGTGCATAAAACTTTCATATGCAAGGTTTAAGTACAGATCTATTTGTGAAGCAAGCCCAATATCCTAATAACCCAGAAACAATGGTTCACTTCACTTCATGCTGTGTAGGTTCAGAGAGAAACTGCTGCTGGATATGAGCGGTATCCAAGAGACAGAACACATTGAATCCTTCATAGTAATGCCTGCTCCTGTTCATCTTGTGCACTCAGCCAGGTGCCCATGTTCGTGCAGATCCAGCAGAAGTGGAGGCGGGTGTATGCTGGAGAGTGCCAGGGACCAGGTGTGCGCACTGACTTTGAGATGGTCCACCTCCGCAAGGTGCCAAGTCAGTATAACCACCTGTCTGGCCTACTTGACATCTTCAAGTCTAAGATAGTAAGTGCCACCTTCTCTCTCTCTCTGTCTCTCTCACTCTCTCACACTCACACAATGAATGGCGGTACGCCTTGTCTCTGTAATTGTCTCAGTCCAAAAGTCAAAATGTATTGAAAAAGAATAGATGTAATCATTATCATCATAATAAAATATTCTTCTTCAATCCATATTTGTTGGAGTTTAGCCACCGTGGTTTGCTCTCTGTGTTGCTGTTCATTGAAGGGTTTCTCCAGGTTGCAGCTAATCAGGAGGGGTGTGATTTTTCTTGGAGGAAGCAAATATGATAATATTTCTGAAAAGGAATCGCCAGAGTTTCCAAAGTACCACGAATACCAACTCAACATTTATTTTGCTGTTATTGGTACCATAATTAGAACTGTTAGTCAGTGGTAAATTGTAGCTGCGTTAGGTTTAGTTAATTTTGTTTATAATGTAAATTTGTTAAGTATTATATATTTATTTATGTTTATATATTTAAGTATACTTTAAACTGTAGTGTTAACAGTTGATATCTTTATCAGTTTCAAGTTCAAATTTGCCTTAGCAGTAAAAATGAATTTCCTTAATATTGTGGACTGCAGAGGGCCTCATGACAAAGAATATCAATATAAGAAGGCTCGAGCTCTTGTCGAGGCTCTTGTCCAGCACCTGGGACTTGAATGCTCCTGACTTTAGTTGACATAGGGTCTTACTGTTGGTGTGTGTGCAGGGATCAGTGGTCTCTATACACACAAACAGGGCCTGAAAGATGCCAACGCCACTTCCCACACTAAAGTTGTGATCAATAAAAACAAACTTGATGGGAGCATGTGCACACCTGTACAGAAACTCTGGTGGTTGGTGGTGAATTGAAGCCAGCTTGTAGAAATTAAATGTTCACATGTCATTTCACTTCATATCACACTTTCTTTTAGAGCCACTTTATCCTAAACATTTGGGGTGTTTGTGCTTGTATTAATAAGCCAAAGTCCGCTCAATATTTAATCAGTGCTGTCTGCACCCCGGAGCTCAGAGGAGAGGGCCGGACTACCGATACTCACGGTCAGCTGTGGAGCGGCTGATGACATTATCATCATCAGTTGTAGAAAGCTAAGATTAATCAATCTGATAGCATTAAAGAACAGCAGAGCACACTTTCAGTCGTTTGAATGTCTTCTAATAGTGTGCAGATATTACTAAGTGCAGTTTTAGTTTTCTTAAAGTTCACTGCAGTGAACATGACATGACTTATTGTATTTATTTATGTATTTATAATTTATATAAATAAATAAAACATGTAACTATCAGACTGGTTGTGTTGTTTTTGCTATCCCCCCCCCCCCTCATGATCGCCGGATCTTATTCCACCCCCCTCCTCTTTTTTTTTTTGTTTTTTTCTCCTCCCCCCCTTGTATTAGTTTTTTCCCCCCTCCCCCCCCCCCCCCCCCCCCCCCCAAAATATTTTTTTTTTGTTTTATTTATTTTTTTAATTTTTCCCTTTTGTTTGTTTTTTCTCTTTTATTTTTTTCTCCTTTTTTTTTTTCTTTCTTTTTTTCCCCTCCTATATACTAGCCCCCCCTCCCGAGCTTTCCCCCCCCCCCCCCAATCCCCCCCCGGACCCCCCCCCCCCCCCCCCCCCCCCTAACGGGATAAGCGGTTGACGATGGATGGATGTAACTATCAGACTGTGTCTGCGCACTGGAGACACCACGATTGCTGTCACACATACTCTGCTTCGTCCTGTCACCTCAACCTGGCACATCGTCACCGCTTGCATGTGGATTGTGTCACCTTTCCCCTACCAAACTTTCATTTTCAAATGATATCCAGGGTGGGGAATATTACTGATTGTTTCGATCATGTTGGAATTGATCAGACTGTTGTAAACATATGCACACTGCAGTGACACTTGTAACATGCTGCGTGGTGGATGCACTGGCACTGTGAGGACTATGTGGATGGAAGAATGAGTAGAAGAAGAACGAAGAAGAAGAAGATATTCCTTTATTAGCCCGCAGGAATCAATACCCTAACTAACACACACACCAACAGCCAACTCCAATAACAAGGAGGGCCCCGCCCCCCCCCCAGCCGTTTGTGGTTTGCCTCCCTCCCCGGCCCCCCCGCCCCCCCCCCAGGGAGAAAGCCGCCCCCCCCCCCCCCCCCCCCCCCCCCCTCCTCTTTCCCCCCCCCGGGTCGGACCCGGGACCCCCCCCCCCCCCACCCCCCCCCCCCCCACCCAAACCCCCCCCCCCCCCCAAGGGGGGGAACAAATAGGGAACGAGTGTTAAGAGAAGCTCCTTTTCTTGGTCTTCTTCTCCATAGATTCACCTTAAAGAACCATCGATCAGCTGCCTCATTTCTATGTAGAAACATTTATGGTTGAATGTTAGTGAGTAGAGGACGGGATTTGAGGCTGATCCATGTACAGACATTTCCAAGTTTGACAGTTGGACAGTCATGAAAGACATGTTGCATTCTACTCTAAGAAGCTAAACAAATGGCAGCAAGCATATTCAGCCTCTAAGAAAGGCTTTCGCTTTGGTGTTGGCTGTGAAGCATTTTGACATTTATGTTGCCAGTAGTTGTTCAGAGTGACCATTATCTATTAGCTTTCTTGGATAAGTGCTAGCTTTTCAGTGCTTGAGTGTTCAGGTGGAGCCTGGTGTTGCAGCTGTATAACATTAATGTCAAGCACATTTCAGGCAAGAACAATGTTGCAGCTGATGCACTCTCCAAGAAACCACCAGGTTAAGTTGAGAAAAGTGGGCAACAAGTGCAAAGTGGTAGGTCTTGGGCCCACAGTCTGTGTAGATGTCTGCAAACGCACCTGTTATATTGGAGCATAGTTGATTTAAGACGAATGCTTCTTAGAGGAATTGTGATGCGTCTGCTTGAGTTTGTTTCCCCAGTGTTTGCTTTAGTTCCTGTACAATAGTTGTTGCTCGGAAGTGATGTTTAGTTCCTGAGAGTAGTTCTTTGGTTCCAAAGTTCCTGGAACAGTTTGGTCAGAAAGGGTTAACCACTTGTTTTCCTCCTCAGGGATGTACTCTGTCCCCTCTACCGCCGATCAACATCGCCATCCGTTTTACCTACATACTCCAGGACTGGCAGCAGCATTCGTGGCCACAGCAGCCCCCAGGTAGGCACACAGAACAGAGGAGGACGTAGCTACACCTTACCACATAATCTCATCCATCACTTCCTGTCGGTTTCACGATGGGGCTGCCCTTATTGTACAATCATGCTGTATTGCGTTTGATATATTGCAATAATCGTCATTGAATAATGTCAAAAGTTGCTACACATAAAAAACGACATAATATTCAAAAAGTACATATAGATGTTGGCTTGCTAAGAGAACTTGGTCAGAACCATGGTAGCTTTATTTTTCTCTTTGATATGATTGTTCTGAAAGTCTCCATTTTGGCGAACAGTAGCTGAGATGTCATGCAGGTTTTTTCAACAGCCACAGATTTGATGCATGCATAGTGTCCAAAATGACTCTCTTGTTCACTCACTTGATCAGTCTCTGTTCCCAACACTAAAACTACTCAGGGGTTTACTCAAAATGTTGACATTTCAGATACTTATGAACTGGACTGTGCTGGTATGCTGACTCTATATATTATGGTTAAATGTGAAAAAAAACTTGTGTCTCTCCCAGTGCTGGCAAGTTTATTTTCATAAACTTTTCTTCATACAGTAGCTCCTTATATACAGTATACAGGTTATGCAGTTTACCAACATGAGGAAAAATAAATCTATAAAACATCACACTGTCAAAAGGTTAGAAAAAGAACAAAGTGAAAGGAGGGCAGAAGTTCATTACAACAGACAATTTTAGACTGACATAAATCCATGTTCCCACTCTTTTAACCATATACTATGGTGATAATACTGCTGGTAATAATACCTCCAATCATTTGTGTTGCCATTGCTACAGCATAGCACCATCATCCTCTATAAGCAGTTTGATTTCACTTGTTTACTGGTCAAACGGAGGCAGAGCAACCAAACAAATCCAAGTATATTTATAAATATGAATGATTGTGTAATATCTGAGGGGCACAGACCCTATTTTGCATTCATATTAGTAATTCTTAATGAAATATTGTAAACTTTACACAAACCTGTTGATCCTTATTGTCTTCTTAAGAGTATATTATGTTAATACTTTCTCAGAATCCAATAATTATTGCAAAATACAGTTAATATTCACACACATTTTCCACTAATGGCACTGAACATGTCTAAAAGTTAATTTATGTGCACTAGGTATGAAGTATGAAATGATATCAGACACGGGCATTGTCTCCAGTCTTGAATGCTGCAGCTCCTTCACTTGTGTCATGGCCTTTTGGTGACTGGGGCTTGTCGCAGCTGCATTTTCCCTGTTGTTGTACATTCTGTTTGGCTCTCTGGCAGACTTTGACACACTCCTTGGAGGTGAGGTGGGAGGGGTAGAGTTTGGGAAGCTTCCATTCGGAGCCTGTGAGGAGCCAATCAGGTAAAGGCTGTGTACAGTTTTTGAGTTGAATTACATACATGCCTGTGTGTAAATAATATAATCTAATGTAATAAAATTTGACTTTCAAATCTGTTACTGCAGAGCATTCAATGGTGTCAGAGTCCTTGAAAGGACAAATACAGTGTATATATGTATATATGTGTGTATATATGTATATATGTATATATATATATATATATATATATATATATATATATATATATATATATATATATATATACATACCCCCCCACATTTTTTTTTATATATATAAACACACACACACATACATACAGTATATAGAGTAAATGTTTTTATGTTTTTTGATTAGACAATGATTAAACCAAATGATTTGTTTTGTCTCTGTTTTTGGATATTGTAGTGAGCTTCATCTTGCAACCACTTGGCCTCATCTGACAGAAGGCATAGTTGTGGATAATGATGTCTACAGGTAAGAGTGTTGTGGATTCTCTATCTGGACTGTCTCTGACTCCACTGCAACACCTCACCTTCATACATGGACACACGGATACTTTATTCATCACATGGGGAGATTTGCATGCCACAGCTGCGTTATGTGACTAATAATGCAAAAACAAATGTAAAGTACAATTACTAGCAGGGTGGGAGACTGGATTTAACAGGTTGTTTGGACAGCATCCTCGTCTCCATCACGGCCTCCAGAGAATCCAGTGCCTCCCACTCCTCCAATCACTGAGCTGGCCTTTCTAACAAGCTTGTTGAGCCTATTAGCATCTCTCACCAGTGTTCCCTCTAAGCTGCGCAACTGCGCAATTGTGCACTGCTCGCACAGTCTCAGCGCACACGAAAATCTATGCTGCGCACAAAATAAAATTCAGCGTAAACTGATTAGTTTACTCTAATCTCAGCTTCTCCCTGGGTACCTTAGCTGGTGTTTGGTCGTTTCTCCCTGCTTTTAAATTGTCCCTTCACGGAATGCAGTCATGTAACGCCCAACAAAACAGTTGCAAACGCTCGGAGCACAATAAGAGCTGGCAGAAACATAGCTGACTGCATTATGGCGGTTATGTGCTGCTGGCTAAATTAAACAAAATGACCTAGAAATAAAGACTGATAATAAAGAAAAGAGCTGGACACTTATTCATGGCTTTTTTTTTCAAAGATTTCATTATGTTTACTAGAAAAATATCTATTGTATCCCCTCTTTATTTAAACTTCAAAATAGAAGACAACATTTTTTTATATTAAAAATGTTTGTTCTATTATTGTGGCAATGTTGATCGACTCATTATTTCATTTTTCATGAAAAAGATATTCCTTTATTAGTCCCACAGTGGGGAAATTTACAAAAACATGAACATTGTAGCAGCCACAGCCTATGATGACCAGTCATCCATATAGTCTGTGTTTTCTTAAAACATTTTATATGTTTCTTACTATTAACATGGAAATAATTGGAGCAAACAGTATCAGGCTGATACTTACTCAAATAGTTGGATCGGGTATCAGTGACAACGGGGCTGATCTCTTCAACTCAGTTCTATGTTTCTATACTGTATACTGTACATTATATAGTGGAATTTGAATTCCTGTTTAAGTTTTGGCCAATATGTTGCTGCATTTGCCAAGTTGCAGGTGTACAATTTATTATTTTAATAATATATTACACTTCACTGAAGTTATATCTATGTATTTGTTACATTTTGTTTTACAAAGTTAGAAAGCAATTTTTAAATCAAGCCAGATGTTGCCTCACACATGAAAGAATGATCCAGTTACCTCCGCACAGTGTGGCATACAGCTCATTAATTAAACACTGGTATCGGATTAGTACTCGGTATCAGCTGATACCCAAATCCTTGCTATCAATATTGCGACTGAAAACAATAGAAAAATATGAAAGAGAACCTACTGTGTTCTGCTTATTTTCTGGTGCGCACTTGTATTTGGGATTCTACTAGAACATGTTTACATGCTTTGTTCAAAATGTTCAAAAACACAAAATGCTTTACTTTTTTTCATAGCAGCTGTGCTGTAGCACCTCGTTTCACCCTCTGTCTGAAAAGCCCAGTCTGCTCTGATTGGTCAGCTGGCCCACTGTTGTAATTGATCAACTAAACCAAACTTTTTTGAACTCTGTGATTTAAATTGTGCCATTTTGGCTAAGAGTTTATAATGTAAATGTGCCTGTCATCTGCGCAAAATCTACATTTAGTCTGAGGGCCATAATTTGAACAGAAATTTAGACCAGCAACAGGCTTTGTGATTTAACCATATATGCTCTCTATTTTTCTGTGACTTCACAGTGACCTTGACCCTCTCCAAGCTCCCCACTGGTCAGTCCGAGTCAGGACAGCTGAAAACCCTCAGTGTTTACTGGGTAAGATGAATGGTCAACCCTGTTGTCCAGTAGACATTTTCAAACACAATTTCTGCTCCTACTGTATTAATAGTAATAAAATAATTCAATAAGTTGATATGATTGCATTGTTGTTGGGTGTAGGATGCCAAGCTCTGCTCTCTCCACTCCTTCTCATAGGGATGTCTCCTCCAAACCTTTGGGCAGTATAATTAGTGTAAAGAAATGCTTGAAGGATTTGACCCATTCTTATCCTCCCATGCAGGTGACTTTCTGACAGAGTTCTATAAGCTCTGCTGTAGGAAGGAGTCTACAGAAGAGATTCTGGGAAGAGGATTGGCTGAAGAGGAGGGCAAAGGTCAGGCTACTGGCTGCGTTGTTTAACACTAGAATGACTGGCATTGTTTCTCACTGCAATGTCAATATACAAATCATCGTCTGAAGTTTGCACTGAAGTTTGTTTTACTCACAACTCTTCAAACTAACACAATTCTAAATACTAGTTTTCCCTCAGATATACAATATATAAATACATACCTTATACAGTATAAAATAGTAAGTGCTTAGTGTGGATGTAAATAACTGTTTTTTTTTCCCTGCAGAAAACAGTGACCTCAGCTCTGCTTTATCAAAGCTGACAGAGCCAGCAGCAACAGTGCCCATCTCCAAACTGTCTGTCTCCAATATGGTGCACAGTGCCCGAAAGCACATTCGCCGGCACAGACGCATTGATGAGTCACCACTCAACACTGACATTCTCAATTCTGTTCTTCTGGTAAGGGTTTATTAGTATACTTGGGCTAGTAATATTACATTACATATACCACCTTACAGCATTGGTTCTCAAACTGTGGTACGCAAACTCCCTCAGGGGGTACATGGAGGAATCTGAAAAAATATATATATTTTTTTAACAAGGAATCTCTAAAAAACTTTTATTTTGAAACCCAGCCATGTACAAGGCCTATGAAAGGAGGCAGAGTCACAGTGGACATGGGACATGGGACACAGTTCCAGTTAGTAAAAATAAACATTAACTGTTTATAACACGTGCAGTGTAACTGGCGCTGTGGTCAAGTCCACCGTGAGTCCTTTTCTTGGCCTTGACCATGTACTTGCAGCTACGTAGCAGGCTGGTGTGTGTAGTGGAGGTAGCTAAATGAAGATGAAGGCTTCAAAAACACTGCAATCGTGGCTCCAAACGGGAACTATTAGGAACATAAGTGTGGATCAGGAGGAGAGTATTTCGAGCAGCCCTGTATCAAGAAAATCAAGCGTGAACCCTGCCGCCCAGCACCTCCCACCCCAGGCAACTCTGCAAAAGGTGAGAATACAGCTCCTGTCCTGTCAGGACAGGTAACACTGATGTGGATTCAAACGCAGATTGAAGCAGTTCCAAGTTACAAAAAACAGAGTTTATTTTCGGTCCAGGTCGGTACACAGAAAGGCAGGCAGAACAGGCAGACAAAATCCAAATCGTGAGGCTAAGGCAAGGTCAAAAACAGGCTAGGTTCGGTTCACTAGAATATCAAGAAAGGACACGAGGAAATGGCGGGTACGCTTCGCTAAGGACGGCAAAAGACGAACTGGCACAGGAGGAAAAGGGAGGACACATTATATACTAGTGAGGGAGGTGGATAACTATGCACAGGTGGACACAATCAGGGCAGGGGATGACGCTCAGACGCAGGTGACTAGTGATGATAATCAGGTCGGGAGGAGGTGCTCTAACGTGAGGGCAGGAGGCATGCAGGGCAGGGAGTGAAGTGAACTGCAACGAGAGGAGAGGTTAGAATGCAAACAAAACAGGAAGTGCGCCAAAATAAAAGCATGCAACAGGAAATGACAATTTAACACTTATACTTCCTGACATGTCCAGGATGATCAGCTGTGAAACTGGTGCCAATCGGATCTGTTTCTCATGGTCAGGCTTGTGTCCAACATTTCGTGGTACTGCATGGGCCCGGGTCCCAGCTTTCAAGTAATAGACTGTCAGGTTCAGTCTTGATAGTACATTTTTGGATTTGGGCACAAATTTGTGATTCCGTGAAGAACGCTAGTCACTGTGCTTAGGTCCCCGGCTATGCCTGCTGCCCGGCTCACAGTGCACCCAAACCCAATGCCTATCCCTGCGAGTGGTGTGTACAGCATCTCAATGTTTGACTGCATTTATAAAGCAGCTGTACTAAAGATGAGCACAAAAAATGCCGTTGAACACTGTTGAATCATTTTTGATTGAAACAAAGGAACAGAAAGTGGGGAAAAAAAAGAAAAGGGTTTTATTGCCCTGCAGGGTCATTTCCATGATGTTGTCAGACACTTATAATAACACTCTGAGCCTTACGGTGGCAACAACAAGAACTTACAGTGATGTACACGCTGATACAGCTCACTGCTTACAGCGCTCTGCCTCAGCACTGGACCAGTTTTAGAAACTGTTGCCCCCATCACTTGGAAACAGTGACTAATGGGTATGTATGTATGTTGGATTCATGTAGGAGCAAGAATATATATGTGCATAGGTGTTTATTGTACTGTATGTATCTATATATTTTTCCTCTAAGACACAAATTTCCAACCAATTTCCCCTGGGACAATAAAATGATCCTCCTTAAGGGTTAGACTCATTTGATATATACGAAGGGAAAGAGATTTGGACACTTGATGGATTTGTTTTATGTAAATGTATAAATGAATTGCACTCATATGTTTGTGTTTTCTTGCATGTGTCAGTATCTCTTCCCAGATGCTGCTGTGGAGAAGTCATCAGAGAATAGCAAGAGTAAAACTGCACCGTCAAACACCTGTGGGAAAGCCGAGCAAAATAAAACCTCTGACTATGTATGTGAACCCCTTTACCATGTACACTATGTGTGCCAGCAAGGTGACATCTAAGGTTTAAGTCAAGTCATGTTTTTTAGAGGCAATGATGCATGTTTTGAATCTGAAATAGTACATGTAACATACACTTTCCAACACTGCACAACCATAAAAGAACTACAGCCGTTGCAGAACCATTAGAACCTTCAAAAAACGACACTTAAACTGCAATAACAAGATATTGTGCAAGCCTTTGGAAAAACGATTGACGTACACTGTATATAATACTGTATACTGGCCGACTGGCCATTATAGATATATAACATATAATGACCATTGCTTACAGTACACTGTTTCAGTCATAATCCCGCTGTTTCAAGAAAAGGAATCCCAATGGTGTCAGAAAAGCTGAAAAGGAGGCCCCAGTAGTTAGTACACCCGTAGTAATGTGGTATCAGGATACCACTGTGCATTCACTCCTGATAGAAGCGTTCCTCATGCTCAGTCATTTAAAGTATTTCCCTATGTTTGATTCCTGTTCTGAATGAAACTTCACAGACTAATATACATATTTAACCCCCCCCCCCCCCTCGGGTCCAGAACCTTTTCCTCCAGCTGAAGTCAGCACCCAGTGACAGTCTGACCTACCGGCTGGCACTGTGTGCATGTCTGGTCAACTACAACCATGGCGGGCTGCGTGCCGTTGCCCACCTCTGGCAGGAGTTTGTACTAGAGTTGCGCTACCGCTGGGAAAACAACTACCTCATCTACGGGTGGGTACAACACACACTTGGGCTGCTCTTAGACATGTTTGGAAAGGCCTAGAGGCATAGAACCATACATATAACATTTTGAGATCCGCATCTAACAAAACCATAGCTACAACCACCTTGCACCTTTTTCTGTACAAGAAGAAAGCTGTCACTGGTATGCCATTGGCACATCTTAATCCTCTTGACTCAGATTTTATTTACACATTTCGTCACATGCCTTTTTAGAGTTTGCAAACAGACAGCTATTAAGCAGCTATTAATGCAGCTAAGATACAGCCATATGCAAGGTAATTATTTTTGCAAGGCTGTACTAGTTGAAACAGTTTAGTAGTTGATGTATTTGCTCAGTCTATTAATACAGTCATGTCCACTCATATCGACCGTATCTTCTCTGTATGCTTCCTGATGTGCAGATTGGCTGGGGGACCTCCTGATCTTCGCTGTTGTCTTTTGCATCAGAAGCTCCAGGTAGCCATTCATACAAAATGCATACAGTGTGTTTGAGCCATAAGCATAGATTCAGTTATTTAAAATAAACAAAACAAATGTAGGTGCAACAGGTTATTTAGATCATTTTTGCCCCATTATGTATTATTAAATTTTTTAAATTATATTTTATATGTATTTATTAATATATTATAATTATATTCCCTTTTTGACAAATAGCAGGTTAACTGATATGATCTCATTAATGGTTTACTCTGAATGGCATTTCAATTATGAATAAAAATAATCAAAATAAAGGGAAACTAGTTATATTCATAATGTTTAATAGACTCCACAGAATGAATGTGGATTGTTCAGACTGGATTTGGAGATGTGCTTCAAGTAAAAAAGTTGGGTGCTATATAAATGATCTCACTTTATCTGTGTGACACAACTTACAGAAAAGCAGAGAAGGAAATTAATCATTAGATACAATAATATCAGAACATTGAAATAATGATGACATACCCACATTGGCAATCTGGAAACACATTGTCTGTCTGCTAAAGGCTCCAGGAACTTTTTTGAATCCCTAAATTTAATCTTTTATGCACACACATTTCAAATGAAAAACAGCATCAAAATATATCCAAGCAGTGAAACATAATAGTTGTGTGCTGAAGGGAACAACCGACGAAAACTCAAAAGGAAATAATAATTGAGATCACTGCAATAAGCAATAATAAAATACTGTGAATAAGCCAATTTTACATCATTGAGAAGATTTTTGTCATGTCTCACCAATCTGAAAGAAAATGATCACAGTGATAGTCAGACCAGTGGCCTCACTCTGAATAGTTTCATCTCTCTTCTGTGCCAGCTGAATTAATGAATAAATGAATATCTAACAAAGTGCTTCACATACAGGATGTGTGCGGACAGAAATCCATCTATAATGCAGCCTGTGAGAAAACCGTCCTTCATATCATTAATTCATTAATTTTAGTTAGTTAACTTTTAGCAGTGGCATCGCTCCCACTCGCTCTTTCTGTAATGGTGTCTGAACGACAACAACAAGCCATCACTTCTACAAAGTGATGAAGACAGCAATGTTAAGTATTCCATGTCTGACAAGGGCTTATGTTCCTGCATAGATGCTGAACTGCTGCATCGAGAGGAAGAGGGCCCGAGATGAAGCTCGCAAGGTGCTGGAGGGAAGCAAAGAGAGAGAGCGCAAGGCGTCCGGTGGCTGCCAGAACGGTCGCCCCGTACCAGAATCTGCAGCAATGGCTGCATCCGCCTCAGCGAGGGAGGTGTCTCCAGGGAAATCCTGGGACTCGTGGAGTGACAGTGAGGATGAGTTTTTTGAGTGCCTGAGTGACCAGGGCGAGACCGAGGCTCCGCATGCTGAGGCAGAAAAAAATGGCAGTAAAAATAAAGCAGAGGGTCGGCTACATCCCTGTAACAACATGACTCTACTCAACTCTACAGAGCCTCTCTATGTTCCCATCACACAGGTCAGCATCTCTTTGTGTCTGTCTGTCACTCACTCATCCACACACATAGTCATGGAGTCTGCATCAGGTATTTATGAATCCAGATATTATTATTATAATATTACGATTAGGGTTGTTAATCAATTAAAATATTTAATCACATCTAATCACATGTTTGTAATGTTAATTGCAAATTTATCACACATTTTTCATCTGTTCAAAATGTACCTTAAAGGGAGATCTGTCCAGTATTTCAAGGGGCAAGTCAGCAACAGTCAGCGTCCTGTTGGTTGTGCTCACACTATGTGGACGTGAGGGAGCATCAGTCAAAATATTGAGGCGACACACACAAGACTGAATGTGACTGACAGACATCATGTTGATTAATGTTAGCAGCATTAGCAGCTAAAACCACCCATCCATCCATCCATCTTCTGCAACTGCTTATCCCGTTAGGGGTCGGTGGGGGGGGGGACTGGAGCTGATCCCAGCTGGCAGTGGGCGAAGGCAGGATACACCCTGGACAGGTCGCCAGCCCATTGCAGGGCACATAGAGACAGACAATATAGAGACATCCATTTACGCGCACATTCACAGCTACGGGCAATTCAGAGCCGTCACTTAAGCTAACCTGTGTGTCTTTGGACTGTGGGAGGAAGCCGGAGAACCCGCAGAAAACTCACGCTTACACGGGGAGAACATGCAAACTCCACACAGAAGAGCCCCAAGCCAGAATTAAACCTGTGAGCCTACAGTGAGGTGACAGCACTAACCACTGCACCACCGTGCAGCCCCAGCTAAAACCACAATATCACTATCTATTTGACATGCTTGTCAGAAATGTTAGCTCACCGGACAAAGGTCCCTCCATGAATAGCAGGCAGATGTTGATCCTAGTGTTAACTAGGTGAAAAAAATACACAATTGGCCTCATAACCTGTTTCAAATGAGCCCAACAGTACATACACGAACTGAACCATGACTAGTGAACTGAACGGATCAGATTTTTACCCGGTTAGGGTAAGGAATATATATTATCAAGTCAAGATGTAGATGGATTTTATGTGATGTATGGAAACATTTCACGAAGCTGTGTTATACTGAACAATAACTCCTCAACTCTTTCAGTGAATGGAAATACATCAATGCTGCTGTGTGTGTGTGTTCAATTTTTAGGAACCTGCTCCCATGACAGAGGATCTGTTAGAGGAGCAGTCAGAAGTACTGGCCAAACTGGGCACATCAGCTGAAGGCACCCACCTCCGTGCCCGGATGCAGAGTGCCTGTCTGCTCTCTGACATGGAGTCCTTTAAGGTGAACCAGGCAGACATACACACACATTCAATTATATATTTCTGCACACATTTGCTATTCATCTGTGTGTCCTGCACAGTCAATTTATTTTTACACTACAATACTTAAGAACAATTTGTCCGTCATTCATAATGTTGGGGACAGGGGCTGACATTTGCACCCACTAAAATGCAGGTGAATTGTTGACAGTGGCAAACCATCTGCCACTGTGACGGACAGGAAAAACGCACAACAGAAAGACATGTTTAGTAAAGTTAGGTATGATGGACAGAGATACACATTTGGAAGTATTTGGTGTAATTATTATATTGTAATTATGAGATACAGAAGAATTACATGACAAGGGTCTTTTCCTTTGCCGGTGAACATATTTTCCAGCTACTGGTTCATTTCATGGCTCTTGGGAAAATTGGCCTTCATCCCATGGCGACAGACATGGATGTGTTTCAGATCAGTTCAATTTGAACACAGACTGAAATCTGTCCACAGGCAGCCAACCCAGGCTGTGTCCTGGAGGACTTTGTGCGCTGGTACTCACCAAGAGATTACGTGGAGGAGGAGGTGGTCGATGAGAAGGGCAACACGGTGGTGAAAGGCGAGCTTAGTGCCAGGATGAAGATCCCAGGCAACATGTGGGTGGAGGCTTGGGAGACGGCCAGGGTTACACCTGCACGCCGCCAGAGAAGACTTTTTGACGACACAAAGGAGGCTGAAAAGGTAATTTTCAGTACAGCTGGATGATACACCTACAACTGACATCTAAAGTCACTGACTAACAGCTGCAGTAGGCAGGATGTTCAGCTACAGTGGTGGAATGTAACTAACATTATACTGTACCGAAGTACAAATTCAAGGTATTTGTACTTTAATTAAGTATTTCATTTATACTCCTTTATAACTTTATACTACATTGCTACATTTAAGTTACTTTACAAATTATAGTTTTTCATCCCCTTCCTGTCCTTGTTGAGAAATTTAAAATTTTATTTTAAATTAAATAAAGTGTTTGAAATTAGATAAACTTTTTCAAGCCCTCTTAGAACAGAGAATGATAAATGATGATCATAAAATGAGAAAGTTTGCTCTTGCTTAGTATTTTCTCAGCAGATCTCAACACGGCTGCTGGGTCACAAACATTCTCATTTTACAACTAAACTGTAACTACAAGATGTTTCTGAAAACATTTCAGGAGAGAAACAGTCATTACAGTAACACAATATTGATATTCATATTTGATCAGACCTGCCTAGTTTGACTGATTGATTGAGTGATTGACAGCTGCTCAGAGATGGTGAGGCTCCAGCTTGGCTCTGACTGTTTTTTTTCTCTAATCTGTGAAATCTTGCAGATGTCAGTTGGAGCACCGGCGAACTATTTAAATTTTTTAATCACATTTGCTCCATTTCTACCCTCTGCAGCTGTAACTCAATTTATCAGATGTAAATGTGAGCAGCAGGAAGCAAACTAAAGGCAGATGAATGGGGAAACGACTCCTGGTTTTCACTGTCTTTTCAGGTCCTGCACTATTTGGCAGTGCAGAAACCTGCAGACCTGACCCGCCACCTCCTGCCCTGCATCCTCCACGCTGCTATTCTAAAGCTGAAGGAGGAAGGTGAGTCGAGATTCTTTTGTCAAAAAATTTGCTGTGACATCAAATAGTAAAACGTGGAGCTTCAGACTCAGCTGGAGGTTTATCACTTCAACTCATTCCCTGTCACACTGTCAAACTTCAGGCTGATCCCAGCTTACATTGGGTGAATGCGGGATACAGCCTGGACAGGTCTCCAGACTATCACACACCTATGGGACAATGACAGTCAACAGTAAAACTAACCTGCATGTCTGTGGACTGTGGGACAAACAGGAAAACCAACTAAAGAACAAGAACAACAACTAAATGCTGAAAATTATACAAATTACTGTGGGACACCAGGAGTGTGTGAATAATATTAGATAGTATAGTATATTGTGTTGAAACAGTATTTTAGGGTGCGATATGGGTATTGGGTTTTCCATATTCTCTCTATTATAATCACCTGCTGACTAATACTCCTCCAACCTTTTCACTGTTTTTCCCTCTCTCCTGTCTCCTCTTGATCCCTTTGCTCAGAGTCAGTCGAAGACATTCCATCAGTCAAAAAAAGCATTCATCAAGCTATGTGTCAAGCCAGCAAGCTGCTGCACCCCCTCAACCATGACGACAAGAAGCTAGAGGTCAGTGACAGGAAGGACTGGAAGCTTGTGGAAATTATCTCCAGAGGTGGCTGGTTCTTTTTAGGATGAGACATCTGATGCTCCTTTCACTTTGTGTTCAGTCGTTCCATGGTAATCAACTGCTGTGACATTACTGGAGATGTCCAACACAGTTTGACAGCTGTTTAACAGCTGTTTTGGTACTTAAACCTTTCAGGAACATAAAACCAATTACCAGCTTTTGTCCCTGATGGTACTGTATTATCATTCTCTGAGAACTTGCTGTAGGGGTTTCATTATGTTGACTCTGTACTCCATATTTTTAATTGTGTGCCTGTTCCAGATAATAGCATATTGAAACATCCAAATAATCACATTTACAAGGCAAGTAAAGTAAATTAGAATATTTCATCGACAAGGCAATTCAAAGCGTCGAAAGTGTAAAAGAAACACATTGTAAAAGGACATTTAATTACAGTTTTCCAAGAGATACAAACTTAAAGCAAGTTAAAATAGAATCAGACAGGTATAAATGACAAAATGCAAGAATATAAGTCACAGTGCAACGTAAGAAATTACCTCATAAAAGCAGCGGCAATCAGAACAGTCTTGATATAAAAGTGTTGAGAGTTGCAGCTGACCTGCAGTTTTCTGTTCCAGATATAAAAACTGAACACTGCTTCTCTTCAAGGTTACAAACACATTCAATTATCATTTTACAACATAGGGTTGCACAATGAAATATAAGCAACACTACACACACAAATCAGATTTACAGATTTTTAAATTTAAATAGAATAAAACAATATGTGCAGTTGCTTATATACAAATCCTTGTATACATATGTATACCTAAAAAGACTATGGTGAATGAGGGTGGTGCAAAAGGTAGTAATAGGGTAAGAAAAGAAAAGTATAAAAAGTCTAAAGATTTTTCAATCAATCCCCAACACGGAGCAGGAAAATCCCCAGGAGAGGCTGGAGAAGGTGGGGACGTCAGCAACACAGTTAATGCTAATTCAAATTGTAATGTGCAATGCATGTGTGGAAGTGATACAATTAAGACGTACATTAGAAACTAAAAACCATCTCCAGGTATTAAGGCAATGGTAGTAGGACATTGGGACGTAATGAGATGGATGTGGTTGATAGATGCAGAATCCTTGAAGACAATGGGTCACATTCATGCATTTCTTTTTTTTTTTTCCTCTATAGTGTGTTCATAAAATCTGATTAAGAGAAAAATAAAAACTTACTATGATTTACAAACATGCCACCGGGACATAAGACCGCCCTTATTTACAGTGTTAATCAGGTTTTTGCCCATTGCATTTTGGTTCCCTAACATGGTGTACATAAAAAGGGCTGTTCGCTCTCTAATTCAGATAATTTGCAATTCCACGCCGTAGTCGCTATTTAACTTCAAATCCAACATGCTCATACTAAAATCATCTCTCCTGGCTCTAATTGTTTGTGTTGGAATCAAAGCGTATTTAATGTAAACTTCCCCCAGCTTCTGTTCTGATAGCGTACGTGTGTGGCCTTTCTCTATCTGTAGGATTTCATCAACCAGTTGATGGCCATGGAGACAGTCATCACCCGAGCTCGCTCACTCAAGGCCAAGTTTGCCATTTGTGAGGGTGAGAAGGGAGAGGACACAGAAGAGCTAGAGAAGTAAGTTCCACACTATTTTAGTCAGTCAGAGGCACCACAGCAGCGTTTCCCCAAGATCAGCTGTCTAACAGGGTTGGGATGGGTTCGGGGCTGTTGATGGCGTAACATGCAGATGGAGTACATAATACACATTTTGCTTAAATAATATCTATAAGTATGATAAACATTAAGACGTGTGCTGCCATTCTTTGACTAAACGTCAGTCTTCCAAAAACTGTTGTCTGAAGTTTCCTGCTCTTAGCTGGAACATACAGTAGCTGGACTTGTTTATTGCACCCTCTGTAGTGTTGTTAACTGTACATTTTTAGCAGTGTAGCTATTACAAAGTACAAATGTGGAACTTGAATTTTGTCAAGTCTCCAAATTGACACAGTAGAAATGCTTGATTTTGAATCATTTATTGTCAGAAATTATGGAGCAAATAGATACAATAAACATGTCTGATTTTGAGTTTGTATGTTGTCACAGTTGTACTTTATTGAAATTTATCAGTCAGTCAGGATTTTTCTTTTCCAGCAACCAAAATCAAAGAATAAAGCAATTTCCCTCACAATTTAGTGGGAACTCTTTACTGATAAGAAACACAGATAACATGTTTTATATTTCCTCTGAATATAATCCAATTAATCGTACTTCCATGTTTGTATTTTTATATACTCTGTGTTAACACCTTATTTTGAAAAGCAGACTTAGTCACATATATAGCCTGAGCTGTTTCAATGCATTTGTACAGGTGCATTTAAGCAGTGGCTGGTATAATTACAGAGATGTCAGCGACGTCTAGTTTGGCTAGAGTCTTTAGTTTGACTACAGTCTGTGTTTCTTGCATGTTCCAGAGGCAGCGCTTGATGTTTCTGCATGATGCCATTTGTCTCTTTCAAAGGACGTCAGTGTTTTTGACTGCTTGGTTTTTTTTCAGACATTGTCAGACAGTTGTCTTGCTGCAACTTTGCATGCTACAACTTAAGTTTGCACAGTGTTTGAAAGATATATATGTATGAAAAGATTAACAGTGTAACCTTTGTGTTTTTCTTACAACGTGGAAATAACAGCACAACATTCAGAAATGCAACACTAGAACTATACATGATTAAGGGACATTATTTCAACCTTAAATGTTAAATTTATTGTCCTAATATCTATATTTTTATTTATTAAGAACAAATGAATTTAATCAGTAATTCCTCATTCTATAATGTCAAGGGAAACACTGTGAATGAACCGATTAGTTATAGCAAATGGTTATATGGTCTAGCAGGAAGGCTCTGCTGTTTAAGAGAGGATTGTGCTGAGAAACGTAACCCCTTCCTTAAAGGTATAATATATAACCATTGTCACTTCCTGTTTGTAAACACACAGCATTCATAATTGACCAGTCCTTCAAAGCTCAACTAGCCAAGAGATAGAAAGCGACCTATAGAGTGACTGAAGAGAGAGAGCGGCATTAGTGAGAACAAAGCAGCAAATCAGAGAAATAAAACATTATTTTCTGATTTTTTTTTTTTTTTTTTTGGAAGCTGGATCAGTCTACTGCAAAAAGCGCTCTACTGTGACCAATTAACTGTCCAGTGCCACTGGATGTTTTACTGATGTTACCAGATCCACTACAATCATATTTGTTGTCTTTGTCCAGGTTTGTGAGCTCCCTGCTGGAAGAGCCAGAGGTGGGGGTGATTGGAGCTGGCCAGGGACCGGCGGGCAGCATCATCCACAGGCTGTTTGTCAGCGCTCAGAGGGTAAGCAGCTTCACTCTGCCCGTGACACAGCTCACCTGGGGTGATTATTTCATTATATGGCTGTGGTAGCCTAGTATATCTTGCCATGTGACAAGACCAGGTGTTATAATTTATGGTATGGTTCATATAGGTAGGTGTCGTTTCAAGCTCCCTCAGGCCTCGGCTAGTAAACTACAAGACCACTTACTGAAGCTACATGCATCTGGTGTGTAGTGGTCTGATGTGGTTGCAGCCAGCTTGAAGTGCAAATGAATTTCCCTTTACCATGAGGCTGGCATAGTTACAGTGATGCACCGATCTGATCAGTGAATTGGTATAAGCACTGATACTGGTCTCATTAAATACATCAAGTATTGGCTACTAAACAAATAATGCTCGATTGTCCTTCCAGAACAACATAATTAGAAATGTAAATTTGAATAAGCATGCACACAATGTGCCTGTATTGATGTCTGTAGTTGTAGCCTTTACTTATTTACTCACAGAAGAATGAGCTCAGTCAGTTCCACACAGTGACATACGTATGTAGATAAATTTCCTCCTTACCTTTCTGCTGCCTGCATGACAACTCATGAAAAAACAACTACAAGTCAAACATACAGTCCCATCGTCTCAGATTGCCTATAATATTGCTGATGTTGCAGATCCTCTGTGGGCTGTAGACCCCATCTCCATGGACAACATGGAATCTTCTCCTTCACTGTCCCTTTTCCATTTCAACAACACCTCCTGTTAATTCATATGCCCTTACAGGTGTGAGACATTAGGCATATTTGGACTCGAGGAACTTTTTCATAGTTCGAAGACGCCCCCTTTTGTTGTGTTTGCACCGCAAGAACTAGGAACAATCATAGTTCTCAACGTCATTCCTTTTTAGCTTTTTAGACCTTTTTAGCTCCTATTTCCAAATACGTAGTCTCCCAGCACAAGAGGAACAGTCAGTGATTTAAGTGAACTCAATAGCCATGTATACAACAGACAACCCAAGACTTCTCACATCCGTCACAAAGTCAATAACCAAATAACTGTCAAAAGGATGGTTTCTAATAAGAACGTTGTCATCGAGAGCTCCTTAAATACCTCTCCTTTAACATATTGTTTCAGGTTAGGATAGCTCTACAGTGGAGATGCTCTACGCAAAGATCAACACAATCACTGCACTGCTGTGGCTGTGTGTTGTGTACGTCACAATTTTAGTCATTTTTCTCACCGATGTCTGTAATGGAAACAATAGTTTGCCCTTGCTCAAACATTTGTATGCTTTGAGTTCGTATTTTTCTCCGTTGTATGTTGTGCGCTGATACTAAACAATTTGACTTCTTATGTAATAGTGTCGACTTTGTGCCACCTAGCAGAAGCATCTGTGGTTGACAGTGATGCAGTAACGCTCTGCTCACATGTTCACATGTAAATGCTGGGATTTTAATACTGTATATTTCTGTGATACATTTAGGATATTCTAAATGCTATGGACCCCTCTAAACTTTACAGATATGATCACATAGCCACATTGTGTGAGTGCAGCTTTGCAAATGTTCAAGTCAAAGCCACATTTGTACATGCAGTACAGTGATGTGTTTGCTGCTGGCTCACAACTCTACCCCATTTTTGCTTTCACTTTCGGTTTCCTTTGTGTAAACTCTGATACTGTGGGACAAGCCGTATATGAGGAAATATTTCATTAGCTTGACATTTAAAGACTGAACATTGAATTTTTTATTATTTCAAGGTCCACTCACTATCTTTGCTCAGTAGAATTCACTTTCAGTAGGTTCCAAGGTGAAGTATGAACTCAATATACATAAATGTCACTTTAAATACATAAAATTACATTATTAAATACATTAAATTTAGAGCCATATTCTGGGAAAATTACCACAAGATTACTCTCCTAATAACCTGTAACGCTGTGCTGTAGACAGTGCTTGAAGTGGAAAATAAGTGCCAGTATTCCCCTTTTTAGCATGGTGGTATGACAATTGGCCAGTATCAGCAGTCTCTTGCTCCTATTTATTTATTCATTATATCATACTTGGGCTATGCAGCTATAGTTGGCCTATAATTCTCAAATAATATTCCAACTGGATCATTTTAGGGCTAAGCTGGTGTGTTTGTATATTTACCCATAGCGTTAGTAGTTAAAGTGCTTCCTTAAGTTATTTGTAGCATCACTCTTTAACATATTATAGGATGTCTATAGGCTGGAATCAACAGCAGCCAGACGGGTATACATGCAGATCTGAGCTGTGTGAGCTCCTCATTCAAGTGTTAGGAGCAGTGTCCCAGTCAGGATGCTCCTACATACAGTATTATACAGCAGGATGAAGAGACACATTCTGAATTTCTACAGTGAGTAAAGATACTAGGAGATTGTTGACGTAAAACTACACAATTTTACATCATTATCTGACCATTATTATCACTATAGATAACTCCAAAAAAGCTTAAAGACAAAACTTAGTATAGTTGAATAATGACTTTGTTATATGCACAGATTACAGCCTTTGTATGAACATTTAATTCTTATTGAAACATTTCTCCTAAAAGATTCAGAAAACTCTATTTAATTTCGTCACTCTTTATTAATGATAAGAAACAGTTCGCTAATTATTTTATAAAAGTTATGTGAAGGATGTATAGGCTATTGTATCAATATTATAGCAGCGTAGTTCTCACCCCCCACCCACATGCTGTCCACTGGCTCATCCAGTTTCTTGCCACATGATTTTATGTTGATATGACTTATGGGGGGCGCTGTCGTATGATTACGAATCTCACAGAGAATCTAAGATGGAGAGGGCAGAAAAGAGGATGGGCAGCTTGTGAGAATGGTGGTACGTAAGAAAAACTCGCAGTACGCCAAATAGTGAAATGTAGAAGTGCCGGTACTGAGGTACTGGTGAGTACCGGCCTACTTGGAGCACTGACTATATGAGTATTTCATTACAGTAGGTAAAGGTGTAGGTACAACACTGTTGTTTGGTACCCAGTTGAAGTTACATTAGGGAATCTAAAGCTAAATAGTCAGTTACTTAGATAAAGTTCACTTAGGCCCACATCTTATTCTGCTTTTAACTCCAGCCCTTATTGATTCCTTGTTCTTATTCTTTGCATATTATTTCAGCAGAAAAGAAACCAAATATGTTGGAAGCAGAATCCTCCTTTATTGTCTGCCCATTTAGGTTATAAACACAGCAAATAGAGAGCAACTAACTTATTTGAGTAGAGCTGTAATATTGTGATGTGTATTATGATTGTGCTGCTCCTTAGCATTACAATATACTGTCTATATATATATATATATATATATATATATATATATGCTTGTGAGATAATGGGCAGTTCAGCAGTTCCTGAGAGTCTCTGGGGACACAAATACAGTATGTGCTTTTTCTTTTTTGTTTGTTACATGTCCTCCACTCGACTGTATTTTTGTGTTGTTTCTTTCCCTGCTGCTTACATCAAGTTGGCTGACTTCACCAGTGACGAGGTAACCACATGCAATGAGACGTTTCCTCTAACTCTCAGTAATCCCCTAGTAACATTCCAACAGCAAACAAACACACACAAATACACAATAGGCAGATATGATTGGGCTCCACAAGTCTGTATGCACCACAAGGAACCGGTTCATTTATTTTGAAAAATGTAGTTCTTTCACTAATTTATACCTCCTACCAAAAAATGTAGATATTCAGATTATTTTATAGGGTTGCCTAGAGACATACTGTAGCTTTACAGCTTTCCTTATTTACATTGTTGTGCGGTATGTGCGCTTTCTTACAGTCAAAACTTTCAAATCAGTGTACATTTGGGTATAGTCTGCCTATCTAAGCTTTAGTTGCTTATGCCTGTTATTTAAACAGCATCACTAATCTGTTATTTAAAAAATGATGAGCTCACAGAAAATGACGCAGTTCTACTCAGCTCTACAGAACATTTTATAGCTAGTAAACTTTACTTTCATCATCCTCATTTCCAGCAGTGAAGGAGCTGTACGATAAAGTAAGCAACCAGCTGGAAAAGAAACAAATATGTTTCTCTGGAGTCGGTAGAGACCAAAATAGAGCTGAAAGGAGAGATTCAACAGGTGGGCACAAACACAACCCTAAATGAGTGCTAATATTGCTGTGTCTGCTTGATGTGTGGATCCAGTGATAACACATTAGCCAATAACAACTAGAGGTGATAATATGGTAATGTTGCAGACAGCTTGTTCTGTGGCACCTTAGTGGTAAAAAACAACAGATAGTGCAGCTTCAGGGAGACATGTTCACAAGAAAACCTAGACAGCATAAAAGCATTAAATGAATAAACACTGTATTTGACTCTACTGTTGAATGAACATACAAACATACATACAGTAGTGAAAGATTTTTACTGTGTAATACACATAACCATTCATATTTTACACACACACACACACACACACAGAGAGAGAGAGAGACATTCTCCTCCAAAGCTTCAATCACTTTCATAGATGACGACACTTAGAACAAATGACACCTTCTAAAGTCCTTTCTGAAGTTCATCAGATCTTAACAGAAATGTCTCTGTTTTATCTTCATTTCCTCTCATATTTTCCGATGTGACCTGGTTTAAAAGCAGGACATTTTTTGTGACATGGAGGTTTGCACAGCTAAATATTCCACCCGTGGTAGTTTTAGTTGTGTTACTCTTGCTGTTTGATTTCTTGTAGCTCCAGCTCGGCTACTTTTTGTCTTGGCGCTCCTCCTGATTAACACACCCCTAATAGATCTATTTTCCAAGAAGCACATAGAACCAAATCAATCAGAGCACACTGGGCCTCATGCAGCAACATTCTTTTAAATTCCTCCTATATTTTCTGCTAAGAGGAAAAATATGTGAAGTCAGCTCCTGATGCACTAAACGTTCTTATCCATCCAAGTCTGCTCTCACCCAGCTGTGCTGAATGATGAACCCCACTTGATCAGAAATTGGATGCGTGTGGCTGATTATTAATGCTATATAAGAGCATGTATTAGCATAGATAACATTCCCTAGACACTATATAAGGACAGGCATTAGCATAGGTAGCACCCCTAAACACTATAAGAGCAGGTATTAGCATAGGTAACATTCCCAAGACACCATATAAGGAGAGATATTAGATAGGTAGCACCCCTAAACACTATAAGAGCAGGTATTAGCATAGGTAACATTCCCAAGACACCATATAAGGAGAGATATTAGCATAGGTAACACTCCCTAAACACTATATAAGGACAAGTATTAGCATAGGTAGCTTTCCCTAGACACTATATAAGGACAGGTATTAGAATAGGTAACACTCCCTAAACACTATACAATATAAGGACATGTATATAGCATAGGTAACACTCCCTAGACACTATACAGTATAAGGACAGGTATTAGCATAGGTAACACTCCCTAAACACTATATAAGGACAAGTATTAGCATGGGTAGCTTTCCCTAGACACTATATAAGGACAGGTATTAGCCTAGGTAACACTCCCTAAATACTATATAAGGACAGGTATTAGCATAAGTAACACTCCCTAAACACTATATAAGGACAGGTATTAGCATAGGTAGCACCCCTAAACACGATAAGAGCAGGTGTTAGCATAGGTAACACTCCCTAAATACTATATAAGGACAGGTATTAGCATAGGTAGCACCCCTAAACACTATATAAGGACACATATTAGCATAGGTAGCACCCCTAAATACCATATAAGGACATGCATTTGCATAGGTAGCACCCCTAAATACCATATAAGGACAGGTATTTGCATAGGCAACACCTCATGACAGGAAAATCAAAAAGCACTGAAGAGCAGTATGTAAGCCATTCAGGAGCTGAATACACATACTATCATCCAGTGGGTTTTAGAAATTAATTGGATCACCGGACCAGAAGTGTTTGGGGACTAAGAGAATAAAAACAACTCATGGATACAAACAAAAATAAGGAATTTGTTTGTATGTCACTTCCTGCATGAGGCCCATTGTTTCTCCTCTCGTTGATGTTCTTAGATGTAGGAGAGATCTGAGGAGTCATGTATACTCAGCTTCCCTTTTCCCTTCCTCCTTTGGGGAAGCCTGGACCAGAACAAGAGTTTCTTCCGTAGTTACGCCTGTTAGTTACCTTGCTGTAATCAGCTTTTTGACTGTTTCTTTGTATGTGTTTGTGCATGTTAAAATCATATCTTGGTTACTGGGTTTTAGTTTCACCATGACCATCACTTGATGGACAGAGCCCTGAAAACAAGACCCATGTTGTAATAAACCATAGTTTCCTTATAGCTAGTTAAATTAGTTTGTCATTGGGTTAATGTGGTATGTAATCACCTTATCCAGGTTTCTGATCACTGTCTGCAAAGTCAAATCTTTGACTCATATCATGTACACAGTGTTGAGTGTCATATGGATTTTAATGATTCCAATTGTGGTTCTGGGTCTGGTTATCAATTCTGGTTCTTAATGGTTCTTGATTCGGATTCTTTTAGGAAGTCAAAACAGGTCATATGCTTATTTTTTTATAAACAATAATCATAATCATATTGCATTTAATAAGGTTTATGGAAACTGTAAATTAGTTTCATACAGTTTTATTTGGTTGTTAATTAATATGATTGAATAATAATCTGTTCATTCTTTTTTCATTTTTGTCCCTTGTTAGTTGTCCCTGCTCTCCACTACTGTACGCAACACTGAACCTGCCAAAATGACACAGTGGCCAGTAAATACAATCAGCCAGTTGCCCATTTGGGCCCAAAAAAAAAAAAAAAAAAGATTTCCTTCAAATCTTTTTCAGTTACAGATATCTCAGACCTCATTATGACTAGTCAGAGTTGTTGTCATGATGTTGCTCATCAAGGCTTCCCATTGGATATCGGTCCAATAAACCATGTGCGTGTGTCAGCTGACGCTTACTAACTTGGATAGTTTGGTAAAGTTGAAATATATTCACAGATTCAAACTTCCCGAATCGAAGCTCATAAGAGAAATATCTAAAACACCAACAAGGTCTCTTACTAACCGTAGTGAGGCAGACAACCAGCTACAAGCTCATTTTAATCACAATCAGCCGCCC
Source organism: Pterois miles (assembly GCA_947000775.1). NCBI lineage: Eukaryota > Metazoa > Chordata > Actinopteri > Perciformes > Scorpaenidae > Pterois > Pterois miles. Next base: position 3,400,027 of record CAMQGK010000525.1, on the reverse strand, counting down.
TTCGAGCTGGACACATAACATCGGTATCGATGAGTGGTCAGGGACCGCTGTGGATCAGATAGTTAGAAAATGACATGAAATAGAAAGAGCCTCTTTCTGTGTGGAGTTTGCATGTGCTCCCCATATCGTGGATTTTCTCTGCTCTCTGGTGTGTGCATGTGGTCAACCGGAAACAACAGCACAGCCTCATCCTCATATGTTAAAAAAACTCAAGTCAGAGCTGTCAGACAAGCACTCAGCAGACTGATGAGAAACCTGAATGCTGTTCTAATCGTGTATACAGAGATATGCTGTATACACCATATTTATTCCAAATGTTATAAATAAGGTGCCATATTACAGGAGGTGTAGTATGCATGTCACTGTGTGACCCCTTGTGAAAAGTAAATCCCCTTTTCTGCTTCATGGAAGGTGAGTTAGGAGTACCGTGTTGGACTAGACTACGATAATTCAGTACTGTTGCGCCATGTTTTTTTTTTTTTCACAAAAATACAGAAAACTGAGCAAAGCACACAGTAAGGTTATTACAATTGCTTCACAGACACAAAACATTCCATATACAATGGTAGTCCCAAAATGAAAATGAAAATAAATAATCAAATGATATTTCATTAATTCATACAACTAGGGGTGAAACGGTTCGGTTCATTTCACGGTATTCAGTTCGGTTCGGTACATTTATGGTACAGCAAAGAAGCCAATTTCCAGTTTCAATATGCTTTTCATGTATTTGGCAAAGGTGTTAACAAATGCTTGCGTTAACAAAATTATGGCTTACATAAGAAAAGAACACTTCTTCATTGTCAAATGTTAATTGAAAGAATAGATATTCTACAGCATTTTGTGCAAACAAAAAATTTGTTTTGATTTGTTATTTTCATATAAATCTGATGACATTATAGACTAAGGCCATCAACATAAATTGAAGCATAAGTTCAACCAGAACTATACTAAAAACAACTAATATAAATACAAGTTATTCAAAAAAAGGACACTGGCTACCACATACTGGTAAATCATCCACAGGTATTTCCTGCAGATGTTAAATGACCACAGCCTCCTCAGGAAGTACAGCCTGCTCTGTCCCTTCCTGTACAAGTGGATGGTGTGGGTTGTCCAGGCCAGTTTGCTGTCCAGCCACAGCCCGAGGTACTTGTGGAATAATAATAACAGAATATTGTCTATTTTTTAAAATGACTTTAGCTAGGTACAAGTACCCCTGGCTGGGAATCACTGCCTTGGAGTATGGAAACTGCAGTATATGGCAGTCATATTTGGATCTTGAAACCACAAGCAGGAACCCTATCGTCTAAGATCTCTGTCTTTGCTTCAGCGGCTTTAGTCACAGAGGCTTCATAATGTTCTTGGTGCTCTTTCAACCACAGAGGACCCACATCCAGTATTTCTGGTGTCCCTGTCTCACAGGTTTACTCCATATTAAGTAAGTTATTCAGTTGAGATCCACAGCTTTTCTCTCCATAGCTTGCACAGTAGCCCATAACCTGGTGACTGTATCCTCCACGTTTGATAAGAGCACCTCCTGGTACTATCAGCTAAATCTTTTTTGTTTGCTCCCTTGCAGCTAAAATCCCATTCAGACTTCAGATTGCTTATAGCCGAGAGTATTTCTTCTTTAGCATTGACAAACTCCACATTGCTCCATCGCTTTTACTGTGTTGAAAAAGATGGGTTGGATGTGACGTTCTAGAGATGTGTTGATTTAGCGTTATCTGATAGGTGTTGGTAATATTTTGATAATTCACATCAAGGCATTATTTATTGTGATTCAGTCCCACATGCTACTTCAGGAAATACTAGAGCAACACTACAATAGAGCTCCATGTTTGGCAAGCTGTCCGTGGAAATCATCCAAATTAAAGTCGGAATAAAACTAATGCACTATTTCTAAAACTACAGTGATCAGCTGTTTTTTATGATTTGATTTTTTTTAAGTCTAGTGAGCTTCTGGTATAAAAGCTCTATGTTTGTGAGCTATTTTGAGCCATGTCTTCAGTAGGATCCAATGTGCCACAGATAGATGAGGGAAGTCAGAAAGAAAGAGACAAACAAACTCACTATTGACTTTGGTCTTTTCATTCATTTGTTGAATAAGATAATAAATTAGCTAAACTAGCTTACTTTAACTGGTGTATCAGGCTACAGTTTTTCAACTACATACACACCTCTTTAGCATCTTCTCTGTCTACCTTTTCATTGCCAGTGAGTAACATGTCACCTCTCCTCCACCCTCAGGCTGCCCTCCTGGCACCACTGGACGAAGACTTGGGGCGTGAAAGGAAGCTGACAGGAGGGAGCAGTAAAGTGCCCGACTTTCCTTCTCCGGCAGGCCGAGAAATTCTGTTGCGTACTTGTGTCCCTCGGCCAGCACCGTACTCCAAAGCGCTGCCTCAGCGGCTGTTCTGTGTGTTGATGAGGGAGGAGTTCAGGCTGGCAGGGGCTTTCTCTTTAGACACTTCCTTCTTCTAGGATCAGACAGCCATTACACAATATTTCATCTGAATCATGTTCCATTAGCTGATTATAATTTACAACTTGAAGCCAGAACAGGAAGAGCAGTGAATGACATGGCGTGGCACATTATGGCTATCTCTATCCAACACATTAAGAGCATTGCTTTAAATGACTTTATTTGGTCCTCATTGCAATGCAGTTACTTTTTTAAAAAAGATATAAAAAAGGGTACAAATTCTTAGAAGTACTCACTGCACTCACCGCACACTGCTGTACTGCTGAAATTTCACTATACACAGCTGCAAATATCAAACATTTTTATATAGAATGTTACCAAATTGCATCTGCAGGTAAGTGGACAGCTTAAAACAGATCAAAAAGATGCTGTAAGATACACTAAAAGTGCTGAAGTTAGAAGTGCAACATTATACCATCTTTTCCTTTTAACACTATAGCAGTGTTTCCCACAAGGTCTTGGTCTCATGTTGTAGTGTGAATGGGGAAAAAGAAGCTTCCAAAACAACACTATTTAAGATAAGATAAGATAAGATATTCCTTTATTAGTCCCACAGTGGAGAAATTTACATTTTGAAGGCCTTGTTTCAGAAAGTTCTGAGATGGTACATGGTATATAATTAGTAATCCGTCAATACAAGTTAAACGTCCTGTGGACGCCATACATTTGGTTGCTGCATGGAGGTAATGTTAAGCAGCACTGTGGCATCTCCAGCTCTCTGTGTCAGCTGACCACACAGGAATTACTGTTTGGTAACAAACATTTACCAGCTGCAAATATATCACTGTGTTTTACTCATTTTGTCTGCCAACAGAGACAGAAAATACTTAATGTCATAAATTCATACTTAATTATTCAGTCAGTCTGGTGTTCAAACACACATTCTATATTTAGAGCCTTAAAATGGTGCGCTATAAAACCATGTCAGAAAAAGAAAATCCTTTTGACAGTCGCAGCTTATTCTTTGTACATTTCTGAAATTCAGATATCATTTCAAATATTGTCATTTTGGCTATATGATTCTTTTGTTCTGGTCTGCTTTATGTATGTTTTACTGTAATCTTATTACTGACCACATGCCATATGATAGCATAACATTAAAGACTCCTCATACCATTCTTCTACCCTCGTGTTCTTACTGTACTGCTTGTCATTTCGGCACTAGTCTATCAGCTTAGGCAGTTAGTGATCCCTGAAACAAGTGTTTTGGAGTTAAGTCTCATACAACAGTAAGTCCTGTTCTGAAGTACAATTACATACTAAAAAACATATAAAATTTATTTATTGCAGCAGAAGCCAATGTGATCACTCCTAAGTTAGTATTAATTTAAATGAAATTTATTAATTTTAACTAAGGTTAACTAAAAGCTTGGTAGGTGTAATATTGTAACAAGTGATGCGAGTTGTCTGTGTATTCAGGCAGTGTGTGAAGAGTGCATGTACTGTATTGTTGATGCCATGTGCATCGTCAAACATGTTCAGCAAAATTATTTGTAGTTAAAAAGCTGAAACTTGGAAGTCTACTGGTTTGACTCAGGAAACAGGAAATTTGCTCAACTGGCTAAAGTCTAGCTGCTGATAAAGGTCATGATATGATCAAAAACTTCTGAACAGCTACTAAATGGATCTTTAGTTGACATTATGTCAAACATATTGGGGTTAATCATTGACCACTAGAGGGTGACATGTCTACTTCTGCTTGTCTTTGGGATCCTAAACTCTACAACTGACCTCAGATAGTCGCTTAGGCAGCAACACTAACAGTACAAATAGTGTTACATTTTTTATCAGCAGAAATGTGGTTCTCCAGAGATGTTATTTTGTCCATATTTCCCAGTTGTTTCCACACATACATATTCCATTCTGCAGAAACAGATCCGTATGACTTTTGGAGATAATACTCACGTCCATGTAAAGCTGTAGCAACAGGCAGGTACTCTGTCTTCCAGACAGGATAAACTGTACTATCTGAGTTATTAGCCATAGCAGACATGTAACTCTGTCTGGCCATCTCTGTGGGACGACAAATCACAATGTGAGGAGAATGTATCATGAAGTGTATGTTGCTGTTGCACCCTCCTCTTCTTGTGTTCTGCTCCATCTCTCCTCTCTTTCTTAGGGCTCCTGATGGGATGATTAGTGGGTGGCCCTGCCCCCTTATTTAAGGCAGGCTGGAAGAGAAGAGCTCTCTCTCCCAGACAAAGCAAAAAACTTTTGCTGCTTATCTTGTATTTATTTGTTTTGAGGATGGAGGTCTGGCTTCCGTGGCTTTGTTTAACGCTGTTTTTGATCATTTTTGGGGGGGCTCTGCCTCCTACAGCCCTTGTGTGGCTGGCCCTGACTCCCTGCCGGACCTTTCGGCCAGGCCTTCAGACTCCCATAGTTTTGGTTGACTCATGTCATCATTGGTAAATAAAAATCATTTCACTTAATTGTGTCCTTAGTTCACAAGACTGAGCCAAATGTCTTGTTGTGGATGAAACAGATGCGTTACAAGTTGTGTTATTACAACCTGTTCTCACTCCCAACTTGACGTTGATTGATGTCTGATTCTTATGCGCTGAGGCCCTTTGGAGCAGGGGTGTCAGTATTATAGTTGCCCTCAAAGGGCCGGTTGTAACTGTAACACTATGTAAATATATCTACTCTTGATCATAGTACAAAATTGCCTCTGCATTTGATTCTTATTAGTTTTAGTAATAATTTATTAAATTACTAGCTCTGAAAGCAGAAGTTAAGGAAAAATAATTGTATTTAGCAATTTATTTTAAAAAAATTACTCTGTAACCAAAAAACATGCTTGTGCGTCAATATATAGCACATAGACACAAAAATACCGTATGTGGGCACACACACACACTTCTATGTGTTATTATAACATAAATCCCATGAGATTAAGAAATCCTCATCATTATTCATCCAAGATAAAAGTATGCTCTGATCTAACAGGCAGTCTGTAGCATATATATATATATATATATATATAAAAAGTCGATTGTGTGAGTTGTGTGAATGCTGATTGTAAAGCACTTTGTGCTACATTTCCTTTTCATGAAAAGTGCTATACAAATAAAGTTATTATTATTATTGTTATTACTATTAGACAGAGAACATGTATCGTTTGAGAAAGTTTGTGACCTGATTTGACCGTTTGACTGGAGTTTGCCAGTGAAATGACGTGTGATTGGTCAAAGTCTCTCGTCACGGCTAGCTTATTTAAACCCTGAAAACAGAGCCAGGGGGATGAGCAGAAGTCTAGTTTTCTCTCAGAACACTTGAATTATAATATGCTAAAAGGTTATTATGCAATGTTTTCCCAATGATGCCAAAAATTTGTTGTAAGTTTATTTAGATGTCCAGCTACAGTTTGTGGGTTCAAGTGATAAATCTTTGTGTTTTTCTAGAAGTGCTGACAATGGATATGGCTAGCATGTACTGGGCCAAGAGCAGAATGAAGCATTAGCTTTTCCGTTCACCTAATATTAAAGCGTAATTGCATGCACTGCTAAAAATTCAAGAATCTGCTGTGAATTGCAAACTTAAAATGTTAAACCATTAAAATGTTTTCATTTCATTATACAGAGCACATACAACAGTGACAGACAGAGGGAACACACGGCATTATCAATAATTATTGAATAACCTGTAATACATAAGTATAAAAACACCCTGCAGAAATTAGAAAAAAAATCATAACTCATCACAGTTTTAACAGATATACAGCCATCCCCACTTATGGAATATAAATTGCACTTCATGTTAAATATCTTAAATAATGCATCCAAAGATTAAAACCCTATAAACAGACATTGTTATTGTACAATTTATGCTGTCCCACATTAAGCAAATTATCCTGTCCAAATATTTCCTAAAGTGGGATGATTGATGATGAAACTTTATTTGATTGAATATCAAATACAGGGAATATTTACACCATATTATAATGTTTTGATAGACATACACATCATACACATACCCTAATAAAAACTAACAGGATTATTTTATTTATAAGAAATGGATACCCTTACCCTTACCCTGATCTATGATTGTGGTCTCTTGACGCCACAGCTTGTGTTAACCAATAATTTTATTGACTTTTATTTGTTTGAAGAAGACCTACACCCACTAGAGCTTAGGTGTCCCACATTAGGGCAACGCACCCTATCAACACCCCAATGTTCACCATCTTAGTTTAGTATGTAAATACACTGACATTAAACAGAAAGTACAGTTGAGGCTGGTGGTGGTGGATGTCACTGACAAGGCTGGAATTTACAAAAAGACAGAACAAAGCAATTAAGGACATTTCCCAAAATGTCAACTTATTCCTTTAACCACTCTGTCAGAGACTTTCCTCTCAGGGTGTAGTGTGATTACCCTTTAGACCACAACATGTGTGAAATGTCACTGGATGTATGGCTGATAACAAGGGGGCCCCTCATTTTCGTGCCAAAGTTGTAATCTTTATGTCAAGAGTCAGCTGCCACCTCAAACCTTTAATTAATCAAATTCCATAAACATGTGTCATGCGCAGGCAGACAGCCTGCCACGAACAAGCCGAAGCAAGACAGAAAGCAGAGATGATCCCTCATGACTCTGATCTCAGAACAAAATCAGTCTTTCTCTTCTTCTTTCCATGATGAAGGTCAGCTGATCCCAGATCTGCACCTAAGCCAGCTATGTAGACAGACTTCTTAGTGCAGTAGGTAGATACCCAACAAATCAAACTCTATAATTACACTCTGATAGAAGGCAGCTGGATCACTACAATTAACAGGTAAAAGCCAGTGTTTATCCTGCTGCTTCATGGAAAAGTATTTTTGCACTTTATGAACTTGAATTAAGTTTGCTTTTACGTTTTGAAAGAAGCAACTCTGTGCTTTACTATTGCATGTATTTAGCCCATACCAAGGCAGATAGGTCAGATTACATCCTCTAATTGTCTTGGTAAATGTAACCACAGCACAAACTGTATCCAGAAAACAAAGGGTACACTCTTACTGTGTGTTTGCTTTAGCTAAGTCAATGCTTTATGGTATTCTTTGGTTATGGTGATGGATTCAAGGTGGTTTTGTCAGTTGTTGTCTGGGCAGCATGGGGTGGCCACCCTGCCAGAGTAAATCCCTCAATCTAAGGGTGCAATACAACAATTCCTCCTGAATCCGAAAAGCTTTTTTTTTTAAGGAAGGTCAGAATTGGTTTGGAAAAGGCAGCCTGGGAAACTGTCAGAACTTCTTTTGTGTCACTTTTTGAGTACACCTGTTTTTTTTTTTTGCCAGTACTGACACTAAGCGTTTAGTTGGCAGAGATGTCAAAGCTCATTCTGTGAATGAAAAATTCTAATCACAGGAAATATGACTGATATTGGTACAATTTCATTTGAAGGACAACAAAAGAACCATACTTGTCAATCCTCCTGATTTTCCTGGCATAATCCAGTTTTTATTGCCCAATTTTTCCTCCAGAGGTCACAATTCTCCCATATTTCTCCAGATTTATGACAAATGTTCACACCTTTTTTCCCTTTTCATTATCTCAACATGTTTCTGGTGTTGTACAGCGTGTATCAGCCCTACAGTTTCCACCCGGATGACAGTATAGCTACACCTACTGTCGTTTACTGGAAGAGAGCTGCACTTCACAGCACACAACGCCTGAAGTTGGGCTTTGCTCAATGCAGTGAATAGTCATCGTGGCATGGAGCAAGCCATTGGAAATAACGGGTTTCAAAGTGCAGTGGTGCCGTTGTCCCGTTGTCTTAAAAGACCTTCAGTGAGTGAGAGATGGAGAGGGAAATGGAGAGAACTAAGAGAAGGAAATACTCTAGCAGAGTGGTACTCCTATTGGCATCTGCAAGATTTCACATCTGGAGGAAAACAGCCAGTCAGAGCTGATCTGGAGTCTGCCATCCAGCTGCTTTCTCTGAGCAGCTGTCAATCCCTTGCACACTCCGATCAAACGGTCAAACTGGGCAGCGCTGATCAAATATGAATCAATATTCTGTTACTGTAATGACTATTTCTTTCCTCTGATGTTTTCTGAAACACCTTGTAGTTACTGTTTAGCTGTAAAATGAAAAAGTTTGTGACCTGTTCAGATCTGCTGAGGAAATACCAAGCACCGCCCACCAGCTGGAGCACAGCCAATAGGAACACTCTCTCTGAAATGTCCTGATTGATTTATTACATCCTGAAAACAGTGATGGAAACGTTTTTTTCTCTCTGAACACTTGAATGACAATATGCTGAAAGCTTATTATGTAGTTTTTGCCCAGTGTTGCCAAAAATATACTGCCTGCTAAAGCTCAGTTTTGGTTTCAACCTACTCCTGAGAAAATATCTGTAGTGTACAGTGGATTTTTTTTTCAATGAAAACAGCTGCCTGTTGCACACTGAGGAAAACTGCACAGTTGGGTGGTAATTCTAGGTGGATTTGTCACATTGAGTGGCCCTCTTACTTTACACATTGTTATAATAAAAAAGTGGGTAGTGCAGTTTTAAACAGACCATGAAAAGTGAAAGCGTTGTATACATTCTGCACATACAGGTAAAGAATAAATTAACTTTGACATACAGTACAGTTTTTTTTATGAGCAGGAGTCACAAGGTCAAATTCTTGAGCTCTGCACACATGCTGACATCCGCTCGAATTGGTGCTTAGTGAAACACAAGCCAGAAGCCAACTGTCATCTTTTCCTGTTTGACAATAAGCCTGTAAAAAATCCCGAGTTTCCACTGCCAGCTTGATTAAAAACTTAAATGACCTGTTCCCTTCATACCTCCAAGATGAGAGAAGATAAATCACCCGCTGCTGTCATTTTTCCTCTGTTGCAAAGTAAACATATCATTTTGTGCATGATTTCCCCCTGCCTGCAGCCAGTGGATGCCACAGATCTTAAGGGAGGAGACGACTAACTGACACATTGGCACATGCAGGCAGACAACTAGCGAATGAAAAGCACTGGGGGAAGAATTAGGAGCAGCTCATTATTTGATGAATCCTTTCTGAGACCTGCTAATTCCACATGAATAATTTGATTTCACAGGCTTTAACAAAATACTGCCTCAGCAGATTTTGTCTGCTTGTGCCCCTTTGATCGTTACAAGATTTTGCCTATTCTCTTAACCATTTAAATGCACATAACAACGAAATGTTTTCTTCTTTTTCTTTTTGCATGAAAATAACCTGTATGGTATTTATTTAAAAGCAATCGTAGGTGTACAGTGTCATGTCCTCTCTTACATCTTTTATCTCCCAGTGTAAGAAAATACAGTATATCTCTCTCTAATACACACAGAGAGAGTATAGTAATACTATTCCACTCTGTAAAATACCAAAAATTTGTTGGAAGAATTTTTCATATTAAAAATTATTTTTTATAAAATGGCCACTATATCCTGACAGTAGAACATAAGATGGGTAATCTAAAATAAAATAATGTGTCTTTGTGTCGTCTGAAGTCCTCTGGTGCACCTGCAAGATTTCACAATCCAGAGGAAAACCACCAGTCAGAGCTGATCTGGAGTCTGCTGTCCAGCTGCCAGCTGTCAGTCACTTGCAAACTCTGATCAAACGGTCAAACTAGGCAGTGCTGATCAAATATGAATCAATATTCTGTTACTGTAATGCCCATTTTTGCCGAATTACCCAATGATGCCAAAAACATGTAGCCTACTGAAGCTTTAACACTACTGCAGTGGCCTACCTGTCTTGTTGAGATATAATCACTAATTTCAGGGTTTTCATTGTCTATTTGTATTGGAAACAAGTTCAAATGATTCCTAGTAATTTTAAAAAAAATGTTTTTTTTTTTTAGAAAATAGTATTTTTAAGACTCATTAACAGTGGTGCTGAGGCACTAACTGAATACTTTCTCTGATAATACTTGTGTATTTTTTTTAACCTGGAAGTTAAATGTTTAATACACCAGTTATATGTAGTATTATCATACTGGAGCAACTTTTATTCAAGATAAGAAAATTAATCTTTTTTATCATGACTGAAGGTATAGGTAATGATTATATGTTTTTCCCCGATATAAGATTTGTATTTAAGGCCGTCCTATTTTTGTATGCAAACGCTCTTATTTTCCTAATTTTAGCTACTAATATTTATCAGATATCAGTTTTCATACGCACATAAACAAATTTTGGCGACTGTTCGGCTACTTATGTTTTGGTTTAGTAGCAAATTCGTTTTAAAGAGTTAGTTCTCTGCACAGGAATGTACTTTTCTTAATACGAGGTGTGTGATGGTGGGGGTTGCATATTGTTCAGCTGGAGACTGGCAGTCTGTCTTCCAGTGTTGTATTGCTGTCAGAAGGTGGTGTGGCTTTAGGCAGGAGGTGTGTGTGTGTGTGTGTGTGTATGTGTGTGTGTGTGTGTATGTGTGTGTGTGGGCTGGAGGGGAGGGATGGGGGACTGTTGAAGCTCGTTTGTGTTTTCTTTTTGCCCGTCACCTCCCTCCCTCCCGCTCCTCTCAGGGTCAGGTAGCAGACATACACACTTTCACACACACTTACACACCCTCTCTCTCTCTCTCTCTCTCTCTCTCTCTCTCTTCCACACACACTCCTACAGCCTCAAGAGAGCGTGCACACACACATGCTTCACTTCCTCCCCAGAGCCCGCTTGGGTGAAGACAACATGGGCAGCTGTGAGCTGTGAGGATGGAGAAGCGAGTGTGTGTGATCCAGACTGACTTCCACCAGTACAGACCCACCATCGCTCTGCACAGCACACACCTGGCACATGTAAGGAGCCTACCTCTCTTCCTCTAACTCACTCCTTTTTTCTCCCTTTCTTTCTCTGTATTTTTGAGTTTCACGTTCCACCTTTGTTCTCTGTGTATGTTCGTTGTGGCTAATTCACTCTGCTTCAGTCTGTTTTGTGTGACACTGCTCACCAGCATGTCGCAGGGCTCCTCCTCACTGAAGGCCCTCACCTCTTAGAAAGAGGGGCTGCTTGTTCAGCAGGGGGCGTCAGAGTGTGCAGGATCATGCATTGACAGGCTGCTGTACAGTATGTGATAGTGAGGTGAAGTCAAACAGACGCAGATAGTACATCTGCGTCTGTTAAAGCTGCTTCAAAGTATAATTCCTGCAGTTCCAGCTGTTAGTAAATCAAGTTTAAATTGTTGCTGATATCCTACCTCTGTTTTTGTGTCTTTCACACACACACACACACACACACACACACACACACACACACACACACACACACACACACACACAACAGAGGAATGCAAACACAGACAAACATCAGACAGGCTGAATTAAGTGTGAGCGTAGCAACATCCATGAAGGTTAAAAAGATTGCCAGTAAAAAGTTGGTTTAAAGGAACAGTTCAACATTTTGTGAAGTTTCCCTTTCTAGCCAAAAGTTAGATTAGAAAATCAATACCACTCCAGGTGGTTAGCTTAGCTTAGCATAAAGACTGGAAACGGGGGGAAACAGCTAGCCTGTTTCTATTCAAAGTTCAAATCACGCCTACCCACAGCTCTAAAGCTGACTAATTAGCATTTTATTTTCCTTTTTATAACTCAACACAAACAGATGTGTAAAAGCAAAATGGTTCAAGTCCCTGCGCCTGGCACCCAGTCTGGCTGGCTCCAGCTCAGTACCTAACACATGGACATGAGCGTGGTATCAATCTTCTAACGTTCTGCAAGAAAACAAATGTATTTCCCAAAATGTTGAACTACATCTTTAAAGTAGTCATAAAGAGCAGGGTAAAATATTTAGCCATTAGTTATGTTATAGCCTTATAGTAAATACAGTGTATCTGCCAGTCACATTGTCCACTGCCTGTATAACCATGACAATGAAAAAAAGATTCTTTTAGTTGGCCTATGTTTCTTATTTTCTTTTCAGTCATGTTACTCTGGATTAATTTTATATTTCCATCAAAAAACCCTGAAGCATTGTTTCAGACTGGGAGTGAAAGTTTATCCTTAGAAATGTCTTTGAGTTCAAATTCCTATCAATCTTATTCATGTACAGTATATGAAATTTGTATGTACAATACAGTTCCCTTTGTTAACATCTTATTTGAAGAGCAGATGTAGTCCCACGTGTCTGCTTCCTCTAACTTCTCCAAGGTGGTCAGCTCCGCTCTCTTTATCCATCCATGGTCAGCACCATCGGGGCCGTGTGAAGGGCCGTGCATTTAACAGTCAATATATGGGCGCTCTACAGTTGTAGCCTCGGCTCATTTGACCAAGGAAATGAGAGTGATGGCTGGCCGGACCGCACGTTACATGACATGATAACGTTTCCTGTCCGTGAAGGAGTTGGCATGCATCTTTAGCCGTGATGTCTAGCTCTGCTTTTCCTGCACTGTGTGAAACCCAAAATGTTTCTATCCTTTACTGGATGTGTCATGTTTACCAGTTCAGATTTTAAATGGGAGGGTGCAGGTCGTATCCACGCTGACCCTCCAACGTTTTCTACTTTATTTAACTCACTGCTGTAGATGACCTGCCTGTCTGCTTCCCGTCTATCAACAGTACAATAAATGACTATGTGACGTCGACCACCTCTCCACTGCAGACCATGATGATCTTTCATGTGGATGCTGGTCTTATCTCTTGTTCTTCTTTCACACTCGCGCACATCTGCGTCAGCCAACAAAGGCCTGAAAGCTGTGTGGTTTTCTCTGTCGATGAAGCGACATGCGGGTCATCATTACACTTAAGTGTTTTCAGGGGTCACAGAAAATCCTTTGAACCTTTGTGTGGGTGTTATCTTATAATACAGTTGAAAGGCCCTAAATTGAAAGGAATTTTACAGATAATACTATGTTTGGGTCTGTTCAGTTTAGCGTAACCACTGTCAGTGTTGTCTGTAATTTGCTTGCGCTGTAGTCTTCAGGTATTTCAATCAGCCCTCTCAGGACAATAACTGGCACTAAAGAGAGCACAAACCTTCTGCTACTATCAACAGTTATCTCTCCACTGTAATTACCTGACGACAATAATGTCACCGATATGATTTAAAAGCTGATGTTATAGTACCTGACCTGCAGTCTGTTGACCACATGAGTGTAAGTCAACTGCAAGGAGCCTCGGTGATCAAAGGCTGGCTGTGCCTTCCTCTATGACCTGGATCCAGAGTTCATCCAGAGGCCGGGCTTCACCCTGTAGTCCATTCTCCTGGGAGCAGTTTGCACACTACAGTTTGAAGTTATACTGTACAGTAAACACTCCACTGCAGAAATGCAGAACAGTAACTGAACAGAAACAGGAACATACTATGTGATTGATGTGGTACACCAAAAACAGACATCAGATGTAAAAGCAGACATGCTAAAGTGCACCATCTACAGGCATAGAATATAACAGCTTCTGTAAGTGAGCCACCTGCAGGAAATGTGCGTTGGAGTTATGGGTGCTTGGCAAAAAGTCAAGGCCGCGCCCCCTTTTGGGGGAAAGAAAACAAAGATCCCATCAACATGAGTGCAATCTGACATATGTTTGGGTAGTAATTAGTCTTCCTGGTTCAATACAGTGGTTTGTGTCCATAAATAACCAATGTGTTAATAGACAACTGGTTTATCTATAGGCTGAGATTTAGTTGGAGACAACAGTCTGATGCTGCTATAACATTAATGTATGGCTGTATTATTGCAGCAGCCTCCCACTCAAGCTACTGTTAACTAGTCACTGTCACCAGCGCGCTTTAACCATGGGGGCGGCAGTAGCTCAGTCTGTAGGGAGTTGGCTTGGGAACCGGAGGGTCACCGGTTCAAGTCCCGACATGGACCAAAAACTGAGTGTGAACTGGTAGCTGGAGAGGTGCCAGTTTACCTCTTGGGCACTGCCGAGGTGCCCCTGAGCAAGGCACCAAACCCCCAACTGCTCGGGGCGCTTGTCTGGAGCAGCCCCATCACTCTACATCTCTCCATTACTGCATTGTGTGTGTGTTTGTGTGCATGTACCATGTATAAGTTAAAACAGAGGAAATTATTTCCCCACTGTGGACTAATAAGAGATCTTCTTCTTCTTCTTCTTCTTCTTTACCGCGCTGACAGTGAATATTCACTTATCGTATGTGCTTCAAATCTCAGCGTGAAAGATCATTTTCCTGTTAATGTGACGGCACGTTTCTTTCCCCCAAAATTGAGTGCAGCCTCCACGATGACACCATGCTGGTCTTGTCTATAGCTGGGAGCCATAAAGCCATGCTGGTCTGGTCTATAGCTGGGAGTTATAAGGCCATGCTGGTCTGGTCTATAGATGGGAGCCATAAAGCCATGCTGGTCTTGTCTATAGCTGGGAGTTATAAAGCCATGGTGGTCTTGTCTATAGCTGGGAGCCATAAAGCCATGCTGGTCTGGTCTATAGCTGGGAGCCATAAAGCCATGCTGGTCTGGTCTATAGCCGGGAGCCATAAAGCCATGCTGGTCTGGTCTATAGCTGGGAGCCATAAAGCCATGCTGGTCTGGTCTATAGCCTGGAGTTATAAAGCCATGCTGGTCTGGTCTATAGCTGGGAGCCATAAAGCCATGCTGGTCTGGTCTATAGCTGGGAGTTATAAGGCCATGCTGGTCTGGTCTATAGCTGGGAGTCATAAAGCCATGCTGGTCTGGTCTATAGCTGGGAGCTATAAAGCCATGCTGGTCTGGTCTATAGCTGGGAGTTATAAGGCCATGCTGGTCTGGTCTATAGCTGGGAGCCATAAAGCCATGCTGGTCTGGTCTATAGCTGGGAGTTATAAGGCCATGCTGGTCTGGTCTATAGCTGGGAGTTATAAAGCCATGCTGGTCTTGTCTATAGCTGGGAGCTATAAAGCCATGCTGGTCTGGTCTATAGCTGGGAGTTATAAAGCCATGCTGGTCTGGTCTATAGCTGGGAGTTATAAGGCCATGCTGGTCTGGTCTATAGCTGGGAGTTATAAGGCCATGCTGGTCTGGTCTATAGCTGGGAGCCATAAAGCCATGCTGGTCTGGTCTATAGCTGGGAGTTATAAGGCCATGCTGGTCTGGTCTATAGCCTGGAGTCATAAAGCCATGCTGGTCTTGTCTATAGCTGGGAGTTATAAGGCCATGCTGGTCTGGTCTATAGCTGGGAGCCATAAAGCCATGCTGGTCTGGTCTATAGCTGGGAGCCATAAAGCCATGCTGGTCTGGTCTATAGCTGGGAGTCATAAAGCCATATTGGTCTGGTCTATAGCCTGGAGTCATAAAGCCATATTGGTCTGGTCTATAGCTGGGAGCCATAAAGCCATGCTGGTCTGGTCTATAGCTGGGAGTCATAAAGCCATATTGGTCTGGTCTATAGCCTGGAGTCATAAAGCCATATTGGTCTGGTCTATAGCTGGGAGCCATAAAGCCATGCTGGTCTGGTCTATAGCCTGGAGTCATAAAGCCATGCTGGTCTGGTCTATAGCTGGGAGCCATAAAGCCATGCTGGTCTGGTCTATAGCTGGGAGCCATAAAGCCATGCTGGTCTGGTCTATAGCTGGGAGCCATAAAGCCCCTCTATTAAATCTTCCTTAGGAGGTGAACAATTCAGAGATCAACATTTTTGGATTTATTGATGGTGCCACCAACTACACAGCAACTCTTGGGCATAGCATTCTTACTATTAGCAGATTGTTTAAAGAAGAAGTTTGGACACATGTTTCAGCTTCTTCTCTTTACTCTGTTACCGTCTACAAGAGACACAGGATTATTTCTCCCCAAAGGGGGCGTGGTGATGACAGCCTAGTCTGGATGATGTATTGCTAGTCTGATGTACAGCTACTGGGAAGAGTTCTCAGTGGTAAAAACAGAAATAGATCTGTTTTACACATACCTACTCGGTTTTGCTAAGCTATCACAGCTGTGTTGCACTATTCACTTTTATAACTCCTGCTGTGATTGATTAGCACTAACCATGACCCCGGGTACTACAGTAGTTTACTAATTAGCCCAGTAAATAGTCACTAATAAGCTTCTAGCACCTCCTCTCCACCACTGTGAGCAGGCTGTTAAATGTAAAACCACAAACAGTCAGTGGCTAAAAATGTAGCTATAATATTCTTGTCTGCAGGCGTCACATGCTGAAATTGCAGTAGCTGTTACTTTCTTTATCTGCAGGTAGCTCACCATGTCTACACCTGTATGATTAAACTAGCACTGAGCAGGGCTAGTAGCTGATTTTCCTATGTCTGGAAGTTTTTTATTGGACTTTAATAGATGCAATCCACAGAAGACAATCCACAAACCTATTCACCTTATGCTGCCAGCCCCTTTTTTCACTTCTGGTTTGAATGCAATTGTGTTAGTTCTTCTGGTCTAACGCCAGCAGTGCCATTAGGTAGCAACAATGCATGATCAGATGGTTTTACCAGAGACGTTTTTACAATACCACATCCATCAGCCATCATTGACTGGGAGGACGACTTAGGTAAATGGCTTGAAGTCACATGAGCACATTTGTAGTGTCTCTTACAAAAGCATGCAAGCAAAAAGCATGACGTTGTGTCGACAGTGTTTCTGTAAACTCTCACTGCCAGACAGATGCTGGGTAGGCTACCAGGTAGATAGACAAAGGTCTGCACACACAATGCTCAAACCAAAGCACCTGTTTTCCACTACTGAGATGGATAGCTTTAGCTGGCTATGTATCACCATATTTACAATGACCGGACGTTTGTCTGGGATAGTCCCGCCAAATACCTGTAAAATACTCAAATGTCCCAGTTTTCAACATCTTGGTTTTCACCACAATTAAAACAATATTAACAGAATTATACTTACATAGACATTTAGCTGTGCACTTTCAAGCCACAATTAACGCACAGAAAGATATGCTTGTTACGTTTTGTGCAACCAGACTGCTGAACCACAGAACCCCCTGTGAGGGTTATGTACACGACAAACATGGCGTTTTGATTACTTATTCTACACAGTTCCTTCAGCTCATCAATTGACATGTAAGTGAAAAAATGAATCCCTTTTAACTCCTCTTACTTCTCCCTCAGGAGAGTGTCTCCATCTTGACCAAAATGTCGTGAGCTCCACATTTTAATTATAATAGCCTATGGATGTGGTGAGCAACATGATGATTGGGTTGAAAACTTAAGTTAAAAACTATCTCTGTTGTCCCAGACATTAAGTTTCTTCTGAGGGAAACTCTACAGGACTCCTAAACTGTCAGTGCATCATTTAGCTCTGTGACTAAAGAGGGAGAAAGTAATGAAAGTGATGGGTCCTGATTGTCAAAGCCTCTACTGCACCCTCCATAATAATGCCTTCTCTCTGATCCCAGCCCTTACTCAAATGTCCAACGAGTGCACCAAGTTTGCCATCCTGATAAAAATTGTCTCTCAGCCTCCTCACAGCTTTGAAAACATTGGTCCAAATTTATGTGGTTAAAGGGGACCTATTATGCCCCGTTTCCAGCACTGTAACACTAGAGGAGTTTTGCATAATTCACAGTTAAAAGAAATCCTCATTCATTTTATACTGACTCATCACTTCGGCCCTGAGTTCATCTTCTGTCACAAACAAGCTGTTGTATCTCATTGACCAATCCAGGCCAGAGCAGCCCATTGTGCTTGTGAACGTTGCCATGGCAGCACCTGATTGCTGATTGCATGCGCGCTCCCACATACATAGTCACATTGGTACCGACGTGGAGACGAATGGAATGAATGTCAGTGTGGGTAGTTTTTGTTGGATGCTGTTGCCGACGACAACAACCCAGAGAGAGCGAGCCGTGCATGTGATAGAATGCATGAAAGTTTTCCTCCTGACTTGGACAGAGGTGTGCTGATGTAGTCTCATAGCCAAAGTAGGGAAAAAAAGTTGGAAATGGAGTGTTGACACCGGTCACAGGCCAGTCTGGAGCCTGATGGTTTTGTCACAGCATATATTTTCACATACCTCATTATTTGACACTTTGGCCATGTTTAATAGGAAGATCTGACATTGTAACATATATGAGCAAACACATAATAGGTCCCCTTTAAACTGATTACATATTGGAAATCTAAATGGTTACTTTCTTTTGTAACTTAATAAGCTTTTTTAAGGCTTAAAAACAGCTTTTTGGCAAATAAACGACGATAACCATGGATGTAACACTGTCGATGGGCTGTAAACAGAAGGGCCCATCCATCTTCAACTGCTTATCCCATTAGGGATCGCGGGGGGCCTTGAGCCCATTCCAGCTGGCATTGGGCGAAGGTGGGGTACACCCTGGACAGGTTGTCAGTGACTGACAATCATTCATGCTCACAGGCAATTTAGAGTCATCAATTAAACTGCATGTCATTGGACTGTGGGAGGAAGCTGGAGAACCCATAGAAAACCCATGGGGAGAACATGCAATTGCTCTCACAAGTGAACTGCTTCTTCTTATGGATCAGCAGCTTGCTAAAAAACAATGTGGGTTTATGAGCATCAAGACAGTTCCAGCCTCAAAACCAACTACCAAAACAGGACGGGTAGTTCGGCAAGTTGCATGTGTGTGGAAAGTGACACTGTGTGGGATTATGCACAGTGGTTCAATGGTACTATTCAAGGAGTCTGTAGTAAGTAGCAACTGTGAATAGGAGTTAAAATGGTGAACAGCTGTTCAAATAAAAGGAAGGAATGGAGATCATGAGATTAATATCCCAGTTACCTCCACTTAGACTAGAAATGCCAGGAATCAGAAGAGGAGGGTGTTTCTTGGGACATTGCTGCATTGTCAAGGAAAAATGTGAAAAAAGATTTTATACTCACTAGAAACAGAGCTGTGAATCAGTTGGAAAGTTTGATTAATGGGAGGAGAAATGTAGTGTGTGTTTCACTCTGCAGGTTTGATCGGACAAACATCTCTGAGCTTCAAGTCATAACACGAAAACTTTGCTGAAGTATAACTCGCATTCATCATGCAAAGAGGGATTGTGCTGCAAGAAAGAGAGCTTTTTATTGCCAGTTCTCAACAATAGCACTGGCTTAAGGGGTTGAGCCCTGTGATCATGCTAAAGGTGAACCATTGATGTGTCACATTTATCTTGTGCTTTTTTGGCATCAGTGTGTATGTTGATGTTGAGAGCGATAGTAAATCCTTCACTGACAGCTAAAAATATTGTGTTTAAACTGACTACATGCAAAGGAAGTTCAGGCGTGTCAGCAGGTAGATCCTCATGGTGGTTAAAACACACATGATCTAAATCTCTTTTCAGACCTGGCCTTAACATGCGTCCTGGGTTATCCCATCACAAGTGGACAGCTCTAGTACAGGTAGATTCACTCAAGACGCACCGAGATCTGATCTTTCAGACTACATTCAGACGTGGTCTGGGCCACATAGGGTCACATTCTCTTAGCAGTGTGTAGTGAATGTGTCCTGGGCCACATTAAAGACTCCACCCACTGGGACCCGTAGGATGTCACTGCGCTCCTTAGGTGAATAGACAGACGTGAGCGCCTGTCCGCCTTGCAGCATGGAAATTGCTTCTGTGCTCTACTGTATCCTGTCAGTACCATTGTATTTTATTAAAAAATATCTTATCTATGAGCTACATGTCAACTAGGCACGGGACATGTATTATTGTCATACTGTCATGATGTGTCAGTGTTTTTGTTCAAGTGCTCTATATAGAGCTGGCATCTGGCTTTCAATAACCTTTTTGATGTTTTTACATGTTTTTATGAATTTACCCAAATTCACAAATATGTAGGATATTACTATTGACATTCCTGTAGTGTGACGTCACTTCTGCCGTATCAGCCATATGTTTACTGCGTGTTTATTTACGTATGGAGTGGGGAAGTGAGATCGGATCGCAAATGGTTACTCAAGATGCATGTGGGGATTCATTCTAATGCCAGGTGTGAACAGACGTACTTTAAGCTGTCCACTTGTCATCAGATCATCCAAGACGCATATTAATGCCAGGTCTGAACAGGGCCTTATTTCGACATAGCATTTATTGCTGCACACTGCATTTCCCTGTCTAAGTTCTCTGCTGACAAAGGTTTGAGCAGTAAACTCACTGTCAGAGCTATGCCAATGACAGGTCTTTTCCAATGGCACAGATACTGGCACTCAAGCAGCAACAGGCTTTTCTGGTGTGTGTGTGTGTGTGTGTGTGTGTGTGTGTGTGTGTGTGTGTGTGTGTGTGTGTGATGTGTTCTTTACCTTGTAAACCTCTTCTTTACGTCTCACTGTGGAGATTCAGCTCAAATCTTTTGATCTGGGTCTGTTCTAAGGACAGATCCAAATAAACATCTTGTTTCTCCAGAGTGACTATGACGCTTCATGGTTGCCCAGTGTTAATGCAGTTAAAACACATACCAGCCATCCGACCCCACCTCTGGTGAAGGTGGCTGTGGGCTGATGCAGTCACACCCAGAATGATCATGCTAACATAAGCAGACAGAGCCATGAGGCTGAGTCCATTCATAAACGTTAGAACTGACTGAGGCTGTTAGACATTACACCTCACCCACAGCTTTGAATAGCATTACAGACAAGCTGTTTAATAGGAGGCATTCAAGGGCCTCAAAGTCAGCTCAGTGTGTTTCACTTGCTACGCCTCATTTTGGTCATCGTTGTAGTGGTATCACAGATCAAAGTGCGGATTGACCATGAGATGGCTGACTGTATTAACTCAAGGGGAGATAATGTTAAGCCCATCTTAACCCAGGGGGGAGCAAGTACTCCTGTTTTCCTGTCATCTACCTACACGAGTGAAAGAAGAGATGCACAGTTAGGCCAGGGATGATGCGTTTATGGACCTCATCGCCATGTCATGTCAGTTTTTTATTCCCCATTCTCCACACGAGAGATGGGAGGGAGGTAACACAATGACACAATGTCCGTCATTACATGCAAACTGGTGGTATGCTCCAGGACCACATTGCTGACTCTGCTTGCTGAAGTGCTTTAAGTGGTTCTGATTTGAGAAAATTGTCTAAAATTTACTTTCAAACTGGTACCGTAAGTTGAGTTACCCCGGTAAGAAGTGAACCACCATTGTAGGACTGAAAACCCTCAAGGGTTAACCCTGAGGTTACCCTGCTAACCCCATATCCTGCTTTGCAGTACGGGCCACATGGCCCCATTCTTCATACATGGATAATCCAGATGCAGATAAGAATGTTGAGGCTGGATTTTTGGTTCTTCGACACTGGCTTAAAATGAATCTGGATCTGTTGTCAGAGCAACAAGTCCTTAAACCCAAAACCGGCAAAAGTGCAGAGTTACTGAGGGTTGTGTGGATCCTGCCAGGACGCTTTACGGTGAACCACATAGAATCAGAATCGCCTTTATTGTCATTCTCTTGCATACAACAAAATTAGAGATACATACTATATATGAACTCATTTTCAAATACATATGACTTGCTTTCTTAAATTTAAAATGAAAAAGTGTTGATATAATTGTGAATTTTACTACTAAACACACCCTGTGTGAGATATAGGGTTACCAGTAATCTCATCCATGGTGCCAAAGGCTACATTCACACTGGCAAAAGTAGATTTGGTAATTTTTTGCACATATGTAACTCAGGTCATTTTTTTCATAACAGTGTGAACAGCACAAATTATGTCATAATATCAATTCAGATTTAGGCCACTTTTATATGTGGTCCTAAATCAGACAGGTTAGATTTTTTTTCAATGCAACCTCAGTCTGAACTGTCATATCAGAATTCGAAAAAATACTTCATGACTTTGACGTCGCTCAACATTTATCACAGTTCTGCACTGGCATGAGTTGCTTGTTTAATACGAAATAAAATTAGCTATGATGGATGTAACAGGTCTCAGGGTCACAGATTCGAATCCGGCTTGGGGCTCTTCTGTGTGGAGTTTGCATGTTCTCCCCATGTAAGCGTGGGTTTTCTCCGGGTACTCCGGCTTCCTCCCACAGTCCAAAGACATGTAATTTAGGTTAATTGATGACTCTAAATTGCCCGTAGGTGTGGATGTGAGCGTGAATGGTTGTCTGTCTCTATGTTGTCTGTCTCTATGTGCCCTGCGATGGACGTGAATAATGTGAATAGCAACAATGGAAAATCTGCTGGATCTGAGCAGTAAATCTGAATTGAGCTCTAAAGCTTTCAGTGAATGTAGCCACAATGACTTTGTCATAGATATATTTAAATTACAGTGCCATACGTTGCATTTTTTTAAAATGGTGCTTGTCTCTCTACCTGGATCTATTTATCTACCTGGCTGGAGGTAGCAAACACAGTTTCCCCATTTGACTGCAGACCACTCAGCAGCAATGCAGCAACACAGGAAGAAAGTTTTATATTGTTTTAGTGAAAGAAGGCCGACAGGAGACAGAGGGGAGGAAATATGTGTAGTGTGCATGTATTTATACATGCACGTGGATGTCTTTTATTCAGTGTGCCTGTGTGTGTCAGATGTGGATGAGGGGAGAGAGAGAGGGTACAGTGCAGACTCCAGACAGAAGGGAACAAAAGTGAGAGGCTCGGTCGGAAAGCCAGCCAGCCAGACCAGCTGAAATATCAGTCTTTCTGTATGTGCTAGTGCTGTGTGAGTGTTGTTGGAAGTCGGGTCTCAGCCATTGCAGCAGAAAATTCATACACAGCAGACAGGTATGAGGGAGAGAGAGGAGCTGAGGAGAGCCATAGAGCAGAGTGACCGACTCCTCTCCAAGGTCCGTGAGCTGGAGGAGCAGAACACCCAGCTTAACAAGGAAAAGAATGAGGTGGCCACTAAATACCGAGCTGTAAGTCTGCTCTGCTCTGCTGCATCTCTCACTTTCCTTCTCCTTCTCTTTTCTCATTTTTTCCCTTTAAAAAAGTCATTCCTCTTTTGTTTCACTAACTTGATACTTTGGAACTCACATGAATTGTGATTCAGACTGAATTTCTGCTTGATAAGGGATTTTGAACGTGGTCATTATACCAACCCCGGGTGGATGAAATTAAGTGGATAATGATACCCTTGCAGAGGGAGAGAGAGACGCAGCCACCATGGCAGTCGCTGTGTTCAAGCTTGTTTTAATGCTGCATTTCTCTCTGTGGGTTTTTACTGCTGTGTTGACCATTTTCCAGCTGATTGTTTTATTGAGAGAGCAAGTACAGAGTGTGTTTTTTTACTGAGACTGCTGTCATAGTTCTGTGAGGCACCATGTAATACTGTTTCCTGGCCTGAGGTGCACTGTATGATTGATTGGTTTACTGGATTAGAGGACTGTTTGAGTGGCACATCCCATTTGGTTGAGAGGAGGTGTTACCACAAGTGTAGGTGTCAGAAATTTGACTCTACCACTGATTTTTGAGATCAATAGTAAGACAATACTGTTCATCCAGTATAATAAGTACTTAAAGCTGCACTTATTAATAGTCTTACAACAGCATACCAAATGATTGTGTGATGTAAAATGGACTGAGCGATCTGTCTCGTTTTTCCAACCAAAGCAGGCAGCTGTTTTCTGCGAAAAAGTCCTGATAAACCGGCCTGTTCTTAACCTCAGGGTATAAGATACAGACACTTTGTCAAGGCTAACTACAATGTAAACCCATCCATGTCAACCAGGGCTGGAATGGCCATCTGGCATACTGTGCATTTTCCTGGTAGGCTAACATGCCTTTTGGACCAACGCAACTGTTTTTTTTTTTTTTTTGACCGGCCAATAAAATAGGTAATAGTAGATAGTTGTAATTGTAGATCAGCCTGTTTTTTTTTTTTAATTGACACTGTGCTGATGGTAATTGAGAATGAAGTTACTGTCATTTAAGACACAATGTCCATGTTCAAGAAGGCTGTGATATGTGTAAATAATATAATAATTATTTAACTGGACTAATGGTCTTAAATGATGTCACATAATCTTAATTTAAACATCTAAGCTTAATGATGAATTACTCTCTTAAATTCTGATCAGTCAATAATAGGAATGGTTTTAAATATAAATATCTAACTACAGACTGTGAGGGCTAAAACACACTAGAAGCCTGATTCTCAACATATGCAATAACTAAGATCAGTCTAATTGATGGAATAGTGGCATTAGAATGTGTGTGAAACCAGATTTGGGCTTTTATGGCAAAACATTTTCTCCAGGGGGACCAGCCCCTGGACCCCTGGAGCCCCTGAGCTGGCTACTGTTGCTCACTGGCTGGCTACTTCATATCCTAAAAATATGGAAAGGAAAGCCTTGATCGCCACTGTGGAGTATGCAATTTTCCAGTGCCACTTTTTGTTTTTGCTCCCATTTTTTATAAGCTGAAGACAAACAGGTACACAAAAGGCCAATTTCTCTCAAATATTGCCCACAAATTTGTCTAAATCTGTGTCAGTGAGCACTTCTCCTTTGCCGAAATAATCAATCCACCTCACAGGTGAAGCATATCAAAATGCTGATTAGACAGCATGATTATTGCACAGGTCACAATAAAATGAAATTGGCATGCTGACTGCAGGAATGTCCACCAGAGCTGTTGCCCATGAACTGAATGTTCATTTCTCTACCATGAGCCGTCAAAGGGGTTTTTGAGAATTTGGCAGTGCATCCAACTGGCCTCACAACCGCAGACCAGGTGTAACCACACAGGACCTCCACATCCAGCATCTTCACCTGCAAGATGGTCTGAGACCAACCAGCCGGACAGCTGATGCAACAATCAGTTTGCATAACCAAAGAATTTCTGCACAAACTGTCAGAAACCGTCTCAGGGAAGCTCAGCTGCATGCTCATCGTCCTCACCGGGGTCTTGACCTGACTGCAGTTCGTCCTTGTAACCAACTTGAGTGGGCAAATGCTCACCTTCAGTGGCGTCTGGCACTTTAGAGAGATGTTCCCTTCACGGATGAACCCTGGTTTTCACTGTACATGGCAGATGGCAGACAACGTGTATAGGAAGTATAAGGAGCAACAAACACCATGTAGGGAAGAGGATGGGTGGACGGGTAACAAAAGCCTCTTTTTTTTTTAAACATAAAATCATGTATTGATACGACCATCTTACATATTTAACTTAATTCTGCTGTTGAATTAACACTTAAATGTACCAATTTTCTGTCCTAATTTGTTCTCAGAGCACAGAACAGTGTCTAAATCACATAAATACCTTTTTACAAACATGAAATCCTGTTTTTTTTGATATGCCTTGGAAGTGAAGACAAGATAACGTCTTTGATTGTTTCATTTTCCCAAAGTGAGTCAATGTCCCATTTTGGAGTGAATCTTTCTATAAGGAGGATTAAGACTGTGGAGCAGCACTGCTGTGGCCAATGTTTGTGGAAAGTGATCCAGGGTTGCCCACGGGTGGTCATTAAGAAGAAAGAAAGAAAGATATCCTTTATTAGTCCCACAGTGGGATACTTTTTTTCTCCCCCTTTTTCTCACCACACACATACATATTTATAAAAAAATATTTAAATAAAGGGCTTCTCCTCACAAACCCCC
This sequence comes from Pterois miles, assembly GCA_947000775.1. Lineage (NCBI taxonomy): Eukaryota > Metazoa > Chordata > Actinopteri > Perciformes > Scorpaenidae > Pterois > Pterois miles. Next base: position 3,374,171 of record CAMQGK010000525.1, on the reverse strand, counting down.
ACAACAATTGGGGGTTTTTTGCCTTCCTCCGGGGCCCCCCCCCCGCCCCCCAGAGGTAACCTGGCACCTCTCCACCAACCAATTGTTCTTCTTCCTTGGGGGATTTGAACCCGGGTCCTCCCCCTCCCAACCCAATTCCTTTCGGACTGAGCTACTTCCGCCCCCTACATTACTGGTGCTGAGTGCCTTAGCAGACTCTTCAGACGGCTTTGATGGAACGCATTGTAAACCTCCTCGAGGACTTGGACCGCAGCTCTCGTCAACTGCATTTTACTGCCGTCTGGATATGACAGATTCTTTTGTCACCATTGATCTTTGTATGTAGTGCCTTTATACAATCTGCACTGTCAGTGATTTTCTTTTTTTTTATCAGACTCAGTGTGACAGTGAATTAAGTGATTTCTGCACAAAGACCTATATTTGATGATCATGAACCAAACAACTACTGTCAGAAATCACTTAACTTACTTAACCCTACTGAAATCATAAGAAGTCAGTCTAAAAAGTGGGTTAATTTAGTTTTAATATCATTGCAAATCTGTTTTTCTTTTGTAACCCACACTTTTGCGGCCCTTTTTTATATGCATTTCTTGTCAGACGAGATAAAGTGCTAACCATAACTCCTCACTCTTTTTTAAACCTTTTACAGACAAAGAAATGTTTTTTTTTTTTTTTTTGAAAAATGCATGTATGCCTTGAATCCAACGGTTTCTTTTCTTCACTGATTAGAGAAGTTAATTTGTGGAGGAGACAGATTATCCAGCATAATTCATACCTTGGAGCCCTTCTGATTTGACTGCAATGAGAAATGTGACCCCTTGTCAGAGCTATTTAGTGCTGCTGCTGCTGCTGCTTCTCTTGTAGGAAGCCTTCCAGTTTTCCAGGGGAAATTTGTGCCGTTCCTCATTATCCCGTCGTGTGCGTAGGCTGAAGACACCACACACATCTTTCATTGGGGGTACAAATAATTCCTGCTTCTTAATCAACCTTAATACACTGCTGTCCTCTAAAAAAAGAGACAGATATTTGTTTCCATTTTGCTACTCTCAGTCTCTGTGCAGAAACATTTTATTCTTTTGTACTCAAACCTGGGGCCAGACGTGTAAGCCTTTTCCCACACATAAACTGGTATTTATAAAGGAAGAATGTCTGGTGAGAATGTGCACGCCTCGTGAATATACCTCGGACCAGACATACACACAGTTTTAGCTGAGATAGCTGCAGGTGGTATGACAATGAGACTGAATATAAGTTCAGAAACAAGGAACATTGTTTTTAGGTTGTTTGCCAGTGAAATGTCAAATGCATGTTTATACACTTATACACTACAAATTATGAGTGATGAATTTCACTCAAATTTGATGATTTTTTAAAATTTTTTTTTGCTGAGATGATGCTCAAATGCAAATAAACATTTCAGCATCATCTCCCTGGTCATTTTATTTTATCCTGAATTGCAAAGCACTCTGTAAAGTCTGTTTCAACATCAGCGCTATGAATGAATCTTTGATTGTCCTTCTGACATTTAATAATGATGATTCAGAATTTACTGCAATGATGGTTTACAGAATGATGAATTAGTGCACGTGTCCAGCTCCACAATGATTTACATATATATAAAAAAAAGAATCAGAGGTATGTGCAACTTTATAAATCTGCCAAAAATAATGTGTTGGCATATTTTTGTATTAATGCATACAGACAGTTTTAGTTGTGAGAAGAGAGTTTATGCATCTGGCCCCAGGTGTTATGTAGGTCTTTTGCTCTCTGGTTTACTAGAAGTGTCTTATGATTCCATCCATCCATCCATCCATCCATCCATCCATCCATTTGAAATCCAGACATCCCTCTCCTCAGCAATGTTTTCCAGCTATTCCTGGGGGACCCCGAGGTGTTCCCAGGCCAGACCCGATATATAATCTCTCCAGCATTTTCTGGGTCTGCCACAGGGTCTCTTACTAGGAGGTGTCCAGGAGGCGTCCTGATCAGATACCCAACCCACCTCAGCTGGCCCCTTGAGAGATGAAGGAGCAGAAGCTCTACTCTGAGCTTCCCCTGGATGTCTGAGCTCCTGAGCCCAGCCACCCAACGGAGGAAACTCATTCAGGCCGCTTGTATCCATGGCCTTGTTCTTTCAGTCACCACCCAAAGTTCATGACCTAGGGTAGCAATGTCCCCAAAGGGATCCACGGGGGACCCACCTTTTTAAATGTGGTGGACCCACAGGGCAGCGGCAGTGACAATGCTAATACGCTGATTAGCAGGTATAATGTTGACCATGTTTACCATCTTAGTTGTGTTGTGTGTTAGCATGCTAACATTTGCTAATTAGCACCACAATCAAATTATAACGGATTTTTGGCCAAATTAATATTTTGATGCTAGAAAAATCAGGGGTTCACCAAAGTCCCACCCAGTAGTTGAGACACTAAAATTTAAAAAAGTCAACCTCATGGTGGAAAAATACAAATCAAGAAGTCATCAAGAATACACATTGACTGACGGAAAGTACAATCCCTAGCCATGCTTCTAGCATGGCTTAGAAGTGTCACTAAGGGAAGACCAGAGGAAAGAGATGTGACAGTACCACCCCCTCTTTGTGTGCAAAAGTGCAAAAACACCAATAAAAACACACTGAAAATAAATGAGGTAAAATATTTGTCTTTGCTGCTACAGCTGTTCCAACCATCTTTGGTAGAAATGAATTTAAACAGAGAGAAAAGTCCACTATTTACCCCTCAATTACTGCTAATGAGAAATAAATGTGTAGTGTTCCTGCAGAGCTATCCAGATGCCCCAGTTCTGCATGTGGAAAAACTTTCAGTCTGGACCAGCTCTAAAGTGTCTGCTGCAGTTTAGTTATTATACCAAGGCACCATTTGAACTTTGCTGCACTAAAACTAGTGGCATTCCTATCAACCTCATCTGTGCTTTGTGTTTAATACTAGCAAACAAAGACAGTGAACATGCTAGACATCACCATGTTGTTGCCACTGTGAGCATGTTGCCTTACTAGCATTAATATTTTGCTCAAAGCACCACTGTCTAAGTACAGCCTCTCAGAGCTGCTGCAGACTCTTAGTCTTGCTTTTTTCCTTTCTTGTTTTCTTTTCACAGGACTACATGGTAGCTATCATACTGTAGGTTAAAAACATCCTGCAACCCGCAACCTCCTCTTTCCTCCGGTGTTATCACTCATCTTGCCTTTAGAATGTTAAAAGGCAGCTGGCAATTAAATGGCAGGTTTTGAGGTTTTCTACCTAGACGTACTCTGACTCTCAGGATATGGGTTGCATTTGGCACAGAGTAGCCAAACATAATCAGATATCATCTGTGTAACCTGAGGGTTTCCTGCAATGCTTTCATCTACAGTAACCACGTCCTTACATTACCTTTTAACTGAAATCACTATTAACTGCAAATCCATTCTCTTGGCAAATTAATGAATATGACATAAGAACAGCAGTGTAAACAGGAAATTGGCCTTCCTTAATAGTGTTTCGTGATTCCAAGCCATAGAGTTGGTATGATGAAAATTCTAGGTAGTGCGTATGTGATTCACTGGTAGCCTTCCTGCCAGATATGAGTGTTGGTGTTGGAAACGGGTGGTGTCTGTAGAGACAGCTCAGTGTCTCTGGCCTCTCCAGCTCAAGTGGGAGTTACATGAACAGATCTCTCTGTGCTGCCTCCCCACACAACAACCCAGACCACATTGTCAAAAAAAAAACAATGTGAGTTCTCAGAAATCCTATGTTTTCTTGTTTTTTTTTTTTTTTTGGTGACTGGATGTCTTCCACGGCTCAGTGGCACTGGCAGAGTGCTTATCCTTTCTCATATAACCGTGTCCACTTTTGGGCAGTTTTAGATTCAGTGTTATTCTAGTTTTATGTAATTTAGAAAGGTCATATGGTTGCTTTTCCACAGACTTTGGTTTAGAGTGAGAACCATTGTTGCTATAAAATGCTATATGTGCTGGAATTTGGAGTCTGGAGTTTTCTGATTTTCACATCATTGCATTTGCATGTTAGTTGCCATTTAGACCTTAAATGGCTCTTTGTCTGCAGTTTCTGATAAAGTGGATGACTACCACCTTTTTTTCCCTCTTTGAGCTTCGTCACTGTGGTAAATAGAGGCTGTTGTTGACCATTGTTTTCAGCTCCTTTACCTTCTCTGTTTGTAGACTGCTACCAGTCGGGAAGTCCCATGAAAATGTGTAGTGGACTTTAATGAAGTGTCAAGTTAGAGAAAAAAACTCATGAATTATTTTGGTTTTTTTGGTCTTTTATTGGCCTTGCTGTTTTCTGGAGACAAATCTGGAGTGCGCTTGCTAGTCTACTCACATCACCTTGTTACAGCATCTCTGCAGCGCAACTTGTTTAACTGACAGCTGATTGGCGATTACTGATTTTGTGCCAAAAAGGGGTGGGATGATTGATTGGATAGAAATTTTAACAGGTTTACAAATTGACAGCAAGCCTCTCAGAAACAGCGAGCTATTAGTAGCGAGCAAGCGAATTTTTAAAGTACATCTGCAGATCTAGACACTGTACAAATGTATGGCTCCCTGTAGCCTCAATAATCTGAACAATATACATTTTAGTGTATCCAGTAGCTATAAGTTTGCTTCCTCTACATTTACGTTTAATGATTATCTTTTGCATATATTTGACTTAGCAATACTACAACTCTTCAAACAAGAATGACAAGAATTCCCAGACATTTGAGAGTTGGACATCTACATCACAACACCAGAGCAAACTATCTGCTGATGAAGACCATTTGATATGGTTCAAAAGCTCCAGAACTGCAGTTCCAAGTTTCAAAGGTCAAGAATGAATTAAGTTCATATAGTTCTTCTCATTATTTTCTAATATTCAAAGTGCAAGTTAATGATAATCAATTCCTCTCTTTGCTCAATTAGCATTATTTATCTTTATACCTATATTTCTCCTATATACTACTAATATCGCAGTGGCCAAATGTCTCATGAGAATATTAAGTTTCATCCTATCTTAATCATCATGATGTTAACTCTGTGGAAATGCTTAGTCTAATCTTTGTGGGTCTTCATTCAAGAAAAACGTCCACGCTTGAATCTAAAGCACAATATGCCTCGTTGTTCTTGCTAAGATGAATGCCATGGCATCGTGGGGGGACTGTGTGGGAGTGGGCACACAAAACATTTATGTCAATTATAACGTCGACTGAGAGGAGAAAAGGCATTTTTGACTCTGGAATACTGCCCTTGTTTTCTTGTCTTTCTGTTGTGTGGCTTTCATAGTATAGCTGAGGACTACGTTTCTGTGGCAGAACTGCACAGCTTTAAGGGCTTTTCTCCTGACCTGACATCCTACACCAACCTCCATCCCTGTGGGACACTTTTGATCCCCCGAAAGCGGAGAGAGCCACCTGTTTCTGGGGGGAGGAGTGAGGAGAGAAGGCAGGAGAGGTGGTCGTCGTGCTCCAACAGGGTGGACAGAGCAGTGACTACCTGTACAGGGTTACTAGTAGCAGTAGGCGGCTGTGGGCAGGCTGGAAGTATGCATGGAGGACTCTTTGGGTATGAGTAGTGTACATCAGCACACCCTAAAGTGAAATGTAATGACTGGTTGATTGAGAGGAGAGAAAGAGCAAAAGAGAGAAGAGGAAAAAAAGGCTTGCAGAGAGGACTGAGAAAAAAAAGGACTGAGATTAAGTAGCATGAGGAAGGAAAACAAAGGTGAGTAGAGCAGCTAATGTGTTGCGAGAGAAAGGATCTGCTGGGAGAGTACTGACTGGAGCATCAGTGAGTTAATTTACTGTTCCTTCTACTGAACCCACCTGGAACAGCTGTGCATCGAGCAAAGAAACAGACCGGGAAGTGAATAAGCATCTTTTGCAGTAGTGCGGAAACACTGTCAGAACAGGCGGGCAAGCTGTTACATTGCCAAATAGGTGAAGTCTGCAAAAAAAGGAGTGTATAGACTGGAGGAATGATGTCTGCGAGGCGCCATCAGCGTTGCCACTCCCTCTCTGATGACTCTGAGGAAGGCAATGGAAACCATGCAGATCCTGGACCAGAACCGGAACCTGAGGAACTGGATTGGGATAGCTATAGCACCACACTGGAGCACAGATTAGCAGCTGTGGGTAACTCTTGCTGGTTTGTAATGTCTACATAGCCCTACGGTATATTTCTCAGAGGCAAAAGGGCCAAATGTCTGAGCATGCATATTTGCAAACATGTTTACAGCCTGGTGCTAAAAAATGGGTTTTAATCTCTGTAGCTAATTTCCCCATTGACATGACAACTGTACAGGGGTACATTTTTATATAGCTCACCTGTTTAAATTATACTAAAGCTTAAAGTTATGCCCAATTAACAGTGTGGCCAGTTTGAGTGACAGGTGGGTGCCGTCACATCCACTTTCTGTCTCCTATAGGTGTCACCTCAGCTAATTTGAGTTACTGAACTCCAACACCACAAACCTCTCAGCATGTTTGTGGTGTTGGTGCAGTGCTTTTTGTAACATTCGTCATGCAAATATGAGACAAACAAGATGGCTTGCTGTGTGGTAATTGTATGCAGGGCATCCTGCTGGCCAATGTATGGGCGTTGGATGATGGTCTGCTGTTGGATGACCTCCGTCCCCACATACTGACCGTGGAACTTGGCTAAACCCCGGAATAGCAGACCACGGCATTTAACCGTGACTCTTTTTCTATACACCGATCTGAAAGAACAGAGGACTCAAAGAAAAAAGGTGGAGGCGTGTGCTTCATGGTGAAAACATTTAACATTTATGCACAAATTGAAGGAGCTGACGTTGTATGATTTCATGCAACAATGAATTGATTGAAAAGTCTGCGCTCCAGTTTTCTTTGGTCAGTGAAATTCTGATGTCATTATTATTTTAGAAATATGTTAATACTGATACCAACTGGCAACCGGGAACAAGACCAAAGGGTTAATGTTAGCAGGCTACACATAGCAGCATATAGCCCATTCTCTTCCATGATATAGCCTAGCTTCTTAGCCTAGCCTCAGTTAGCTTGATAGCTTCGAGCTAGGTTGCTGTATTTCAATAACCAGGCTTCATTTGGCTCACCTCAGCTCCATCCACGCTCCATCTCTTTGCCCATTTCTGGATTAGCTAGAGTCATTATTGCCAAGGTGGCTATGGTTGAAGCTGCCCACTTTGAGCCTCACTTTGGCTCTTCAGAAGCCTATCATGTGTCCATGTTTTATACAGTCTATGGTCATAACAAGAAAAGCGCAGATGTAGTTAATAACATTTAATACCAACCAGAGAGTATGTGGGCTATATTACGGCCTTTAAACTAAAGGGCATTCAGCCATCATTATGTTATTGATGACACTTGTGATTTCCCTGCGCACACATCTCAAAATAGCTGCTATGGAAAAGGTTTGTTCAAAGTTAAAAGTCCTCAATACAGAATTCAGAGCATGTATAGTGCCTCCACACAGCTCCAGGGCTGGATTTTGTCTTTTTTTCCTTCTTTTCTTTTTTTTGGCCCATAAAACCAGCCTTACATTGGGCTGGCCTGGCCCAATCGTGTCTTTAAACATCTACCCCTTTGGGCTCTGTGCTGGTGGAGGAGAGCAGTCTATGCATGCCACACAGTGCAGTTTGAGCTTGTGTTTAAAGCTGCGTTCGCCACAGCAAGCAAGCAGCACCCATTGTTGAGCTTTGCTTGATGCAGTGAAAAGCTGTCAACAGTGCGGTGCACTCCGTTAGAAATACCGTAATGTGTTTTAGAGGCCAGTGGTGCTGTTGTGTTGTGTCTAAAAGGACCTTGAGTGAGTGAGAGAAGCCCGTTCCCTGCGCTCATCCTCAGCTTGTCCTCTGACCCTCCTCCTCCCCCAACTTACCCCTCAGCACCCACGGGTGCTAGGGCATTCACCTGCACTGCTCCCAGGCTCTGGAACTCCCTCCCTCCACACATCTGACAGTCTGACACCTTTATAACATTCAAATCCAGGTTCAAGACTCACCTGTTCTGCCCTGTTCACTGTAGTGTCCAACATTCTGTCCTTCCCTCAACACTGTTACTGTTTTATTCCCTCTCAGACGTCTCTGCCTAAATGTCAGGTTATCTTCACTCTGCTGCTGTTTTCATCGTGTCTGGCTGTTTTTATCTGTTCCTGTATTATTTTATCTTTGTAAGATGTCCTTGGGTGTCCCCACCACATAACATGTATTATTATTATTATTATTATTAATAATAATAATAATAATTAATAAGGGTTCCTGACGGCATTATCAGCAGTGCAGAGCGGTTTCCATAAGCGAACCAGTGGGACACAACCATTCATGGACACAACAGTGAGACACAATTGCACTAAAAATGTGCAAACGCTTGTGCGCACATGAAAGCGCTGTACATTTAAGGGTTTGACGTTTGACAATATGGCGACCTAACTGGTGACTCTCAGCTGAATGTGTGGAAGTTGCTCGTAGTGGCAACTGTTGTAAACATGAACAAACTAGAAAAGCACTCGGAGAGCGCAGACCTCCACCAAGCACCATAGTTTCCCCCCTGGCGGTTTCTTCTGGATCTATCTACTCAAGTATTAAAGCTAGATCAAATTTGTTGACACACTTCAGATGCAGAATTGTCTCAGCTACACGATGCCACTTGTTAGAAATCTCTACCTCTAATATTAAATGCACAGTGGGCCAAAATGTAAGAGTACCCCCATTTTTTATATAAATTGCTATAAAATCCGTCATCTGGATCAGATCTGGATCAGCCTTTGGGATTTGATAGAAGTTCACATTGTAAATCCCTGAGTCAAATTTCATGAGCTTTGGGCAACAATTACCAGAGATATTGAGAAACAATTTTTTGGGTCCCATTTACCCCAATGTTAACAAAAATTTCAAAGTGATCCAGAATCCAGGATTTCTTCTGGATCATCAAATCAGTTCTTCCTTTTCACATTTTTGACACACCCTGAAAATTTCATCAAAATCCGTTTAGAAGTTTTTGAGTTATCTTGAACACAGACAAACCGGCAAAAACATAACCTCCTTGGCGGAGGTAACCAGATAAACCAAACCAGATGAACTAAACACCCGTGTCTCTTAAACAGTCATGACCCAGAGAATTACAGTCAAACTTGAGTCCGCTAATAGAATATCAATTCTGACAACTGAACATGCAACAACTAGACATTTTGATGCTGGAAGCAGTTTATATTCCATGTTTAAAGCTTGCTGACTCGTCTGGAAAGCTGGCAAAACTTCACTTGGCAACATGCACAGCTATGTTGAGATATTGGCTATAAAAGGGTCTATAACTGCTCAGAACCCCATAGAATTTGTAAATCTATAATTTAGTTAATTCTAGGGTGCACATGTCCTTTATGTGTTGATGCTGTGATTAATCTCGTGTTCCTTCATGCCTGCCACCTGTTCAGATATCACCAGGTCAGGTGAATGTGTTAAAGGTGCAAATGACTTAACTACTACTACTTAGAAAGTAACAGTAACCAGCACAGGTTCTCACATTCAGGTCACTCCTGTTATGAATGGGTGTTGACTAAGTCATATGGTGTTTGGTAGAACTTGCTTATCATATCAGCACATCACTGTTGCCTCTTCAGCTGCACTATATTAAGTTAAGACAACTGCAAATTTTGGATTAGGGGTTATAAGATATAGTTTCATTTTGTGGTGGTACGATCCTTTTTGTATGAACAAACTGTCTGTCATTATATCTACACTTTTATTCAGCTAATCCCTTCATTTCAATGTTTTATCCTTAGCCTTTTTCTTTCTTACATTTTTTAACTCATTCCTTTAAGTCTGAACTAGTCTGTCTACTATCCATCCATCGTCAACCGCTTATCCCGTTAGGGGGTGCTGGAGCCGATCCCAGCTGGCATAGGGCGAAGAGAGGGTTCACCCTGGACAGGTCGCCAGTCCATCGCAGGGCACATAGAGACAGACAACATATAGACAGACAACCATTCACACTCACATCCACACCTACGGGCAATTTAGAGTCATCAATTAACCTAAACAACATGTCTTTGGACTGTGGGAGGAAGCCGGAGTACCCGGAGAAAACCCACGCTTACACGGGGAGAACATGCAAACTCCACACAGAAGAGCCCCAAGCCGGAATCGAACCTGCGACCCTCTTGCTGTTAGGCGAGAGCGCTAACCACTGCACCACCGTGCAGCCCAGTCTGTCTACTAACTACAGTATATTTACAGTTTGGTTAGTCATATTAGAATAAACTGAAACACTCACACAGGGATATTATTATGTTATGACATATAACAAATTAGTCATTTCAGTGAAATGCAACATGGGTTTTTTTGTTTTGATATGGAAGATAAGCTTACAAGCAGCAATTACAATTTTCTCAGTCACAAATTTGTAAATTGTCAAAATTTGTGTTTAAAGATGGAATTTATTTTTTTCTAACCTTGTGTTAAAAATCTAACAAAAGCAGATCTTTAAACAGGTATTCTGGTTTCAACACACAAAGTTGTGTAAAATACAGCAGTAAATCTGAAATGTATTGCACATGACAAATTATATTAAAAATTATTAGGAAAAAAATTCAAAATGTATGAAATACTGTATGTAACACAACACTGACATTGACGGTTTAAGATGTAACTCTGTCTGTTTATATCCAGGAGCAGGAGAGTGCGCAGGCGTCCGAACAGCGTTGTGTCCAGCTGGAGAAGGCCCAGTGCGAGCTGGAGCGGCAGCTATCAGGCCTGTCAGACCGTCTGGAGGAGGAGGAGGCCTGCTCAGCCCAGCTGGCCCTCCACCGGGACAGGCTGGAGGCCGAGTGTGGAACCCTCAGGAGAGACCTGGATGAACTGGAGAACACCCTGACTGTGGCTGAGCACGACAAACAGGTAGAGCATTATGTGAGGTTCGCCACACATGGCCGATGGTTGCTGCTTTGATGCCACTGAGAGTGTATGTCATAAACTAAATTGAAAACCATAAATTAAAGTGTCGGGGAAATCTTGACCTTGATACTTTAACTGTATAAAATTAGAGTTGCTTTCTCCGGGTACTCCGGTTTCCTCCCACAGTCCAAAGACATGCAGTTTAGGTTAACTGATGACTCTAAATTGCCCGTAGGTGGAATGTGAGCGTGAATGGCTGTCTGTCTATATGTTGTCTGTCTCTATGTGCCCTGTGGACTGGCGACTTGTCCAGGGTGAACCCCGCCTTCGCCCAATGCCAGCTGGGATCGACTCCAGCCCCCCCACGACCCCTAATGGGATAAGTGGTTGACGATGGATGGATGGATGAAATTACAGTTGCTCCAAAAAAGGACATAGACGTATAAACAAGTGTGATAGTTTGTTACCTTTGGACAGAGCAAAGCTAGCCCCCTGTTTCCACTCTATGTACTCACAGGATAATAGATAACATTGAATTAGCAACCGTTAGCTTGCAAGTAGCCCCGTTTGGGGCAGTGATTAGCATATATTGTAGCATACTTTGTGAGCTGAAGCAATTTCTGTCCACTTTTTTTCCTTCTCCTCTTCGTTATGGTACAAATGGGAGGACATGTCAAAGAAGGACTCTCGTTAACTCCACAACTCCACCAATTTCTCCATATTTACTTTCTACCTGGTTTGTTGCTTCCTGTTTGGTGCTGGAGAGAGCACTCCTATTGGTTGTTGACAATGATTGCATCCTTGAACTTACGATAATATTAAACTTGTTTGCGTTTATTGTCAAGACGAAAATAAGACTGATTTAAGATGGCTTGGACTGATTTTTATGACCACATTGCACTAAATGATCAAAGTCACAACAGCGTGCCGCGTCTCGAGCGAAAGTCCTGTGATTTTCCGACATTGGGAATATATCTGCAACAGTGAAATCACTTCAGAAGTCATCTAGTGTAAGGTCAGCAGCAGTTGTTGCATCTTTGGGCCAAACCGCTATCATGGTGCTAAAATAGCAGCTAGGTGGTTAGGTGCTGAGCTCCTGATTGGTTGAGGCGATTGTATGATGCTCCATACCCCTGATTATTACTGCACGGACTCCAAATGATATCAACAATGCAAAATAGCAGTGCCCATACTTGGGATATTTTGGATTCACTTTTGTACAGTGGGAAGTGGAGACCATTTATATGTCTATGTTTGTATGGTTTAGGCCAGGGATGGGCAATTATTTTTCCTGCGGGGCCACATGAGAAACTCAGATTGTTGTTGAGGGCCAAACAAATACTGTCAGTTGTAACCTCTATTTTATCACTGTAGAAAACTTACTGGGCACTTATTTCTCAGCATTTATTATACTGAAAATCACTCCGAACAGCATATTATTAAAAAAATGACATTAGAAGTCTTTGAACCGTACAGGACTGACAAAACAATTTAACATTAACTTAACATTAACACTTAAATTACCACTTACATTTCCTTTTTTCATTGCATGCAGCTTTAGAAAAAGTCCTTGCTGCTTCGTAGCTTAGCTAGCAGCCCCTCGGCTCTCCTCTCCTTCTCATCATCCAAATAGGTTTCTGTTATTTTTCTGCATGTTTTGTCTCAAAGTGAAGGTTCAAGATGTATTCTTTGAATACAGCCATGTTTGTTGCAAACTAAGCTCACAACTTTGCTGCTGGAGGGACTGCTGCACCTGTGGACGAAGACTGGGCTGCCTGTGAGTGCTTTGGGACGGGGAGGGGTCCACGGCAGCACCTGCTGCTCGTTGAGAAGAGGAAGAACGATGTGCTTTAACGTCAGAGTCTCCAAAAGTCTCCAATAACACCAGAAAAAGTTGCTAGATTTGTCGCTAGTCATGTTTCTGCCAAAGAAACTAAATTGGCAAAAATGCAGCCTCAGCAGCTGATGCTACTTCAAACATCATTCATGTCAATTTACATCTATGTCAAGTGTGGCAGGAAGAAGCACACTAACAACACACTAGCATTTTAAAACAAAAACCATTTTCTTTACTTTTTTTTTTCAGCTTCAGAGGTAAAATTGTATGGTTTGTCTGAGTCCTCCCGGACCGGGCAGGTCCATCACAAGGGCCGTATAATGCCCAGGTCTGGTTTAGGCCTATAATACAGAGATTATTGCTTTATGCTTCATTCAGTTCAACCAGAGCAGTTTTAATGTTACAGCAGGATAACAATATTCGGAATATCATTATTACACCACCTTTCAACTAGCTAGCATGTACAGTAGCTAGCTAGTGCACTGTCTGCTTATCACCTCCTTGATCTGAACAAACAACAGAATGAAAGTAACTTTCACCACTGCTGTGTTCTTTGTTTAGATTATCAAATGGGCAATGGAACATAGTTGTTTGTCTCAGGCTCTGGCTGCTTCCATAAGCGCCAATATGAACTTTCTGTTATAATGTGCTTATAGATTGGTTCTCCTTATGCCTCGCTTATGTAATTCTGTCTGGGCACATCCTAGGCAAATTAAAGCTTGATAGCATGACAGCAAAAGCCAGCAGCTTTTTGTGGTAGCCTTTCTAAAATAAGCAGTGGTGAAAATAACTATATTCTGTTGTGATCAAGGAATTGGTAAGCAGACAACATTAGCTAGCTAGCATGTTAACTAGGTGAAAAGTTGTCAGCCTCCAGACACACCGAACCAAGGCTAATGCTCTTTTACTGTTAGGCTACAATCTCACAAATATTTATTGTTAGCCTACTGTATCATCACAACCTCTTTGGTTGAATCAACTGAAGCAATGATGTCCGAAAAGCAGAAATCCTTCGGTATCGACAGTCATGTGAGTCATGTCTTTAGTAAGTGAAGTTAACATCAACCATGATGGTTGTGTTGCCTAAACCTAAGTTCTTGTGAAAACGGAAGTTTATTATTTCTTATGAAGGAAACTATATATGTCACAAGCATATACTGACATATTGTCCCTGGTTCGTCCAGACGTAACGCAAGATGGGTAGGCTACCCAATGCCTCTGCCTCCAGTGCCGAGGGGTACTGACCTAGGGGTGGTATTTGACAAGTTGGAAGTGAGAATGTGTTGATCCCACCTGAACTCTTGTAGGAGACAAGTTCTTCCATGCCAGGATGAAGTTCCATCTCTTGTGTGCAGACACTAACAAGCAGAGGCTGCTCTGACATCTCCATTATGTCCCCTCACCAAACCCCTTTATCTGTTTTGCTGAGGCAGTACCAAAGGATTAAGATGCTATCTTTGTTCTGGAATGCCACAAGAATGTACTATAGGTCTACACACAACACTGCATATTGTGTTAAAGTGTTTTCAGAGATGCAGGGTGGTGCTGATTTAGTCTCTGCAAAGTCACACTGATTAATATGATCTGTTAATAATTGTTTAACCATAAACCAACATTAAGAACTGTAACCAATTAATCAGTTAAATGGTTAAAAGAAATATTAAAAATGAAATTAAGAGATGACACTTAAAGCAGAAACACTGGTCCACCTTAACAGCCCACTTTAAGTGAGTCTGAGCCGGCATTGCAGACACAGGACCTTGGTTTGGGTCTTGGAAGTTGTAGCATTTATTCATAGTGGATTTATCCTGTTTGTGCAGGGGGTTATTGTTGCTGCTGGACGGCTTGTTAGGCACTAAAAATAGCGCTGCTGCATGCAATGCACTAATCTGGTCAGTTAACGGTTTATAATCAGTAAACAACAGTTGGTTATCGGTTAGAAAAAAACATATAAATTAGCATCCCTGTAAGGTTCTATAGCATACAGGGCATTAATATAGCAGCAAACAACCTTTTGCTATGTAGAGATAGAGTGGAGTAATGACTACTTGAGCACAAGTCTCCCTCCCTCTGTGTGTGTTGTAATCAGAGCTTCTCTGTACTTTGTTTACATTGCCAGGCTGGCCATGCACGCCTTTTAGTGCACGAGTCTCTCTGTTGTATCCCACTGCCTAACCAATGGCCACCACTCTGCACTGCACTAATGCAGTAGTTAGCCTATCGCATATAGTGCCGCTCCAACCCACTGTAGTGTCGCAGAAGCGTAGCAGCCCCTGTTAGCGCTGTTGCTGTTGTTAGCACTGTTAGCTGCTAGCCACCGGTTCAGCTGTCTCCCTCCCTCCTTTAAGAACTTCTTCCTCTGTCTTTATGGAGGTTTTCTTATCTAATTTGTCTCCCACGTGGCAAGTGTAAGAGGGCTCCTTAGGTGGATGCAACAAGACCAGACCTGTGTGATGAGTTGACACAGAGCTTTGAAAAAAATAACATGACTGTGTTTAATATTTATGGTATGCTGGCATAAGTCATTATGACTGGATATGATGTGTGTCCATCTGTTTTGAAATGTATTGTCAAACAGATATTTGTTGCCCTTTTTGAATAATAGGCGTACAAATTGATATAAAGGACATCATTTCCCCAATCTTAAGCTATCACACTTCTGTCATTAGTTCCACATGTCCACAATACAGCGGGAGCCAGGATTTCACATGCAGATAAAGATTTGATGTCCGTAAGAGAGGCAAATTAACGACATCTGTTTGTGTCATGTAAGGAGATAAAGCAAAGTCAGAAGCTGCAGATGGAAACCGCTGTGTTCACAATTATGGCTGCCTGCCCAAGAGGAAAACATTCATAACCACAGATAGACGTTTTATTTTTTTAGCAGAGGTAGATTAGAATGAAATGTTATATATGCAGAGAAATGTTACTTTGATACTTCTTGGTCTGATGTTTCATAATGTGTATTATCTAATAACAAACAAAAAAGAACAGAAATTAAATGTTTTTTAAAGATTGTTGATTTGTTGATGACTCTCTCTCTCTCTCTCTCTCTCTCTCTCTCTCTCTCTCTCTTTAGTTATCAGACAGTGAAGTCAGGCGGCTGTTGGAGCAGCTTCTTCAGAAGGATGAGGCTGTTCAGAAGCTCCAGAAGGAGAAAGAACATCTGGTGGAGCTCAGCCAGGTGAGAGCACAGTGAGCTTTGCTAAAGTTCATGGCAGGGTATTGGTGATCTCCTGACTTTTATTCTGTACTGCAGGGCTGAACTGGCCATCTACCATACCGGGCATTTGCCTTGTGCCCCGATGTGCCTTTTGGGCCGGTCACCAACATATGTCTTTTTTTTTCTTTCAATCTTTCTTTTCTTTTTGGCCCATTAAACAGGTAAATCAGTCTTACACTGGGCTGGTGTGGCCCAGTTGTATCTTTAAACACTCCCTGCCTTTGGGCTTCGCACCAGAGGAGGAGAGCAGTCTATTGATGAGGATCAGATAGCCCAGCTCCAGGGCCAGTAAAATGTCTGGACTTCCTTTTCAACATTTTGTCTTTACTCTTAACTTGAAAGTATTAAAGTGTCCAAAAATCAGATTAAAAAAATTCACTGGACATAATCAAAGTTTAATGTCATAGAGTCTGTTCTTGAAAGAATTAATCCCGAGTTAGCCTTCAAAGAATAACTTACCAGATACATATAAAATCCACTTCTTCTATACATTTCTCTTTTCCTTATCTCTCCTACTGTCCAATCACATCTTGTATAACTTTTGAGCTAGCCCTTTCTGTTTCTGCCCAAAACTCATTAAGTTTTCTGCTGCTTCATCACAGCTTCAGATCTTTTTGCATTTCTAAGGACTTGTGACATTGATTAATATGTGTTTCAGCCTTGCAGCAGCCTGTGGGCATTCCTGCCCTTTTGATTCACTGACTCTACACACACGCCCAAAAACAAGAGGCAGGTCCTCTCTCCAAAGCGCCCAGCTCTCCCTCCACAGCACTTAGCTATTCAAGCAGAAAATCCCTTATGCTGTGTCCTCTTGTAGATGAGAAGCCCTCCTTTCCCACTATTCTCTCATTCAACGTGTGACTGTTGCTTCATTGAGCATCAAACACACTTTTATTTTGGGAAAATGAACAGTTTGAGCTTGTGTTTAAGCTGCATTCACCACAGCGTGCAGTGCCTAAAGTTGAGCTTTGCTTGATACAGTGAAAAGCTGTCGCAGGGCGGTGCAAGCTGTTAGAAGTAATGTTTCAGAGGTAGGTGGTGGCGTTGTCACATTGTGTCTAAAAGGACCTTCAGTGAGTGAGAGAAGCCCATTCTCTGCACTTGTCCTCAGCTGGTACTCTGACCGTCCACCCCCAACTTAGGCCTCAGCACCCACGGGTGCTAGGGCATTCAGCTGCACTGCTCCCAGGCACTGGAACTCCTTCCCTCCACACATCTGACATTCAGAGATGGGGAGCCACATGCAACGAAGGTCCCTCGCTGGACTTGAACTGGGGATGGTAGGTTTATGATTAGGGCATTAATCCCGCCAGGAGGGTTATTAGAAATCTCCTCCAGCATCACAGAACCCATCAACTGTTTTAGGGCTGCTATATGGCCTGAGAGGTGTCCTGTGTAATTTTTATATACACTACCAAAATTATGTTTATGTTCAGTGTTACTCACCACACATTGTATGTGTCCTTGAGGGCTAACAAATATGCTGAATTCATTTTGTCCTCATAAAACATCTGCAAAGCAGAATCTCAAAAATATTTTTACCATGCATTTTTTCTTGCACATTCATGCATATGTACAAGCCCAATGTGAAAATACCAGGGCCTACCTGTAAAAACATGTCTCTTTAACTCCATCAATTTAAATTCCTATTTTCGCACATGTAACATGAAAATTGAGATATGACGCATGTACAACAAAAGATTATTTCCAAACAAAAAGTTTCATAAATGATAGCTTGCTACATTTCTGTCTAGAATCATGCCACATCCACAGACTTTGATATGAATAGTTGCACTCTATGCTCATCCAATCTAAATCCAGTTTAAGGGACTGTCACCCTGCAAATCATAATCGTAACAGGGGCGGCAGTAGCTCAGTCCGTAGGGACCGTAGGGACTTGGTTTAGGAAGCGGGTGTCACCGGTTCAAGTCCCAACATGGACCAAGACCAACTGGTTGCTGGAGAGGTGCCAGTTTACCTCTTGGGCACTGCCGAGGTGCCCCTGAGCAAGGCACCAACCCCCCAACTGCTCGGGGCGCTTATCAGGAGCAGCCCCCTCACTCTGACATCTCTCCATTAATGCATGTATGTGTACTGTAACAACAGAGTGTAAAAACTGAATTTCCCTTCGGGGATTAATAAAGGTTCATCTTATCTTATCTTATCTTATCTTATCTTATCTTATCTACCTGCACATATATATGCATGCAGATGTTTCAGTCAGTTTTGAGTCTTGCTGCATTTGCGGGAAAGAATTCTTTAAAACTGTAAATTAAGCCTTGAATTTTCACCCCATAGTGCCCAAGCCGAGGTTTAGGTAACCACTAATATGAGAAACTAACCTAAAAACTTGCATCAGTTTTGAAGTATTATGGTATTACATGACTGAAGTATGTAACTTTGGATTTCTACACTTTTTGTAGATAGCCATTAAAACAGATTTTTTTTTTTCCAAAGTCTAAAATAAACTTTGACGGTGTAACAGCAGCTAAAAGATATATGTTATACTTAAACTATAATTTATGTAAACTACACCTGTACTTAGACAGCATGTGAAGCTGTTTAGCTTAATCTGTTATTGTTTATTAGTATTATCGATAACCTCATTCCATTTATCAGAATAAAGAGGGATACCTCATGTGCTGCATGACTGAGAATGAAACATCAGTTTAGGATAATAGAACCATATGGTGGACTGTGGACATACCAAAAGTGGCACTCATGAAAAATGTGCTCCCCATCAGACACACAGCATTCTCCACTTTATAAAGTAGAGCAGATGCTTTGAAATCTAAAGAAGTCTTAACCCTCAACAACTTCATCATGCTCTATGGCAGAAATAAGAGCCCCTGTTCACTAATTTCTCTCAGATGCTTTGACCAACAGTAGCAGTCTGCATCATTACAGAATCCGTGGGAGCAATTTAGCATCAGGCCTCATTATCTTCCTACTATTTGTTGAACATATGTTTGGTTATGGATGGAGTCTGCAATACAAAGAGAAGCTTGTGAAAAAAGCTGAATAGACTTTGTATTAGAGCTGTATCAGTGAGTTTAGGCACAGAGTCACTAGTGTTCCACTGCTTTTGTTTTGAGTTGATGGAAAGCTCGAACGGGGATCACTTCTGACATTTTCTTTGCAACCAAATGCTGCAGCTCCTATCATTCCAAGCGCCAATGTGGCAGACAGATGGATGTGAAGCAATGCTATGGTGGATCAATGATTAAGGGACACATGTGCAGCCCAGGCTCAAACATTTTTTCACCCCTAAAGCAGGCCATTGAAGACCTGCAGAGCGAAGAGGAGAAGGTGAACCTGCTGACCAAAGAGAGAACCAAGCTGCAGATGCAAGCTGAGGAGGTAAGCTCATATTATGTATACAGTATATACTATATTGCTCACATTTTATGCAATATTTTTTTTTTTTTTTTTTTTTGCTGCACTGGTGGATTTTCAAAAATAGGTTTTCATTTATACTAAAATGAACAAAACTATTTACAGAATATGTAAGAAAGTTCTGGGCCCAGGGCTGCATGGAGAGTCACAGATTCAAATCCAGCTTGGAGCCCTTCTTTGTGGAGTTCTGCTCATAGTGTCAGTTTTCTCTGGGTTCTCCAGCTTCCTCCCACAGTCCAAAGACAAGCAGTTTTGGTTAATTGATGTCCCATAGATGTGCATGTGAGCATGAATGCTTGTCTATCTCTATGTGTCAGCCCTGCGATGGACTGGCGACCTGTCCGGGGTGTGCCTCGCCTTCGCCCAGAGCCAGCTGGGACCCCGTGACCCCTAATGGGATAAGCGGTTGAAGATGGATGGATGCATGGTTCTGGGCCCATTAGAGAGCTAACAGCTAAACAGAACTTTACTCAGACTATATTATTTATTTAGTTTATTATATAAACTAAATAAATCTGAACAGACTAAACTTACCCAGACAAATGGAACATGGATGATCAGACCATTTTTGAAACAAAGGGGTAAGATAAGAGCCAACTCTACTACCTAAACTACAGATGAAATAAGTCAGTATAGTGTACATACAGTATATTAGCAATTAACCAAAACAAAAGCACCAACAAACTAATAAAGTCCACAGAAATAAATGAAATCTCCCCATGATGTGGCTGTACTGGTACCTTCTGAATGGCCACTTCCTGTATTTAGGAGCTCTGCTTGAGGGGGCATATCTCTTGCTCGGCCTGACACAATGTCCCTCCAGTTGTAGCAACCAGCGGTAGCATCCTCAGCAATGGTACCTCAATGAAATCAATGCCGTTTATTCAGTATCAAAACCTGCACATGAGAAAAAGAACTATTGATCCAAAATCAGAAACAGACTTATTGCCAAGTAGGTTTTCACATACAGTAGGAGTCTGCCTTGGTGTTTGGTGCATAGCAAACACAGAAAGAGAAAATAAGAGCTAAAAGCAAGTACTACAGATCATCCATCCATGCCTTATCTGTAACTGCTTATCCTATTCGAGTTTACGGGGGGCTGGAGCCAATCCCAGCAGTCCTTAGGTGAAGGTGGGGGAATTTCATTAAAACCTGCATTAACAGATTGTTTATCCATAATTGGAGGTACCATAAAGAGGCTGTAAGCACAACTCTGACATCTTGTCACTTCTAAGCTGATATGGCTGATGCGTTTAGATACACACCCACCAGACATGGAGCAACATTTGCGTTCGTTCTCCAACTTCTGAGAAAAATATCCAGGTCTTGTTGCTAAATGCCCCACTGCCCACACCAGCTGGTCACTAACTACACATAGACAGTAAACAGCAAAACAACAACAGAAGTTCTTACACAGTATAAATTCTACAATAACTGATTAAACTTCAGATCAGAAGTAGAATATACTGACTGGATTCTATTTAATTTTTAGTTAAATGTCAGTAGAAGACCAGTATATTGGTCTAACCTTTGCATCCAACAGAACACATGCTCACATTAAATACTGTAGTAGTGTAATGGTGGTCATGAACCAACTATTAGAAAAATAATATGAGAAATGGAAACTTAAGGTTTTTTGACTTAATTGTAACCCAGTTAGCCAAGAGGCCTCGGCATATCATTGAATACATGTCATTTTATGTATAAAAATAGTTCAGCTCAGTTTAACAGTTAAAATACTCGTCAAATGTAATAAATATCAATATTAAAGATATTAATTACTGGTACAAACTCTTTAGTCCTTGGAAATTATAGTAGCTAAAATCCACTATGCTGCAGTTGAACCCTACATTCAACTCTACCTTTTGCAGCTGTGTTGCATCATAATTGTATGTTGTGTATTGTCCTTCCTGTTACCTTGTTTGTATTCAGTTGGAGTACCAGCTGGAGGAGGAATGCCGTCGGAGTGGTGAGCTGGAGAAGAGCAGGAGGAAGCTGGACGGTTACACCAGATCTACACAGGAGAGTCTGGGAGGGATGGAGAAGAATAGGAGTGGGCTGGAAGACCTCATCAAAAGGTCAAAGACACGAACACTAGCATTATAGATTTTACAGCATGTGAAAATATCCAAGAGTTGTTATTATTATAAGAACATGACAGCCAGGTAAAGAACTCAGTTCTGGTGTTGGCTCATGTGAAAATAAATGTTAGTGAGGTTGGTCCACCGCTTTGCTCCAGACTGAAGTATCTTAACTATTGGATGGATTAATTTTTGTGTACTCCTCTATGTCTCAGATGATTAGCTCTAAATTTGCTGATCACTTTTCATCCAGCGTTGCCAGCAGGTCAAAGTTAATTCTTATTCAGTGAAATATTTCTACATACACACAGGATTATACAGACATAGATTGTGCTCAACAACTATTTAATGGATTTCCATGAAAACATTTATGCTCCCCTGACCTGTAACAACTTTGCTGATTCCTAAACTTTTCATTTAGTGCCATCATCAGGTCAAAATACCAGCAAAACTAATTTCATTTCCGTCAGCCTCAGCTATGTTTTGTGTTTAGAGGTGCTTACTAGCATTTGTTAGCATGCTAACATGCTAAATTACAATAATGACCATGGTAAACATTTTACTATGTTAGCGTTGTCCTGTTAGCATGCTGATATTAGCATTTAGCTCAAACTGCACTGTAGTAAAGCCTCACAGAGCTGATAGCATACTGCAGACTCTCCCCTTTCTCTTTCTCTACATTACAGTTATTATCAGTTATTTGGTTCATTTTCATCAAAACAGTCTTAATTTTCTCTCAATGCAGAGTAGTTTAAGTGCAGTTATCACAACTGTCTGATGGGACATATACCAGGTCTGCAAAAGGTCATAAGGTCACCCACAATTCATGCTTCTAAACCAGTTACTGTGTCAGTAAACTGAAAAGTAGTCTAGTCATGGTGTGAGACGTACTGGTCAAAATCTTGAGGTGTTTTTTCACCATGGCAGTCAACCTGGACCGGACATGTTTCTAACAAACAGATCTCACTTTTGTTCTGCTTTTTGCTGACACTGACTGTTTTCTGTAAGAATGTTAATGTTGTCTAGCTGAAGGCTCCTTTTTGAGTCCCATTTCAGCAGCAGGTAAAAGTTTACTGAAAGTCAGTTTGCCTATTGTAGTTCACAGAAAAAGGATATGCACATATCTGTGTATACAGCATATTTATTTGAGTAATAATGGGTTACATGTGCTTTAAACAGAAAAGTCACCTTTGGTCTTTTGTATAAAGTCATATTCAGTGAACAGAAAATTTGCCACAAAATGACATCTATATCAAAACTAAATAAAGCAAAAAACAACAAATTGTACCTCTTCACAATATTTCTGCAATATACATGTATTTCTGACAGATGTTGATAATTGAATGGATCATTTCGCATGTGATAGCGCTGACAAAAGAATGTTTAGAAGCTGTGAAGAGGACAACAGTTTCACTGAGAATCAACATCATCAGTTTGGATCAGCAGACGTGCATGTGGTTATTGTACTGACTCTCTTGCACACATGCCAAAACACCTGCAATGTGCTTGAATGAATGACACACTCTAATCTGATGTGAGCAATAAGCTACTTGTTTAGAGATTTGTGCTTATCGTTTTGAAATAAATAATTCTCATTGAAGAATTGAGCCACAGTGAATGAAAAAAAACTGTAAATGATAACACATTTGTTTTGCGTGAGCATGATGTGTACAGTTTAGTGAGCCACATTACAGGATCGCTGTTTTTTCTTTTCTTTTTTTTTTTTTTGAAGTTCAGATCATCATTATTTTGTGGAATTCTCTATAACTTGTAATCAGTCATGAAGTAGTAAAAAAAGATGAGTAAACGTCAGTGATCATAAGGGGAAAACACCAACATAAATGTAGACAGTTTCAGGTATATATTTATGCCAACTATGATCTACTGTAGGCTTTAAAGTTACCTCATAAACATTTATATTAGCCTACAAAAAAGAAAAGAGCACAGTCAAATGTTTTTTATGGGATTTTCTCTGGTGCTATAGTACGAGAACTCATGCATGTGACAACAGGTCTTATCTACAGCCCCCTGAAACGAGAGCTGCTCTGATCACATGTATTAACCTCAGGAAAGAGACAAACTGATGGACTTCAAAAAATATACCTGCCCCACAGTCCAGTTACCTCCACTTTGAGATGTATGCCCCCCCGCCCGGCATTGACTAACATCTCAACATGTTGCTCTAAGTAATATGAGAGCAAATGGAATCTATTATGGAGTACCTCACAGCAACACACACACAGCACACTCATTACTAAACTATACTATCTCCAACATTAAGTTAAAACTTGTTCTCTTTGGCATCAACATTTTTATGACCCTCTGAGCATTAATAATGAGAGTGACTCACCCTGTTGCCAGGTGCTGTGTTTTCCAAACAGTCTGTAGATAATATGAAATCTGTCACTCAGCTTGACTCAGCTCCAAACTCAAATGATATTTATACACGTTATGTTTGGATCAAAAAGCATACTGCCAAAGCATGTACAGTACATTAGTAATACGTAATAACACATACAATAAATCCATAAATCATCATCAGCTTGGGCTGCGTGCGTTTTCTCCGACAAGTTTGTGATGTCGATGGAGATTGTTGAGAGTGAGGATGATATTAGGCATGTTGAACAAAGGCTCTCATTTTCAGTATCCACCAAAGTCATTAAACTACAAACCCTCAGCTTCCTGTAACTGCTGCTCTTCATCACAGCCAGTGTTTACCATCTATCTGACAGTATCTCTAAACCTTACAGTAAGTGCAGTTATGGGACGCTACAACTCTACAGCAGGTCTGCAAAAGGTCGTAGCTTGTAACACTTCATTCATGCTTCTAAACCAGTTATTGTGTCAGTAAACTGGCCAACAGCACCAAAATGAAAGGTAGTTTAGTCATGGCGTGAGATGTATTGTTTTGTTGACACTGACAGCTTACTAAACTATACCAGAATGTCAGTTTTAGCTGTTGTATATCACATTGAGCTTTTCAACAGCAGGTCAAGTTTTACTGGGAAGTCATTACTGCAGTAGCTACACAGAAAAAGGATATGCACAGTATGAATACAGTAAATTTATTTGTGTCTTTCATGTAAAGTCATATACAATGGACAGAAATTTTGCCATAAAATGACATCTCTGCCAAAAAAACAACATCCCTGCAACGATGAAAAAAACAAAAACTGCAGTAGTTCAGTTCAAAAACAACAGATTGTACCTCCTTGCCATAGATACTTATGCAATATACGTGTATGTCTGACAGATTTTATTAATTGAAGGGATCAGTTTACATGTGAGGGCTCAATCGATGAAAGGATATGTAGAAAATGTGAGGAGGACAACAGTTTCACTGAGAATCAGCTCATCAGTTTGGATCAGCAAGACCTGCAAGAGGTTATTCTCTAGTCGTTTGCATACATGTGGCAAAACACATGCGATTTGCATGAATGAATGAGAAATTTTAATCTGCTGTGAACAACAAACTAATTGTTAAGAGATTTGAATTTATTGATTCGAAAAACATAGTTCTCATTCGAGAATTCAGCCACAGTGAACGAGAAAAACTGTAAATCCATATTCAGTAAAAATTCATCCATCCATGGAGCCGATCCCAGCTGGCACTGGGCGAAGGCGGGGTACACCCGGGACAGGTCACCAGTCCATCACAGGGCTCAGTAAAAATTATCATTTTTTTTTAATTTGGATGAAATATTGGGCTAATTGAAACTGTCTTTGAAGTGACACTTTTGAACTGACTGTATTTGCTTTTTGCCCCATTTGTTCAATGAGTTTGTTATGTTTCTCTCTGCAGAAAGGACCTGGAGATCAGCAGCACCAGCTCCAAGCTAGAAGCAGAAGAGGCCCTCAACATAGGACTGCAGAGAAAGAGCAAGGAGCTGCAGGTCAGACCCTTTAGTCGCTGCACACATTATCATAGTATGATGAAACACACATCTAGTGTGTGCATTACCAGGCTGTAGTAAGTTAAAATATATATATATATATATATATTTACAGCAACAGTATTGAAAGGGGGAGACAGAGGGGACGACATGCAGCAAGGGGCCCCAGGCTGGCTTTGAACCTGGGGCCGCTACGGTAAGGACTCAGCCTTGGTACATGGGTCTCTACCAAGTGAGTTACAACAGCGCCCCAGGCTGTAGTACTTGAGTCTTGGTCTTGAGTCTGGTCTCAAGTCCACTATGCACTTGTCTTGGACTTGTGCTTTGCTAGACTCAGAATTGGTCACGGGATCGGCTATTGAGAACTGGTCAGCTGCTGATTTGGGATCAGTTGTACAGAATGTTGCCTGATTGTACACGCCGTGTCCCCTGTATGCATTCAACGGCGCAGTGCCACTGTTCAAAATATCCCAGAATGCAACGCGGGCTGCCATGGCAACAAAAAAGAACAATAGTTCTATGAGTGTGAGAAATACAGTGAGAGGGAGTGAGACAGCACCTGACCAAGAGATGAGACCAGATAGTAATAGTTGATAAGCGTGCAACACATTTCATACACCAGGCGTACTGTATATAACACAGTTGTGTTGATGCACATTCAACCCTCACTGGACCAGTTCGTTTGAGTCAGCTGTTCCTCTGTCACTGTTGGTAGAGACTTCAGGCTGCAGTGGAGTTACTTCACTGAAACACCTGAGAACTGGACTCTAACACAAGACTATGTGATCAAACACAATTTTTTATCACTTCTACACTTCTCTCTCTCTCTATCTCCACCTGTTTCTCTATGTCTCTCTCTGTCTCTGTCTGTCTCTCTCTATCTCTGTCTGTCTCTCTCTATCTGTCTCTCACTCTATCTGTCTCTCTCTCCATCTGTTTATCTCTACCTCTATCTTCGTTTGTCTATCTCTCTCTTAATCTCTGTCTGTCTCTCTCTATCCCTCTTTCTATTGCCATCTGTGTCTCTCTATCTCTCTCTATCGCCGTCTGTCTCTCTCTAGCTCTCTCTATCTCTCTCTATTGCTGTCTGTCTCTCTCTCTTTCTTTCTCTTTCTATCACATCTGTCTCTCTCTCTTTGTCCACACTAATGTCAGTTATGGTAATTAACAGAACTCAGTCTTGACTTGGTCTCTACTGCCTTAGGAGCTGGTCTTGACTCTGACTCAACTGGACCCTGGACTTGGATTTTATTAAGTTGGACTTAACCACAGATCTGTGCATTTCTCAGGCTGAATAAAGACTAATTTACACCTGCACAAAACATTTACATTTTGTTAATTTAATGTAAGGACTGAAGAAGACCAAAGGCAATGATATCTTAAGTTCCCCTCAGCTCTGACACCCATTATTTCCAAAGGCTTAAGCCACGCCACGACGGCTTTTCGCTCTGTCGAGCAAAGCGTGATCTTGAGCGTGAGCCACTCGCTGTGGCCAACAAAAATGAAGCAGCCAGCCAGGCATGGAAGGCAAAATGAGAGAAACACTAATCTCATGTGTTTGACTTACCCGAACTGTACAATACAAGTTTACTCTTCAATCGAGACCTCGGGAGCAAAGCCCCGTTTTGAAAACCGAGCAAGTAGAGCTAGTGCTTGTGTAAGCTTCTTAGCACAGGACAGATGCATTCTTGTTGTGGCAACAACAAAACAACGTAGTTTTGAAAACTCTGCTCACTTTGCTCTGTCCCCTGCAACTGCAGATGTGCGCTGAACTCAGCGGCCAGCACGATGCCAATTGCGTTGTGGCAGAGTCTGTCTTACCTTCCCTTGTGTTTGGAGATAGCAAGTACTACAAACCAAGTGGTTACGTCTCCAGACTGATGTAGCGCACACAGCTGTTAGGACTCAATGTCAGATGTAAATTTTCAGTAATTTCCTACAAGAAGAAGAAGAAGAGGAAGATGAACCTTTATTAGTCCCTGAAGGGAAATTCAATTTTTACACTCTGTAGTTAATCTTTACACAGTACACACAGACCTGAAATACATACATGCACAAACAGGACCCATATACATGCATTAATGGAGAGATGTCAGAGTGAGGGGGCTGCTCCTGACAAGTGCCCTGAGCAGTTGGGGGTTTGGTGTCTTGCTCAGGGGCACCTCGGCAGTGCCCAAGAGGTAAACTGGCACCTCTCCAGCTACCAGTTCACATTCAGTTTTTGGTCCATGTTGGGACTTGAACCGGTGACCCTCCGATTCCCAAGCCAAGTCCCTATGGACTGAGGTACTGCAGCCCAAAAAACCAACACCCAACTTGGGACTCGAACCCACGACTCTGAGATTAAGAGTCTCATGCTCTACCGACTGAGCTCGCCAGGCTTCAACAGCTGGACACTGCAGTGTTGTGTGTTCATGCTAATGAAGGAACATGTCACCGAGTGACACAGTGAAGCTGTTAAAATACTGATGTGTTTTAATAGATTTTGACAACAATAGAGCTATATGGCACAGAGGAATAAGAGATAGCAGGCTTTGATACACACTGTACTTGGTAGTAGGACTCATTGTTAGTTCGACTATTTGTAGACTGCATTATGTCCTTCCCTTTTGGTTGATAGTCATCTACCAGGACTGGTGTGTGCCTTCCATCTGTAGCCTCTAATTTGAGAGATGTGAACATATTCAATAAGCTGTGCGGTTATGTACGTCACATCCAGTACGGCTTCCTTGATGAAATCTTGCTCAACCTGCAGCTGGTTTTCAAGAGTAATCAGAATTCAAAAGTAACACATTTAGTGACATTGCAAGTTTTCAAGGATATTTTTTTTCTTCCTTAAAACACATAAATAGAAAGCAATAACTAATCAGTGATCACAATAGTTGGCTGGAATGACAACCAAGCTTGGCTTCCAAAAAAGACATGCAGGGATCTCAGCTGTAGCTCACAGTAGAGCAGTGTGATGCATTCCTGCCTTTCAACAGAGCTGCTGGGCTCTGCTCCGTGATTGGAGCAGTCACTTCACAGCTCCGTGCCTGTCAGGAGATGGTTAAAACATACCTTCTACACCCAAACTGATAACCATCTCCTGCTTCCCTCTGATGGGGTTACTAGGAGTAGTTGGGTGTAGCTGCAGTAAGCAGCCGTTCCTTTTGCTTTTACAGTTGTTAGGACTCTGAACATCTTCAGATGTGTGGTTGACTGTTTCCACCTTAAAGTTAGTGATAGCATTATAGAACTGAAACAAAACATGAATGGTTAATGAGGTCCTCTAGCAATTTAATATTGCAGATCCATAAAGTTGGGGAACTCACTAGAGGCTAAGATACCCAGAATCTTAGACCCTAGAGTCAAGTTCAAAAACACTGGATCTGACATTTACAGCTCAATAGTGTCCATAAAGGATAACACACTGGCACTGTGTGGCAACAACAAGAACTGTTGGTGGACGTGAACTGATGGTGAGTGATTACATAACAGCCTGTTTGCCGGCTGCTGATTGCAGCGTTCTTTCTCAATCCTATGCCAATTTCAGAAATTGTTGTCTCTATTAGTCACTTAGACACAAAAACATAGGAAAATAGGGTCCAGGTTGAAAAATACCATGGTTACCCTTTAATTATACTCTCCCTGACATCATACTTAGCAAAACTCCTCCAGCGCTACAGAAGACACTGTACAACTGTTTGAACTGGCTGTCCTCATGAGGAATGAATCGAACTTCATGTGTGAAATTGGTGGCGTTTTCCCCACCACCCATTGCAGTAGTGCCCACAGATTATAAACAAGTCATTTTTGGTATGTGCAGTGGAAAATCACAGCAACAAATTTCTGCTACCAAAGATGCTGCCATTTAAAACACTGTCTTCAGGATTAGACTTTTGAGAGGCCTTGTAGCATAGAGTAGGACAGCATTATTTGTTTAGATTAGATTGGTTTCAGTACGCTATTTACTCCAGTGTTTAGTCTACCTCTTTACGGAGCGCTGAAGTTTACACTGAGGCTTTTCCTGTGAATCTTAATGTGTCTTTAGTCAGATAGAATCAAGCAGTCTGAGGGCTTTTATGTATCACTGGTGCATGTTGCAGATAATGTGTTTTGTCTGCCCCTCCGATGGAGCGAATGAGATGAGAAGCTGCTGAGAGAAAGTGAACCGGAGACATTGGGAGACAGTGATTTCATGTTGAAGTGGTGCTTCTTCTTGCCTCTGGGAGCCTGATGTTTTCTCCAGAGGTTTGTAAGAGACAATAAAGAGCGCCTTTGTCTCTGATTGGAGGGGTGAAAGACGATCTGTGTCTCTTTGAGGGTAGGCATATTTTCACCTTTACTATAGCTTTGGCATTCTACCTATCTCATAATGAGGACATTGTATGTATGTCTGTGTGTGCCTGCATGTTATGGACATTTCTGCAGGTGGACAGGCAGCTCAGCTGACTGCATGGCTCATCTCTTCTCTCACCGACTCACGTCTGGTTGTGACGTAAAGGTCACATGAATATGTCCGCAAACCTGCGTGGAATCAAAGAGATAGCTTTGTCTTCGTTGAATGATGAAGCCGCCGGTCCCTCTCCAGTGTGCTGTAATTTAAAGCAATTGGCCTGAAGGGAGTGTAATGGGGTCGCAGACCTTCAGTCCTGATACTTCTTCTTACCACAGCCCTGTACACTCAGTGGTTTTATTACATGGTTGTAAAGCAGTTACACTAAGCCATAGCGCTGTAATGGGTCATCATAATCTGAGAGGATAAAGCTCAGTCATGCCCTGTGGTCTGTGTGGTTGATACCAGATGTTTTACTGGAGGTGTTAGGAAGCTCTGCTTTCTCCCCAAACAAATGGAGGAGAATGGGATTTTTTTGTGGGCAATAAATTCAACAGCAGATAAACCATCAGCAGCTTTTATAGGGACTATTTATTTGATAGAAAGTTTTAATATGTTTGTATTTTAGTAATTTGGATGAATTGACTTCAATGCATTAATTGTATTTTTTTTGTTTGGCATTAGCACAACGAGCTGTAATCACAACAGTGACATTGACATACAGTACTACAACGCATGAAAAGCTCTTCAGAAGTGTTCTTTATTTGTACTCAAGATAAAATGTGATTCAGTGAACAACACATTTTATGTTGTTTATCCTGCACTTAAAGCTGGAGTTTATAGGGTCAGATCCTGCCAATCAACAAATCACATGCTCTGACAAGAAAAAGAAAAATCATTTAATTTGTGCAGAAGGTAATGATTGGACAGCTTACCCATCTGTCTACCTACCTAACTGTCTATCAACCTGGCTGTCTACCTCCCTACCTACCTGTCTACCTACCTACCCATCTACCTACTTTCTTGACTTCCTACCTGTCTCTCTACCTACACACCTACCTACCTGTCTGCCAACCTGCCACTCTACCTACCTACCTGTCTATGTTCCTGTCTGTCTACCTACTTTCCTGTCTACCAACCTGCTTGTCAACCTGCCTGTCTACCTACCTGCCTGTCTACCTATCTATCTATCTACCTACGTACCTGCCTGTCTACTTACCAACCTGTCTACCAACCTGCTTGTCTACCTACCTGCCTGTCTGCCTATCTATCTATCTACGTACCTGCCTGTCTAGTTACCTGCCTGTCTACCTAGCTGCAAGTCTATGGCCATACCTGTCTACTTGTCTACCTACCTGTCTACCTACCTAATGATAATGTTGGGGGAGTGTCTTTGGAGGGAGACCAGAAGGAACAGACTCCCAGTGTTGACTTCCTCTGTAGATTCAGGGACATTTGGAGCTAGTTCGCTGCTAGTCCTGACAGCACTGGCCTAGTTTATTGGTTAGATCATGTTAATATCTAGCGTACTCTTGCTAGTTTTTTAAGCACTACCTTACTGTAAAAATGTGTAGGATGTATAGAAGAGTTCAACATTCTGGAAAATACATCCATCCATCCATCCATCGTCAACCGCTTTTCCCGTTAGGGGTCGCGGGGGGGCTGGAGCCGATCATAGCTGGCATAGGGCGAAGGCAGGGTACACCCTGGACAGGTCGCCAGTCCATCGCAGGGCACATAGAGACAGACAACATAGAGGCAGACAACCATTCACACTCACATCCACACCTACGGGCAATTTAGAGTGATCAATTAACCTAAACAGCATGTCTTTGGACTGTGGGAGGAAGCCGGAGTACCCGGAGAAAACCCACGCTTACACGGGGAGAACATGCAAACTCCATACAGAAGAGTCCCAAGCTGGAATCGAACCTGCGACCCTCTTGCTGTGAGGCGAGAGTGCTAACCACTACACCACCGTGTAGCCCCTCTGGAAAATACACTCATTAATTTTCTCTCCAAGAGTAAGATGAGATGTGCGATGTGCAGTGGTTAGCACTGTCGCCTCACAGAAACACGGTCGCAGGTTCAAATCCGGCTTGGGGCCCTTCTGTGTGGAGTTTGCATGTTCTCCCCGTGTTAGTGTGGGTTTTCTCCAGGTTCTCTGGTTTCCTCCCACATTCTAAAGACATGCAGCTTAATTGCTGACTCTAAATTGCTTGTAGACATGAATGTCAGCGTGAATGGTTGTCTGTGTCAGCCCTGTGATGTGTGTGTTACAGATAATGGATGGATGAGTGAGATAAGAAGATTGATATATCTCTGTCAATCTCTATGAGTTGGGACATGGTTAGCCTAGCTTGCATAAAGACTGAAAGCAGAGGGAAACTGCTAAAACATATTGTATTAAATTTTAGGAGCACTTGGCTGATGGAATTCTTGGTAGATAAACCCCAGTCAGACAGAGCCAGGCTAACTGTTTCTCCCTCCAGTCTTTACACTAACCTAAGCTAAGCCAATTACATCCTGAGTGCAATACTTGACACTAAGAAATGAGAGTAATATCAATAGTAATGATAATAATTCATTTTATTTATGGGCACCTTTCTGAACACTCAAGGTCACCTTACAGAATCAAACAATAAAAACAATCAGTCCATCAATCAAGCAGTCATAAGAGCAGGCAATGAAACTACATAATAATAATACTACTAATAATAAAAACAAAGTATTAAGAAAGCAGCTGAAATTAAAGGGAGTTGTCCTATCTGAATAGATGAGTTTTCAGGTGAGATTTGAAAGTGGTAATGGAAGTGGAGTGTTGGATGTAGTGAGGCAGAGAGTTCCAGAGATGGGGGGCTGATCGACTGAATGCTCTTGACCCAATGGTAATCAGACGAGCAGGTGGGAGGATGAGCTGGATGGAAGAAGAGGACCTGGGAGAACGGGTGGGTGTCTTAATATGGAGGAGCTTGGTGAAATACTGAGGGGCAAGATAGTTTATAATCTTGAAGATTATGTGGTATTTAAAGGGGAGCCAGTGGAGTTGCTACAAGACAGATGTTATGTGGCTGATGGATAAGATAAGATAAGATAAGATATTCCTTCATTAGTCCCACAGTGGAGAAATTCACATGTTACAGCAGCAAGTGGATAGTGCAATAAACAAGAAGCATAGATTTTAAAATAGTATTAATACAAATAAAATAAAATAGTATATACATAATAGAAAAGTAAAGCTAAAATATGTCCATCATATCAATAAATAATTGTCCAGTTACTGTAATTTGAGAAGATGATATAATTGCACATATGAGTTGTTATTGCACTTGTGTCCGGGTCAGTTTGTTGTGACTGTGATTGTGGTTTACTGGGAGCAGTGCTGGTTGTGGAGTCTAACAGCTGCAGGCAGGAAGGACCTTCTGTAACGCTCCTTCGTAAACTTCGGGTGTAGCAGCCTGTCACTGAAGGAGCTCTCCAGAGCTCTGATGGTGTCTCTCATGGGGTGGGAGTCCTTCTCCATCATGGACGACAGCTTAGCCATCATCCTCCTCTCTCCCACCACCTGCACTGTGTCCAGAGAGCATCCCAGGACAGAGCTGGCCCTTTTGATGATAAGCTGGCCCTTTTGATGATGGGAGGGGTTTTGGTGATGATACGGGCAGCAAAGTTTTGAACCAGTTGTAGTTTATGGATGGATTTGTCAGGTAAACCAAACAGAAGAGAATTCCAATAGCCTAAGCGGGACGTGACCAGGGTGTAAACCAGAATATTGGCACTGTTGGGGGAGAGAGAAGGGCGCAAGCGAGAGATGTTACACAAATGGAAATATGCTGACCGAGTGATGCTATTGATATTGGACTAGAAAGATAGAGTGCTATCCAGGATGACACCCAGACTCTTAACCTGGGGAGAGAGGGAAACAGATGAATTGTTGATGGAGATGGAAAAGTCATTTATTTTAGAGAGGAAGGATTTGGTGCCAATAAGGAAGAGTTCAACTTTGTCACTGTTGAGCTTGAGAAAGTTCTGAGAGAACCAGGATCTGATTTTCTGAAGGCAATCGGAGAGGGAGATGGGAGGGAGGGGTGTGGTTGGTTTGGTGGACAAGTAGAGCTGGGTGTCATCTGCATAGCAGTGGAACTGAATATTATCTTACGGAAAATATGGCCAATAGGGAGCAGGTAGATAATGAACAGAAGAGGGTTCAAGGACAGAACCTTGGGGCACACCAGAGGAGCAGGGAGAAGAGTGGGATCTGAATATTCTGACTTGGACAAGCTGAGTACGGCCTGAAAGATATGATTTAAACCAGTCCAGGGGTGTATCAGATAATCCAAGGGAGGCTAGTCGGTCAGTGAGTGAGACTGAGTGATATCAGTCTTCTTATCTAACAGTGTGTCTACACAGGAGGCATTTATATATATATATAAACATATACTGTATTTTTCAGTCGTCTGTCTCAAACACATCTGACAGAACAGATATTTACACAGGCTTTGTGTTTTGTTTGTGAGATACATGAAAAAATGTATTTTTACACTTCAACTCTATTTTCTTCTGCTTCAAGAGCCCAACTACAGTGATTCTGTGTTGGGCTCTGAGGGCTGTGAAAAACATGGGTGACCTGCACTTAATATTTTGCTGCGCCTGGATGTATCCTGTGTAGATATGGTGTAACTCTAAGACAAAGCAAATAAGATAATATCCCAAATTAGTGAACTGTCCGCACAGTATTGGCCCTAACCTACAGCAGCCAACCATGCCATTTACAGATACACTCTCATCTGTGTACAGTGTAGTACAATAGTAATGTAACAAATGAGTGTATTGTAATGATGTATTTCATGCAGTTGGTCTGAAACTGCAAGATTTTTGAAAACTCAATTTAAAACTTGAATTCCTCATATAAATTTCTTTATTTCTCTTGAATAATGAGGAAGGCATCGCATTCTGTTTTCAGTTTGTTTGTTTGTTTGTCTGTCTGTCTGTTTGCAGGGTTACTCCAAAAGTTTATTGTGAGTTTGAATAAAATCTGTTGGGAGCGGTGGGGTGTGGCAGAATGGGTGAGGGGGTGGGGGGTTAACTGTACAGTCACCATATTTTCACATCAATCTCTGTGGAATTAGAGTTCAGCTCAACCAAAACATACTTGGTAATAGTTGGAAAGAGTAACAACAATGGTTTAGGTGACTTTTATTTAGTTTTAGTGTTTTACGATGCTCCGCTACATACAACTGATCTCTACATAAACTGAATATACCTGGATGATGGCACAAGCTGAATGGAGAGGGGGCTCAATCGTACTTGGGCACCTTGGCAGAGGTCTGCGCTTTCCAAGTGCCATTATAGTTTGTAATACCACTGATTGACACGTGTTACCATCAGGTCAACAAAACCTGTCATCACCCAGCCAATCAAAGAGCCAGGACTTTACTGCTGGAGGCTGTACATTGCCATCTGAAGGCATTTAAAAGAACAAAGCAGCAGATTCCAGCCCAGTCGCAGGGACCTGAATTCTGCGAGCATGTGCGGACAGTATGGTGGACTGTCATCAGCAGGGGGTCTATAATGTTGTATCTGGTGCAGAGGCAGGACTTGAAATTCTTTGGTTCTTGTTCTCCCATCCGACTGACATGGTGGGATCTCACAGGATATAACTGCCCACGCTCTTGAATATCCCCTCAGACACAAGCGAGGAGACATCAGCTATGAGGCCACATCTGATTGCAATTTATGGACAATTATTATAGTTTCAGAGTGCAACGGAAAAAAAAGAAAACTAAAACTTTAAGTACATACAATTATGGAGATGAAACCCTGCAACCATTCTCAGCAATGAAGGGCTAATTTTGTTATTTCCCCACAAGACTCAAAGACAGGCTAGTGTAGGATCATTTAGAATAGCATCAGTTTAATTTAGACCACAAAATTAATGTATAAACTCTTTCTGCCATAGAGTAGTCCAAATTGTATTTATCCATGCATTCTGGCTCAGACATCTTAACACTGTTAGTACACTGTGTTTTCTACAATTGTATTAGAGCCACAACATTTATTTTGAGGCTGTGGAAAGTAGGAATTTAACAAGAAACAGATATGTGAGTGGGGAACTGTGAGAGACAGAAAAAGGCTGTGCATGCATAAGGGGGTGTGGACAGTAAAATGCCGGAGGGGATCAACAGTGAAGCTGTGTGTGTGTGTGTGTGTGTGTGTGTGTGGGACAGTCAGTCAGTCAGTCAGTCAGTTGGGCTGCTGCTGCCTCACCATGGCTGTTCTCTCTGCAGAGGTCCTACGCTGGCATGTGAGTTTTTATTTCACTTTTTATGTCTTTCTGTTTGTGCTTAACTTAAATACCGTTGAGAAAAATATGAAAAGCATGTGTTATTTGTAGTATCAGGCTATGACATGCCTGACCCCACTTTTGGGACATTTTGGAAATATTTAGACAAGCTCTCCTTGAATTAATAAGGAATGAAAGACGGTAGAAGTGCAAGATAATTCCCTGTCCGTGTGTGTTAATTCTGCCCTAAGTATGTGATATTGTCATGTTTGGGGAGCTTTGCGAGCCGTGTAGCCAGTGAGTGGCTTTCACCACATCAGTGAGTGGAGGTGTTGTTGCTGTGAATGGCCCTGGGCTAGAGGCCATGTCAGACACACTTCCTGACACTGAGACAGAGATAGAAGCTGGAGATAGCTCAGAACATGACACAACTTGGAAGGATGCTGCCATGTTGGGAAACTAGTGATACATTTTTATCAGCAATACAAAACACAGCTTTGGCAGGAGATTAGTAGAACAGAACTATACTGTGGGTGATTTATTAATGTTAGCTCCTTCTCATTCTGTTGGAGCAGAATCCAATAGAATAATATTAAAAACTATTAGCCACATTTGGCCATACTATTACTATAAAGGTACTTAGTTACATTCCCCATTGACTGTAACCAGTCATTTTTTAAACACCGGTGTGTTTAAAAGAATGAATTTCTCATTTGGTTTACAAAAATATAACCTCACTTCATGGTTTATAACATGCATAAAGCAAATAAAAGGACAGTTATGAAGTATTTGTCAATTTACTTTTCAACAACTATCACTATGTTTGTGTAACACTTAATAACACATAAATATAACACCTTAATAGCTCATTATAACACAATTGTATGGAGTACATACAACATATTTGTTATCATAGATCATGATTCAGTACACATTTATAAACTGTTTAAACATGTGTATAACCAAATATCTATACTATACTATATACAGTGTGTGTATATATATATATATATAGCTTAGACTTTAAGCAGGACACAGTATGGTCTGTGTAAATTGAATTAGATGAAATGACAATAATCCTAGGAACTACACCGTATATTCAGCCCTTGGTGCTGCTTTGGGAAAAGCATCACTGACTTCCAGCCAGGACTGTAAAACCAAGAGAAAGCAAAAACATAACACAAATTCCTCGAATGTCATGAAAATGGCACCAATGCTTTTTTGTCTCTATAGCAGACCCAGCCCTGGGTCAGAATACAGATAATGATGGTGGCTACGGACATTCTTGCTCTAAATTGCTACCTGAGGAAAAAGCCAGAGGCGTGCCAAATCCCCAAAGAAAGCAGAGTGTATGAAATGGCCTCACAACCACACAAGTGCTGCCCTGAAATAGCAAACAATCTGCGGAGGTGACGCCCCATTTGTTCTCTGTCAGGATGATATAGACACTGTGAAACTAGAGGATAACAGCTCAACGTCAGATATTCTAGTCATACTTTATACTTTAGTGAAAGCAGACTGTTATTCTTTTAGCCGTTTCACTGAAATGCAGTTCAACTTTTTTCTCTCTTCAGGCTCGCATTGAGGAGCTGGAGGAGGAGCTGGAGGCAGAGCGAGCCATCAGAGCCAAGGTATGGTACATAACTGTAAAGCAATGTATAACATCCCCTCTCTCTGAATGAAACAAAGAGCAGATGAGCCTTAAATGTCTGTCAGGCTGCAATGGCAGATCAGAGGATGCCATCTCTGGGATGAGCTTGGCTCTGTCTAACTCTAACATTCAGTCCTGTGGTGTTAAGAGCTGTTTCTGGATCGGAGACAACGTTGAAAGACAAAAAAAAGATGGCTGATCTGTTGGCAGCCGGTGGGATTGGTGCTGCGCCTCTGGTCACCCCAAACTATCTGCACCTGTAATAATAAACTCGGGGGGAAGGATGTTGTGTTTGTAGTTAACATACAGGGCAACCCCAGAGGCGTATAGGGACCCCAACATCCTTTTTCCTCGTTTTTATTTCTTATTTTTCCCAATCTTTCTCTACTCCTTACACACACACACACACACACACACACACACACACACACACACACACACACACACACACACACACACACACAGTGCACCTTCTGTTTCTTGTAATCCCCTCGCCTTGCTCCATGAAGCAAATCGGAAGAACCGGCCGTTTTTTTTCCACCTCCATTTTCACCATTGTAAAGTTTCCAAGACATCTTCTTTGTAATGTAAAAGGGTTTCAAAACCGCATGCCTGGTTCATATGAAGCTAATCTACCAAGGTGGACGCTTTAAGTGCTTGTTGTTTCAAACAAGACACTCTTAAAGCCTGTGTGTATTTAAGCTACAGAACCTGGTCGCTCCTCCTAAGTCCTGCCTGCAGTTTCCATGTTACAGTATAGATAAAGGCAGAAATGCAAAGGTACATATTTCACCCTGAGTGCTGAATAGAGTGACAACGGGCCCGAGGGCGTGTTTGGCAGACTTCTCCCCACTCTGGGTGGCATTCCTAATGGTGCTAGCTGGGTCTCCCCCCACACCCCACCAGTCTCTAAAGCCACAGAACCATGAAAGAGGCAGGCAGAGACATGCAGGTCTTTATCTGTTCCGCAGCATCTGCGCCTTCAGAGGAGCTCAAATATAACATACCTGTGCTGTAGACAGGCTCACTATTGTTAGGCTCTGCTCCTCGGGTCGCACAGGGCAGATATCATCAGGAGATAGAGGCTGACAGACAGCACTATTTTCCATGTGATCTTCTCCCAGCTGGAATGCCAGACACTCTCACATATATACTGTATGTGTACACACACATACACACACACACACACAACCAGTATGAAACATACTAAAGAAAGGTGAACAGATTCACATTTTTATATGAACAGTGGGTCAAATGACATTGAATTATGTGGCAGGGGTCTCTAGTAGTGACATAACTACAGATAATTATCACCCAACTCTGCTCAACTGGGCTGTTTAGCTTCTTAGCTCACTGTTTGGGATTTTCCACTTACAGCTGTTCTCTTTTGATCAAGTCTAAGCAGCATCCCTTTCACTCACAGCGGGCTGCTATTTTGCAGCAGGCTGTATTCTGTATCTGTTCAGCACCAGACAGCAGACAAAGGACAGATTAGATAAAGTGGAGCATCCAGTTAGAAAAACAACTCCAATTGCTTGCGACTGTTGCACAGTATCTGCTGGATGACAACTGTAGTTTTGGTTTTTATTTGCCTCAGTGATGTGCCTTCCTCCGCCTGAATACAACGGATGATGATGATTTTATTTGTGGTGCTCACAGCTTTGAGAACTTCAACAGCAAAATTCAACAGCAACGTGTTGGGAAACCATGTCCTAGTTACTCTGGATAATCACCAGAGCACACTGTGAACAAACCACTAAAGGAACTTGAGCTTACAGTCAAAACCAGCCAGGCTGATTTTTCCCTGTAGTTCCGCCCACAGTTCTCCTACTGAGGTTAGTCATCAGTTTACAGCTTTTAAAATGCATGCCATTTTCAATGTTTGGCTGAAAATTGCCAAAACCTATATGTTCCTTCTGCATATATTTTATTACAGTAGTGTGTGTACATGCAGCTTAATGAACACTTATAATAGACATTGCTAGTAACGTATGCACACTTTCACATCCATTTCAGGGCAGGATACCTCACCTAAACTTATTAATAGAGAATAAACCAATCAACTATGGTCAGGGAAGAGCCTCCATCATACAAGAGGCAGAGGACCTGGATGGATACTGGAGAGCACATATACAAACATACACTGGCATGTACACACAGACTGAACAGAGCTCCTTCAGGCTCTTGTGCAAACCAAGATGAAACTGCCTCCTCCATCAGGAGACTTTGGGAGCACTGACTTTGAATGGGAGTGAGTGGTGTTGGGTGGTGCTGACCCGGAGGAGCTGTTGACTCAGTCAGTAGTGCGGAGGAGAGCGATGAGTGAGCCGAGTGCTCAGTGTTAACCCTCTACAGAGTCAGGTTGTAGACAGAGGGGTGGAGGTAGGG
Organism: Pterois miles; assembly: GCA_947000775.1. Classification (NCBI taxonomy): domain Eukaryota; kingdom Metazoa; phylum Chordata; class Actinopteri; order Perciformes; family Scorpaenidae; genus Pterois; species Pterois miles. Next base: position 3,334,218 of record CAMQGK010000525.1, on the reverse strand, counting down.
GGCGAGCTAGTGGGCCCCCCAGTGAGTATCATCTGTTTTCCCTTGTTCTGCCTGAGGTGTGTCTATCAGGGAGGCCTGAGACTGAGGCTTTTACAGACCAGTCTCAACATCTACGGCTGCCTGTAAAACAGCTGTAAAAGATCGGCGTAAAACAACAAGTGCTTTTAACTACAGACGCTGGCTGTTTGTGTGTGTAATGTGCCGGGATTATAAACTCTCTCCATGTGTGCTGTATCACGTTTGAGCGTGAGAAGGATCCCTCTGACCACTTTGAGCTGAAACAGTATTGTATTTATGAGATATCAAAGCTTTTATTATGTATTTTTCTCAGTAGACACCAAAACAGAGCTAAAATAAAGTGAATATTGGAGTTAACCTTCAGCAGGTAGCCAGAAACATCCACTCAATCCAATGCAATGTTGTGCCATGTCATCCGCATCTTTTAATAGGAAATTGTTTGCTAGCATGTTGCCATAATATCTCAATGTGGTGTTTACAGCTTGTTAAGGTGCCTCCAACTAGCCAACAAAAAACAATGAACACAGCTTTAAGGGTCTTTAGCAGCTTAATGTTATGAGCATGGGCTAACTTGCACAGGAAACAGGAGTTAACAGATAATATTTAGACTGCGTGACAGTAGCTAACCTCTATTGCTCTGATTGGATACCAGTTACTCTCCTGGCCTCTGACCCGAGGAAAGATCACTTTCCCTTGTGGGTTGTCAATCATACTGATCCCGTGGTGGGCAAATATCCTGTCCTAAGAGGTAGGACTGCTTTCTAGGGCCAGAATAGATGAAGTCCTCTGCATGAAGGTTAACACAGTCAGTGTTCAAGTGCTCAACCAACACATTCATTTGACCAAGGCATTGTGAACGTATGTATGTTAATGAATATTTAGATGAAGGGTTTTTCACTCACGTTTCACTAAAGGCCTTATTAAGATACTTACTGATACTGAACACTCGATTCTGACTGATCAATCACAGCATTCCATGGTCTGTTTCTAATAGCAGACTGTTGCTATGTATAGCAGACTGTTGCTGAGTGCAGTTCTGATGTTGGACTCTGGTAGACTGTTTTTGTGTTAAATTATTAATTTGTTAAGTAACTAGCTGTGTAACAAGTGGGATAATGTACAGCTAACAGGTCATTGTTGTGAAAGAAACCCCTATAACGGGTCTGGGTTTCTTTCACAACAATGACCGGCTTGCTGTACATTTTCCCTTACATAACAGTAAGTTGGGAGTGGGAATATACAATATTGTGACTATGACAGCAGCAATCTTACATCACCCACATTTAGTATTATGTTGTACACTTAATGTTTATTACCATTGTTGGTCTGCTCTGCTTTTGGCAGGTTGAGAAGCAGAGAGCAGATCTGACCAGAGAACTGGATGATCTCACTGACCGACTGGAGGAGGCAGGAGGGGTCACCGCCTCACAGGTAAGCTATATCAACTTGTTCGCATTCCCAATTCATCACATGTGCAAATACAGTACATAGTACAAAAAATATACAGTCCTATGGGTGCCTCAGGACATACAATGAGTTGTGCAGCCTTAAAGACAGAACTTGATATACAGCATGTGTGAGTTACAGATGGAGGTGAACAAGAAGCGAGAGGCTGAGCTGCAGCGCCTGAGGCGAGACCTGGAGGAGACCTCTGTCCAGTCAGAAGCGCTGGCTACGTCTCTGAGGAAACGGCACAGCGACGCCATGGCAGAGCTGAGCGAGCAGTGTGAGGCTCTGCAGCGGACCAGGGCTAAACTGGAGAAGGAGAAACAGAACCTGAGGATGGAGGTGGACGAGCTGGCCGCGTCTCTGGACAGCCTCCAGAAAGCCAAGGTCAGGAAGCTAGGTCACTGTCACAGTCTTTCATTTTTAACATTTTGAACTTGTGAGTGTAATGTGTGCTGGTGCGTTTGTGCTGTGCTGCAGACGTCCTCAGAGAGCCAGGTGAAGAAGCTGGAGGAACAGCTGGCAGAAGCCAACAGGAGAGGAGACGACCTGCAGAGGACCCAGACTGAGCTCAGTGTGGCCAGGAACAGACTCACAGGTTCTGAGTAGACGTTCATTTCTCCTGGTGTTCAGAGACAGTCACAGCTTTTCTCATGATTGTGTTTGTTTAAGTCATCTAATGTAGTTTCTTTAGTGTCTGAATCAGGGTTTGCCATCTTTTGCTTTTGTTATGGCTCTTGGAAACTCAATTTCAAATCTTAATTCTCAATCACAAAACAGAGTACTCCATTTCTGTACTGCAACGTTCCCTAAGCACCATACTCAACCCTCACAGCTACCTCACTGCCGTCATCATGTCTGGCTGTTTTTATCTGTTCCAGTATTATTTTATCTTTGTATGGTGACCTTGGGTGTCCTGAAAGGCCCCACCAAATAAAAACGTATAATAATAATAATAATAATAATAATAATAATAATAATAATGATAATAATAATAATAATAATAATAGCAATAATAATAATAATGATGATAATAATAATAATAATAATAATAATAATAATAATAATTATTATTATTATTATTATTATTATTACTAATATTACTATTAATATGCATACCTTTGTGTAACATCAATAATAATAATAATAATAATTATTATTATTATTATTATCATTATTATTGTTATTATTTTCATTGTCATATTATTATTAGTATTATATACTACTAATAATAATGTTATTAGAAAGAGTGAGAAATGGAGAGAACTAAGAGAAAGAAATACTCTATTATAATATACTATTAGTTTATGCCAGAGATTCACACACCAAGTTCACACCGAAGGGACAAATTGTTCAGTTTCTTTTTTCCTGAGAGTGAAAGGTAAAATCAAATGTTTAATATAGAAATGCTGTTGCAGTGAACTTATTATTCTGTTATTTTCAAAGTCACCTGAATGTAGAAACAGTCTCTGAAACTCAAATTTTAAAATTTTCACCACTTTGTTTTTGAACTTCTCCCTTTTTTTAAGGTCTCAGGGTTAGCAAGCCTGCAGAGACATAGTATCACTCTTCTACATGTATATAGTTTGAGCACTTGCAAGTGACAGATGTAAAAAAGACATGACTTTTACCTTGTTTCCAGTGGCAAGCAAATCTGTTAATTTATTCACCACAAAACAATGCAATAGACACAGATATGAGCGTAGCTTACTGGAAGATGAGTCATTGGCACTCTATTTAGTCCGTATCTTTCTCAGTGACGTAATCCACATCTGCTGCTGTAACCACAGATAATAAAATCACATTATATCCTTCTTTTGTTGTGTATGGCTACAGAACCTGGCATATTACTGGCATTACTGCAATGCTCTTCTTTCTGGTCTCCCTAAAAAAAAATATTTTCCAACTGCAATTACTTGAAAACTCAGCCGCTCAAATGCTGACAAAGACCAGAAAGAGAGCTCACATTACACTGATTTTAAAGTCTCTGCAATGGATTCCTGTGTCTTTTAGAAGTGATTTTAAAATTCCTGTACTGGTTTAAAGCTCTTAATGGTCTTAATCCTTCTTATTTATATAACTTGCTTTTACTACATGAACCAGCAGAGCGCTCAGGTCTTCTGGATGTGGCCTTTTAACTGAACCCAAAGTTAGGACTAAAACATGCATCTTTTTATTACTATGCCCCCTGTTTATGGAATAAGCTGCCTGAGAGCGACATGTAATATTAATAGTTTTAAAAGTAAGCTTAAGACCCATACTTTGTTATCCATTTTAGGTATTTTATTTTATTCTGTTTATTTTATTTTATTTAAATTATTTTTTAAATTTGTTCAGTTTTATTTGTTTTATTGTTTTAATATTTCAAATTTATCTCCTGTGTTCATTTTATTTTGATAGCGTTTCCTCAGTATTTAGTTTGTTATGATGTAATGAGTGTTGATTGTAAAGCACTTTGTGCTACATTTAATTTTGTATGGAAAGTGTTATAGAAATAAAGTTATTATTATTATTATTATTATTATTATTATATGCACAGTGCTGAATGCCACTGTATGCTACAGTGATAATCACTTTCCTTATGTGTCCTGTCAGCTGATAATGCCGACGTGAGTCGACAGATGGAGGAGGCAGAAAGCAGAGCCAGCCAGCTGAGCCGCTCCAAGACTCTGCTCCAGTCCCAGCTGGAAGAACTGAAGAAACAACTGGACGAGGAGGTCAAGGTCAGTGTGTTTGTGTGTGTGTGTGTGTGTGTGTGTGTGTGTGTGTGTGTGTGTGTGTGATGCAAATTAATTCAAAAAATCCCTTGCTCTCACACTCAAAGTCCTACTAAATACTGTGTTCACATGTGTGTCTTTGGTGTGGCTGCCAGTGTAAGCAGGCAGTTGGCAGCAGTCTGAGCTCAGTGCGGCAGGAGAGAGATGTCCTGAAGGAGCAGCTGGAGGAGGAGCAGGAGAGCAAGCAGGAGCTGCAGCGTCTCATCTCCAAACTCAATAGTGAGGTGACGCACTGGAGGACCAAACACGAGTCCGACACCATCCAGCACGCAGATGAGCTGGAGGACACCAAGTATGTTGTGTTGTGACTGTCGGTCAACTATTACATTTGACGCTTTGAATGTATCCCCGAATTTCCCTCCTGGGGATCAATAAAGTATTATCTTATCTTATCTTATCTCAGTGGTCCAAATAATGTGTGTGTCACAGGAAGAAGCTGACGACCAGGCTTCAGGAGGCCGAGGAGGCTGTGGAAGCTACCCAAGCCAAATGTTCTTCACTGGAGAAAACCAAACAGAGGCTGCAGGGAGAGGTGGAGGAGCTCTGCATGGACCTGGAGAAGGTGGGAGAAGAGACATGTTGTATGAGTGATGAATTGCCATTGGTTTCTTTATTGTTATCTCTAAGCATGTGGTCCCTGTCCCAGGCCAGCAGCTGTGGCCAGGCTCTGGATAAGAAGCAGAGAGTCCTGGAGAAGCAGCTCGGAGACTGGAAGCAAAAGTGTGAGGAGCTGGTGGCAGAGGTGGAAGGATGCCAGAAGGAGAGCAGGCAACACACCAGCGAGCTCTTCAAACTCAAGACGGCCCACGAAGAGTCTCTGGAGCAGCTGGAGGCCCTACGCAAGGAGAACAAGGTCTACCAGGGTATGAGAGTACACCTATGAGGGGGAGGGATGATGCCTCTTGCAGGTTGTCAGGAATCGCTGAATAGTGACCATGCGTTAAAGATGAAGTAGGTGAGATTGGAGCAAATATGATTAAAGAACATGTTTTTATAAAACTATATCCTGACAGTAATACATGAAACAGATAACCTGAAAAAAAAAACATGTTCCTCTGTGTCCTCTGGTGCTCCTAATGGCATCTTTCAGAGACTGGAGGAAAACAACCAATCAGAGCTGATCTGGAGTCTGCCCTCTAGCTGCCATCTATGAGCAGCTGTCAATCACTCACAAACTCCGACCAAACAGTCAAACTGGGCAGCACTGATTAAATATGAATCAATATTCTGTTACTGTAATGACCATTTCTCTCGTCGGATGTTTTCAGAATCATCTTGTCGTCACTGTTTAGCTATAAAATAAGAAAATTTATGACTCTGCGTCGATGTTGAGATCTCTTGAGGCGACTCTCTCTCTGAAATGACCTGCGATTGGTCAAAGTCTCCCATCACGACCAAGATTTTCTAACACCTGAAAACAGAGCAATGAGGAGGTGCAGAGGTCTAGTTTTCTCTCAGAATACTAAGAATTACAATATGCTGAAAGGTTATGATGGATTTTTTTGTCCAATGATGCCAAGAAATTGTTGCCCTACTGAAGCTTTAATTATGTGTGCCTTTGTGTCTTTGTCTGACAGAGGAGGTAGCTGACCTCACAGACCAGCTCTCAGATGGAGGCAAAAGTGTCCATGAGCTCCAGAAAGCAAAGAAGAAGATTGAGATGGAGAAAGAAGAGTTACAGGCCTCACTGGAAGAGTCTGAAGCTGCGTTGGAGGTACATAACTCCATCAGATCTGACTATAAGCTGTGATTTGTTGTGTTCTTACTTCCTTCCTTCCTTCCTTCCTTCCTTCCTTCCTCCCAGGCTGAGGAGACCAAGGTGCTGAGGCTGCAGCTGGAGTTGTCTCAGGCTAAAGGAGACTTGGAGCGCAGACTTCAGGAGAAGGAGGAAGAGCTAGAAGCCGCTAGGTAACCCAGCCTCCTCTCAATCCTTCATTTTCCCCTACGCTGTCTGCCTTTCCCTTTTAAATTACTATTAATCACATCCATGGCCTTGCATGGTCTGAGTAGATCCCTAAAGTTCTAACCGCTTCTTGTACCAGTGAAGAGTGAACACTGTTATCGAGCCCAAGTTAAAAACTATGGGTGATGAAGCCTTTGCTGCTTTTTCGCTGTGGCTCTTAGCATGAAGTCAGCTAAAACTGCATCTGCTTTGAAATCTTGTACTAAAGGAACAGTTTGACATTTTGGGAAATAAGTTTATATGGTTTTCCTACTTATGGAAATTATTTTGTGCTATGTAATTCTCTAACTGTAATTGTTTTCATCCTGTCCTTTATCTCTCTTTCAACAAAGTCATAGTACATTACCTTTAGAGGTAAGGCCAATCTCATTAAACTGCTCTTACTGTCTCTGCAGTGATACATGCACAGTCCATATTTGTAACACCTCTTTATTCAATCCATCACTCTCCTCTTCTGTCAGAAAAAGCCACCAGAGGGCGCTAGAGTCCCTGCAAGCCAGTCTGGATGTGGAGGTGAAAGGCAAAGCAGAGGGGCTGAAGCTGAAGAAGAAACTGGAGGTTGACATCAACGAGCTGGAGCTGCAGGTGGACCTGCTCACCAAGAACAACGCAGAGCTCAGCAAGAACAGCAAGAAGATGCAGCAACAGATTAAGGTCTGGTGATAAGATACAGTAGATTGTTTTTATACTCTGCTTTTCTAGGAGGCTAATTTACAGGATTGTTGTCCCTTGCCCCAGGAGCTGCAGGCCCAGTTGGAGGAGGAGGTACGGAGCCACGAGGAGTGCAGGGAGGAGCAGGCAGCCATGGAACGACGCTGCATTCTATTGATCAGCGAGGGGGAGGAAACTCGTGCAGCCCTAGAGGGCGCAGAGAGGTCCCGCAAGGCCCTGGAGACTGAGCTGCAGGAGACCAGTGAGAAACACAGCGACCTCAACAACCAGGTGATATGTTGTGTCTTTGCTTCGGGGTCCTGCAGAGGCATCAGCCAGAAATCAAACCTGTGGTATTAGATTGATGACTTTCTCAAAGTTTTCTCTGGTGTATTTAGTTCCAGTTAGCTCTGAGTGGGAGGAGGAAGCTAGAGGTGGATCTCCAGACTTTGCAGCAGGAGCATGAGGAGCTGCAAGGAGAGCTGAGAGGATCCACAGACAAGTCCAAGAAGGCCAGCTCTGAGGTAAAACACATACAATACAATTGGCATTGAGATATTATAATGGCAGAGTTACTTGAAATAAATGCATTTCAACCCTCTTGGACCCACAATAGACCTGTTAGTCTTCTTCTTTTTTAGGGGGGTCCAGGGAGTCTTAGGGGGAGATAACAGGTCAGCAGTAGATGTCACATAGAAGTGGTATACATCATCTGAAAGATTAACCTGAAGATTAAATTGAGATGCTGCACAGCACTGTGCCAAGTTGTTCTAATTATGAATCAGAAATAAACATTATTCAACATGAATACTGAAAGTGTATAAGGTTTTAGACCATCATGGTCATCCCCATGCTCTGTTATGTCTCATAAGTTGCAGCAAATTTTGGGTTCATACCATTTGTTAAACAGTGGTGATAAATTTAACCATTTATTTCTGCTGGAAAACTAATAAAAATGATCAATTATATATCCAAAATACCACATTAAGAAACCAAGACCTTGAGGAACACCACAGAAAAAGCCGTGCTATGATTTGGTTTCAAAAACTTTTGACATTTGGAGATTTCTGCAAGAAATGCATTTTTTGGTGATTAGGTGACGACCATTCTGTTGCTCGGAAACCCTCTTATGTTCAATCCAGCTAGTAAAGCCATCCATGCTCTGAATGCTCTACGTCTGTAGTCTGTGGCTGTAAAGTTTCATGAGGCTGTGATTACCCTAGAGGTCACCACAGGTCATTTTATACAGTGAGGTCAAGTTTTAAAAAATGGATTCACTACAATGAATTGGCTCCTATGTGGACCAACTTCATCACAGATGAATACAGTTTGGCTCATTGGATCCACAAGAGTCTTAGCTTTACAGTGATACCCACTTTATGTAATTCAAGACTGCTTATAGACCACAGTATGCAGAAATATTCAGATACACCATTTTAGAATAGGAGAAATAAGTGGGCATGTCTGTAAAGGGGAGACTACCAATAGATACCAATAGAACCCATTTTCAGTCACATAACTTGAGGTCAGAGGTCAAGTGACCCTTTTGAAAATGGCCATGCTGGTTTTTCCTAAAACGTAGCACAACTTTGGAGCGTTATTTAGCCACATTCCCAGTTTTTTAGTTAATATGATATCTGCAACTTCACTCTAGCCTTAAAGCTGAACCTGCTAGAGTCTCTGAAAGACAGTAAAGTCAGTTTGGTGTCAGGCGATTAAATGGTTGGTGTAATTTTTTCAGTTGGCGCGAGTGTTGGAGGAGCTGCGTCTGGAGCAGGAGCACACACTCCACCTGGAGAGAGTGAAGAAAAGTCTGGAGGCCCAAATCAAAGACATGAGCAGCAGACTGGACGAGGCCGAGCAGATGGCTCTGAAAGGAGGCAAGAAGATCATCCAGAAATTGGAGGGAAAGGTACGGAGTCACATACCAGTCTTCACTTTGGTCCAGAGCAGGACATTTTGACTTCTTCTGCCCCTTATTGCCATGCCATTCATGACATGAATATTCATGACTCTCACAGGAAAATGTATTTGACCCCTCTGACCTTTCCTTTAGCACCACTATGAGGCCAAAATGTCTGGAAAGGAGATGCCATTTCATTTGAGGAAACAAATACAGTATAACCAACATCAAAATCCACTGGGAAGAAAACTGCTAAATATATGCCAGGGCCGGATTAACCTGTTTGGGGGCCCCAGGGCACAAAGGAGCTGTGGGCCCCTGCACACAAAGATCAGTTTACTTTTCATGAGGTGTACCACTGTCTGAGAAAATAACCCTGACGATGTCATCAGCGTGGAGACTACAAGTCCTCATGAATGTAAACAATTAGTAACGGCTGCAGAACACTCAGAGTTCATTAGAGTCATTGGTGCATGTCTGTGTGCAGGTGAAAGAGATAGAGCTGGAGTTGGACTCGGAGCAGAAGCGGCACGCCGAGACGGTGAAGACACTGCGGAAAAACGAGCGCCGGCTGAAGGAGCTGCTGTTTCAGTCAGAGGAGGACCAGAAGAACCAGCAGAGGATGCAGGAGCTGGTGGAGAGGCTGCAGAACAAGATGAAGGCCTACAAGAGACAAGTGGAGGAGGCTGTATGTCACCTCGTCCTCTTACTCTAAACCTATTTGACATACAGTGCATGTCACTGGATGACATTTTTGTCTGTCACTGCAGGAGGAACAGGCTAACATGAACCTGGCGAAGTACAGGAAGACCGTCCATGAGCTGGATGACGCTGAGGAACGAGCTGACATTGCTGAGTCAGCACTAACCAAGATCAGGACCAAGAACAGAGGCAGCTTCGGAAAGGGATACTCCTCGGTAAGAACATGTCATCAACCAGGTCAGCAGCTGATGACTGAGATGTCATCTGCTTCAGCATTTTGGGGTTCTGTTGTGACAAATATGGTGTATAGTTGTTTTTTTCTTGTTATTCGGGGTAAGCAGCTTGAATGTTTTTCATAATATTACTATATCAAGTGATTTTCTCCTATAATTGTAGGAAATGATCCTTTACCCTATCCATTGTTCCACACTCGTACTCGATGTACCGGTAACTCCTGCAGGTGGAAAAAAGTTCAGCACTGTATACACCACATACTATAATGTGCATGTGCTGCTGATGTAGAGTTGAAAATGTATTTCCTGATAAGTAGACTCAAATCACAAACAATTCATGTGCATCTCTGAGCCACATGATTTTTAAGCGCAGAAAAAACAAGTATTATTTAGGCAATCTCCTACTTATCAACGTTTTTGTTTCTTATTATACCTGCTAATAATCAGCATGTAGTTTTAAGTTTATTCAAGTGAGCTTTTATTATACTTCTTTTAAACTTAAATTAATGATTTCAGTTTACTTTTTATGTACTTTAAAGAGTTAAACTCAACAAAATTACACTTAAGTATATTTGGCTTATACTAATAAGTATACAGAAAAGTATAAGTATATTGGGATAAGTGCTATAAGTTACCTTAAATAAAACATTACAGTTTACACTAAAAGCTATTAATTAATAGTAGTTTACTGAGAGTATACTTTAAAGCATACTTTCATATCCTAAAAAGTGGGCTAGTAAACTAACAAGTTCACTTGAAGTATAGTTCATTTTCATAGTGCAGGACAAAATACATATTACAGTACAAAATACAACTTTTAAACTAGTAAACTAAACTAGTAAACTAGTTGTGTACTCAAAATTTAATACTCACATTTAAAGTATACTTTTATAAACTAAGAAGTGGGCCATTTTATTCCCAAGAGGTATTTAAGTAGTACACTTGCAAGTATACTACACTGATATTAGTATATTATTATTATATTATAATCCTTAGTATACTTTATGTAAAGTATACTAGGGATTATAATTGAACTGTACTTAAGTTTATTGCATAAATGAACTTTAATTATACTTCTTTTCGTAAGAGTAGTAAGTAAGAGGAGCGTCAGGGCTGCATTCGCCCTGAGACTTAAAAACATTTTGTTTTTATATTTTACTTTATTTATATTTTTCCAATATGCAAAATACACAAGAAAAGGAGGGAAAAAAACCCCAGCAAAACACAAAGTCCTAAACCTCCAGTTTAGCTATAAAATGAGTAAGTCAAGCCAAAACTAAGCCCTGCCCACCGGCCGGAGCTACCCGGTGTTCAGGATGGAGACACTGGGTGAAAGGCTGGCAGGAATAGACGGTCCTGAGGGTGAGGGTCAGCAGAGTGAGGAGTATGAAGTTTGAAGTGGCATACGTAGGGTTGATCAGCATTGCATGCTTTGTAATAACTTTAAAACTGTGAATTTCCCTCCGGGGATTAATAAAGGTTCATCTTATCTTATCTTATCTCAATTTGGTTTCTGAACTTTTTAAACAAAATTTCTGTCATGGTGATTCCCGTGATGACCCGACCCCTATGGTGGATAATGTGGTGGGTGATGCGATGAGCATGCCGATGAAGCATTTAGCTCAAAGCGCTGCTGTGTCTAAGTTGGTTATGTCTAAGAGCTGCTAGCATGGCTGTTTAATCTTATTCCTGTTATCCTACATTAGAAAATAAGATTTTCAAATGAACAACCAATGTACTTTCATTGTGCATTTAATGTCGCGTAGTCAACTGCACATTTATTCTGAGGCTGATATTTCATTTAGTGCTCAACTCTATTAACCCTAGAACACTAACGTTAAAATAAGTCACGCCATCACTAACGTTGGGTATATTTTACCCAATACAATATCCTTGATAAAAAGCAGTTTTATCAATTCGGGTAAATTCCACCCGTAAAATATGTTACTCTCTATCACTAAAGTCGGGTGAAAATCACCCGAACGCATGCCTCTTGAAAAAACCATAGATGGGAGGAGGGAAACAAACATACAATTAATAACATCAGTAAGCAGCCTGAAGCTACCCAAGGACCCATGAAACTCAGACAATGGCAACACAATGAAAATCACATAACAAGAATTGTGTGGGTGAAAATCACCCGACGTTAGTGTTCTAGGGTTAATGTATACTTGAAGACGTATTTTATGATGAGCAGAACTTAAAACATATCTTTTTACAGTATGTACAGAAACAGAAAGCATTGTGTATTGTAGGCGTTCCATGCCAGGAAGTGATTATATCTACACTAATAACATTTTTGCATTTGCTTTAGAAAAACTGTTGATTGACTTGCAATTTTACTCCATAATCGACTAAAATGACACTGTAATTTCCGAGGTTGCTGTGAGTAACGACTGTGAGGTGTATCTGTGCTCCACCAGGGTTACAGCACTCCGTACCCCGGCCGGGTCAGGTCACCCAGCTCCGTGGGTTCAGAGGGCAGAGGGGAGAAGATCCTCAATGACGACAACGAGTCCGTCAGCTCCCTCATCCCAGCGTATCTCAACTCCCTCAAGAAGCTCATGGTTGATTAGAAACCGAGCTGAGACGTCATCATGGTCAGCGTTTCAGCGTCCAGATCCAGCTCTCTGCAGGTGCTACATCACATAGCTGACGTCTTTTGAAGAAGTGAAACATGGTAGCATTACAGGATGAAGTTTGAAACATCAGAGAGGCTGAAACTGCAGCTTCACAACACATTTATATACTGTACATTCCTACTGGACTTTTCAACTACTTTGTTATGACTGCAGTCTGTAAGATCACAACGTTAATAACACACTCCAACACACTTTTATATCATTTCATAATGTCAAATTTGTATGTACAAACAAACTGAATATGGAAAAGTGTACTGCAGATGTGTTCTAAAATCCTCCAAAGGTAGCACTTTATTAGAGCCAGTTATAAGTCATCAGTTTATTCTGAACATCTTTAACATATCATTTATTTACATGTGTAAATGACACAATAATAATTAATAGCTGTTAATCTGAAGTGGCCTGTAAACTATTCACCACATATAAATGCTGTACTGTTGAAAGCAGTCCAAACAATTTTGTCTCCATTCAGAAAAATGTGATACTTAACAATTTATTCATTATTGTTTCACCTTCCCTAAATGGACAACATAAAACTGTATTAATGCTAGTTAGCCTCATCTGTAATAAATAGCTAGGAAGACTACAGCAAGTTAGCTTTTGTTGAGTCTAACAGTGATATTTAGAAGCGCTAAACATTTCAAGCTACAATGTTCAGGTCTACATGCTAAAAACTGTATGTGGTTAGTGCTACTGTATTACATGTACAGTCAAGCTGGTTCAGACTGGTGAAGCTTGCAGCACAGACTCCATCAAATCACAATGATGTGCAAGTTAGTAGTGTGGTGTATCAGTAGATTAAATTTAATTACACATAGACAAATGATGTGTAAATGATTAATTCATAATTAACTACTGGCTTATAAATGACCTAATTAATATAAAGTGTTACCCAGTAAGATAAGCGACAAGGTTCCATTAATTAATGAGTTATTTTAGGTCAATAATAAGAAATGCAATGCCAATGTCTTTTACTTAAACTGTCTGATAACGTCTGAATGTATCGCTGTCTGAACTGTTAACCGCATCTTTACTATTGCTGCCTAAATCCGTAACATGGCTTCATCAAACCATTTTATTGTTGAATGTGAAAATGCGTTTTTTAGGAAATAAAATACTTTTTTTTTCATATGTACATGTGCTTTTTTTCATTTTGTGGTCATACAAAAGCATCACACGCAAAGCAAAAAAACAATCTGGAAAGGAGCATGTTATGACATAAGATATATATTTTTATTTTATTAATGAAAAATGCCAACCTTTAGCTGTTAATGTACAAAAGCATCTCATTCCCTGTCTCTCTAGAGTCAAGTAATACTAAGCAGTAATCCAGGAGGAGAAGACATGTTTGTGAAAGAGCATTTTGTACAGCATTTAACTTCTGCAGGCAGCAGCGCCGACACTGAATCCAGCTGAAGCAAATGACTTCCAAAACTGTAGAATATTCGGGGCTATATTCTACATATTACATGATAGATAACACTTTGTATGTTCCATATATTATCAATACCAAATTTCTGTATTTTGTGTCTTTATAATACTATTTAACAGTGGCGGCTGGTGACAAAAATAACGGGAGGAGGAGGACAACCAACCCCTGGTGTCATGTCATTTTACTGTATTTAGTTATTTCTCTTATTTTTATGTATGATGTATGACATATATGCTCTCATGTTCCTCATTTTTCTGTCATATGGGGCTTAAATGGTTCAGATTTTAACATTTTTTTATTCTGTAAATCTTTTAATCTGGAAAGCACTTTGGACTTAAGTGCTATAAAATTGTATTACTAGTTGCCTAGGTTACTTATCTCTACTTTCTTATGTAAAATGAAAATTAAACAGTAATGGCTTATAAAATTTCTTAAGCACAATCATGCAGCCTCAGGGTGGAAATTACCTTGTGTTTGTAATGTGTCTCTAAGTCTGTAACTGTGCGTTACGTTGCCCACTCCAGACTCCTCTCCTGGATGTGCAGATTGCAGCAGGATGTCGGGGCGCTGCACATCACCATACCTCCGACTATCCACTGGCATGTGGCCCAGCTGACAGCCAGGGCCCGACTCATGCCACTGGCATGTGGCCCAGGCAGCCTCGGCCCGACTCATGCCACTGGCATGTGGCCCAGGCAGCCTGGGCCCTCGCTCAGCTGTCCGGACTGACCGACGTCCCAGTGGCATGCAGCGGTCTGACGTGCTGCTGCACTCGGAACTGGAGTTCCCAGTAGGGGGGACGGAGTGCTGCACTGGGTCCTTCGGGGCTGTCACAACAATCTACCTGCTGCGTTAGCTAAGACTAGTAGCTAGCTACAGCTCGGTAAATTAGCATTATAAAAAGAATTTCTTTTATTATGTGCTTAAAAGTGGTTCACAATTTCTACATAATAATACATAATTTTTAATACATAATAATAATCATTGATTTGGTAATATTCTGCTGTCTGATATTTTACTGACAGTTCATCACAGTGGTAGAGACTGAAGATGACATTTGGACATCATCACTGGACCGACCCCATGTCAGTCTTGTGCTCTGCTTGTTGATTGGTAGCAACCCTCCCTTGGAGCGTCATTTTACATGCTTTGTCCAATCACAGATAAACATGAAAATAAATGAAATACACTGAAATGATAGAAGAGGTCCCGCCTCAAGGGAGGACAGCATGTCCCCGTCCTCCTTTGCCCGAACCACCACTTTCTTGCCTGCCCTGCAGGTGTCGCTGTTGACGCATTTTAATCAGAAATTCAATAATGGTTTATTTTTCCAAAGAAGAGACAAGAAAATATTTGAGTAACCTCCTCTACCTCTGTGGACCAGCCTCCTCTGCTATTTACTGTATTTTACATCCTTCACTCTACTGCCTCCTTTCATTGCAGATCATACATCCCATATATTTACAGCAGGCTGCAGGCTACAGCAGGCTACAGCAGCCCTGTGAAAACAACCAAAACACTTCCAACTTCCATTAGTAACATAATGTGTAACAAGTAAGTCCTCTTTAGAAGACTTTTCATATGAACAGCAATTACAGTATATTTGCTAAAAAATATTTGAGTATAAAGTGCAGTTGGCTGATTGTTAATTGCAGTTGAGAAGTAAAACACAGGAGGAAATGAACTTGGTTTCAGAGATGTGACGTGTGGCCATATTTGAGATTTTCATCAAACTGATGTTTGCTAAACCCCGACTGAGAACAGTGATTGTCAGTTACTGACAATCATAGCTTAGCTACTGTAGCTACGCACAGCAGGCCTGTCAAACTTTGGATTTCTCAACACACATAAACTAAAATGAGCAATACTCCGTATCAAAATGGTTTGGAAGATGGTGTCTTTTTTTTCAAGAACTTAAAACCCAAAACAGTAAGAGTGTAAGGAATGGGTATCTGAACCAATATGTGCTGCAAATGTTAGCATGTTACTACCTAACGTTTGCTTTACTACCTTCAGTAGTAACCTGGCTTAATTTCCAAAGACAATTAGATAATTATTACCAGTTACAGTAGCCTTGAAAAATATCTATTCAGGGCTGGAACATCCACTGCATGTCAATGGTGCTACTGCATCAGAGTTTAGAGTACTGCTACTCTAACTGCTGTATTATACTCTTTATATATTTTATACCTTTTACTCTTTGTTGTATATAAATCCAGCCAAACTTGTGTTAGTGTCACATTTGACAAACTCTTTGGTCATTTGTCATTCGTACATCCTTTTGTATTATGAAACTGAAGCATAGGCTACTGTTGACATGTTTTATAGTTATTATCCAAACCAAACCTGCATTAGAACAAACACCATTTTAATTATATTTTCTAATTCTAGTAGTAGGTCCCTGCAATACTAGAGCTATGTTGTTTCTTTATTTTCATGTCTTCTACATGGATCATCGTGAGTTGGTGATGATGCTAACTTTTGCCTGTCAGCTTTAGTCTCTTTTAACATCATGCATGCATTATATGCATGTTTAGAACCACACAACAGGCTGATCCTCTTAAAACAAATATGAACCTTTTACATGTTAGCTGGTGAGAGTTTTGGCGTTAGCATTAGCTAATTATAGCCCAAAAAGCTGTCATTTCAGCCAACAAAATCCAGAAATGGAGGGGGGGGGGGGGCGAGGCTTAGCAAACAGTCAGGACCTGCACACAGTAGAGATTAGTATTTTAGTTTTATACTGGTACACAGTAATATCACTCTTAGGTCAGAATGCATTTCGCTTAGCAGCATCTGTTAAATCATTTTTGCCAAAAACCTGCAGAAGTCATCATCACTCACAAGTGAATCAGAGAATTACCTCACAGAGCAAAAGCACATACAGACTACAGCGTTACACTGCTGCATGACATAAAACTATTCAACATTTACAGATGTTAAATGTTCATTGTTGGTGCTTCTTGATTATTTGCCCCACGAAACAAACTCATAGTTCCCATTTCCTGTGCCATCCCAGCTGGGCATCAGCTTGCATAACAGAAAACTATGACCTGTCACTATCTGACATCTTCACCCATTGCTTCTGGTTCTTACAATACTCCTAAAATACTGACATCATCCCCAACAGGTTGCTGTCGGGATGTGAGGAGGCAGTTAGTACTGACTGATCATCACCTCCGGTCTGTTAGGAGTCATAAATGGATCAGTTGGGAGGGGGGGGGGTTAAGATCCCTGCACAGATTTCATCTCCCAGTCAGTCCTCAGGGTCAGCAGAGTCTGTGTGGGAGCCAGAGGGTCAAAGTATGCATATGCAGAGCCATCAGACAGCACTGAGGTCAGATCTCGATGTCCACTGGCCTGATATCTCCAGTCTTGTTCTCCTGCACCCACAGCTCTCTGTCTTTGGCCGGGTCCACACACTGCAACAGCTGGTCCACCGGCTCCATCGTCTGGACAAAGAAAGAACAGTTGAAGCATCAGCTCCTGATATGTTTACGTTGGCCAGTGGTTCTTTGGTTCCCTCTGCTGGTGTAGGTGGCGGGTGTCTCCCATGTGTGAAATTTAGTTCCTCTGGTGTGTACTGCTATTGGTGTGCCCAGGCACCTTCGGGTACGTTCATTAATAAGTTTAGTTGTGCTTTAAAAGATTACTGCTGTGAAAAAATCAGAAAATTACATTTTATTTCTCTGATTTGCTGCTTTGTTCTCATTAACGCCACTCCCTCACTTCAGTCACTTTACAGCTCGCTCCACGATCACTTCTTTTCTCTCTCTCATTCGCTTGTTGAGCCAAGGAGGAGGGGCCAACTATGAATGCTGGGTGTTAACAAACAGCAACCGACAACAGGTACATATTACCGTATTTTTTCGCAATATAAGGCGCACTTAAAATCGTCCAACTCAGACACTGATGATGAAGGATTTGATGGATTTCTGGAAGAGGAATGAACAGAAAAGTGAGTGTATTGTTTTGTATTTCATGTGTTACAACTGAAAAATGTTTAGTCATTGAAGTTATTGAGTTATTAAATGAAATGAATAAAGTTTGACTTATCTGATCATTTTGTTTTGGTTAATGCGCCTTATAATCCGGTGCGCCTTATAGTGCGAAAAATACAGTAAACCCAGCAGTGGGCAGAAATAGAGCAAATATAATTTTGAAAAGTTATTTTTATAAAATGGTCACTACATCTTGACAGTAGTGCATGAGACAAGTAATCTCTCCTTCGGTGCTCATATTGGCATCTGTAAGATTTCACAGACTGGAGGAAAACAACCAATCAGGGCTGATCTGGAGTCTGCCAAGCAGCTGCCTTTAGTTAGATGTCTGAAATAAGGTCTGTGGTGAACACAAGCTGAAGAGATTTTAATGTTTTGTTCTACGATATAAAATACATCAGTAAATAGCCCACCAGTGAATTTTGAAGCTTTCACGTGTCTTAAAAAAGGCGGTTGCTAAGAAGTGTCTAAATGAGACTAATAAATGTCATCATGTTGACTCGTCCTGATTGTTGTGTATACTCACCCCTCATGTGACCATGGTGTACTTTCTCAGCTTTTTACGTCTGATTGCCTTAACACTTCAAAAATCATAAAGTGGTGTTCATTTGTGGAGATGAACAAAAATGTGTAAGTATCATAAACGTCTGTTTGCCGCAGAGTTTATTTTCTGTAAGCCAGTGAAAAAAATCCCATTGGCTTTTTGTTGAGGTAACCAGGGTGATGCTAACTTCCTGGTTATCCTACAAAAATATATCATTCTTGCAGCACTCTATAGCGTGCAATAGAAAAAGCCAGTGTAAGGTGCAAAAAACAAAGGTTTTCTACAGCCGAACACTGTATCACTTCAAATACAAATATAGCAGCAGTGGTAAAAAGTCTCACTTGTCAAATTTGATATTGCATTTTGCGTTCGATGTATTGCATATCATAAATAGTTTTTTAAATTACCGCTTCTATATGTATTTTCTTACCTCTTGGCCCCTTTCTGAGTTGCTGTAATGTGAATTTCCCCTCAGGAATCAATAAAATCTTCTCATCATCTTAATGCCTCCCAAACATTGTAGTTAAGCCAAGGCCAGTACAGTCAAAGTAGAATTTGTTTTGACTTTTACCTCTATTTGCAAACTTGGAAATAAAAGTTATTTATAAAAATGTCTTTTGACATAGCAGTAGTTTTTTTATTAGTTGTAATACTGACTGGAAGTTGTACTCACACTTTGGTTGAACATGTCTGTCTCATGTCGAAGGGTGGTGTACTGACACAGATGCTGTCTGATCATCTCCACCCGCTCCACCTCCAGCCGCTCCAGCTCCTGAGGAGAGGAACAGTTTGGGATGCCTGAGTCATGGAGAAATCTCTACACTTCCATCTGTCTACACTTTGCAGAAAAGATCTAATAAGAAATGATAAGAATGGCACAGAATGTGTTTGTAGGATGGGAGAAATATCCAGCAGAACTTCAACAGATCCGCTCACCGAATAGCTCCAGTTAGAATTTTTATATCTGTAATGTTTCAGGGGTCATGTCTAGAAGGGAACCTGCCAATTGAAAAATCTTGCAAGATTCATGGAGCCATGAGAAGCACTGTTAAAGCATGGCAGGTCACCAAGCTGTACAACCATCAGAACAGACTATTCTACAGTGATTTAAAGCTGCTATGAGAAACTTTCATTTTGTGTTGATCATGGCGGTTCATGTGAACAATAAGGCCTGGGCCTCCAGCAGCGTGGTGTCGGTGTTGGCTTCCATCGGGGACTGATGGAGTAGTGAGGCGAAGCTGTCCTATTGGCCAGAGGCGGAACCGCTGCTGCCGGGTGTCGAGTTCCCTACCTACCGCCGGAGCTGGGACAGTAGGTCGAAAGCGGCGGCAAAGCCAGAGACTTGTAATAATCAGTTAGAAGATCCACGGCCAAGTAGCCCACAATACCATGATTTGTGAATTCAGGACTTGCCTGTGAATGTCTACAAAAGTGGATATATTATATCTAAACTATGTATAGAGGAGGAGGTAACATTTTAGAGTAGTACATACTGTATGTAAAGTACTTTCAAGTCATTCAGATACAGACGTTACAATACAGCAACAGTAGGTTTATTTAATGGAATTATACACCAATGGACCTTGTGTGTTTAATGCTAAATGGACTTGTATCTATATAATGCTTTTCTAGGCTTCTGGCCTCTCAAAGAGCTTCAAATTCACACTGATGGCAGAGGCTGCTAAGGTGCCAACTTTGCCCATCATGTGGACATGATGACATGTGACAGGAGCAGCCGGGAATTGAACCGCCGACCTTTCGAGTGCTCTACCCTCTGAGCCACAGCCGGCCATAATGTATCACTAGAAGCCTGTCATCCAATGAGGGGGCAGTGGATTGCAGCAGTAAGGCTGTAATACCTATGTATTTGTGAAACATACAGTGTAACTTTTGTATTTCATTTTAAAGTGACTATAGGCTGTACATTATTTCATCGTCACCTTTTCTTCTTGTTAATTTTTACAAGACTTCTTTCTTTCGTTTTATATCATTTAACTGTGTATTATTTGACACTTGCAGTATAAGAGCTATGCTCTGACCTGCCATACAGTATTTTCCAATAGAGTTTAGATTAGCAAAACTCTCACCGCAAACTTCTACGCTTCTAAGTTTGAAATAAAATCTTACAGTCATTCAGTAAGTCAGTCTGGCTATTTACATCCAGAGTTTTGTACACTGAAACTATTAGAAATGAGCTAAAGCAACTGTAAAATACAGTAAGTTGTAATAAACCTGATGAGAAATAGCTTCCTCTCACACACCAAACCACACACATTAAACACATAATTTCTTACCAGACTGGTGGTGACCATCTCCTCAAACCATTTGGACTGAGACTGATTATAAAGGTCGACACATCGCATCAGATCGTCTCCTGTTAGAGAGCACAAAGAGAATACAATGAGACTTTTTAAAGTGGAAATATACAGTAGGACCACATTCGACCTGACAAAAGAGCTCTCACAATGTGTAGTGCAGGATTCCTCCACTAGGTGGTGCAACTGCCCCAATATTTACTCACAGCTGATGCATTACCGCAACACTCATGAACAGTATTTGCTCTTCCTCACTCAGCTGATGTGATTATCCCAAACGGTGCAGACAATCTGGACTGATAATAGATTCCATTATGATACCATAAGCAATGATGAAAGGAAGGGTCTAATGTCACTGCCTGCATCCTGCTGACAACACAACCACTAATCATCAATGTGATTAAATCAGGGAGGAAATGATGCTGATCATTCTGTTCTTCAGCAGATGATTCGCAATCTTCTGCTGTCAACGTCTACTGATATATCTGATATTTTATTCACATTAATATTGTAGTGAATGTGTTAATGTGAAATAGCTCACAGCCAGTGTAAGTGTGTTGAGTCTGGGGACGAAAAAGGGTCCTTCAGGTCCACAGAATAATGATCTGAAGTTTCACTGTTCCAGTTCCAGGACAGGCGCTTATATAATTCTCTGCTAAGTCATGTCTGGTGGTAAATGAGGAAGGCTCACAGTTTGTAGCCCAGGTGCTGGTTTCTCCATCATCAGCACAATGGTCTGGGATTGAACTAAGAAGGAAAACAACAGCTTTTTTTTTTTTTTTTTTTTTTTTTACATAGCGAGCTACATAACTACATTCATGAAAAAGGCCACAAATATGGTGTACAGCTGTACAGAAACAACAACTTTTAAATTGGACTATTTCTTCGGTTGTCACAGAAAGCATTAAAGCCGCAGTGGGTAGAAATGGAGTATGATTATCCATCCATCCATCCTCAACCTCAACCGCGGGCTGGAGCCGATCCCAGCTGACTTTGGGCGTAGGCGAGGTACATCCTGGACAGGTCGCCAGTCCATCACAGGGCAGAGACAGACAGCCACTCACGCTCACATCCTACGGGTCATCAATTAACCTAAACTGCATGTTTCTGGACTGTGGGAGGGAGAACATGCAAACTCCACACAGAAGAGTCCCAAGCCAGCTTCGAACCTGCGACCCTCTTGATGTGAGGCGAGAGTGTTGACTACCACCGTGCAGCCCGCAAATATGATTAAAAAAAAGTTATTTTTATAAAACAGACACTATAACCTGATAATAGTGCATGAGCAAGGTAATCTGGAAATAAAAATCATGTTCCTCTGTGTCCTCCAGTGCTCCTAATTGATTCTGCAAGATTTCACAGACCAGAAGAAAACAACCAATCAGAGCTGATCTGGAGTCTGCCATGCAGCTGCTATCTATGAGCAGCTGCCAGTCACTCACAAACTCTGATCAAATGGTCAAACTAGGCAGCGCTGATCAAATATGAAATCAATATTCTGTTACTGGAATGACTATTTCTCTCCTCACGTTTTCAGAATCATCTTGTACTTACTGTTTAGCTGTAAAATGAGAAAGTTTTATGGCCCGGCAGCCATATTGAGATCTGTTGAGTAAATACCAAGCACCGCCCACCAGCCAGAGCACACCCAATGGGAGAAACACTCTCTCTGAAATGATCTGTGATTGGTCAAAATCTCCATAGATTATTTAAAACCTGAAAACAGAGACATGAGGAGGTGCAGCAGTCTAGTTTTCTACATACCTACATTATATATTTAACCCCTTAACATCTGGTTTTCCACACTTAATTTCATCTTAAACCTTTTCACAGCTACTTTTTTGACACTGACATATGCGAGTGCCCTACTAGAATAAATCTGAACAATGTTTGGTCAAACAGCATGAGTTTATCATGACAGACCTACTGGCGGGTCTGTTTAAAGGAACAGATCTATTCAAATTGATTTTTATGAGGATGGCGTGTACAAGCACATTGGAAAGCTGTTCATTTTTCATTCATGGTTTGCTGCTGCAGCACAGTTTTCGGTAAACAGGGTCCTCAGGTCAACTCAGAATGTGCTTCTATAAATAGAAAGTGAAGAAAAACAGCAAGAAAATGCAAAAGAGCTGCTGTTTATGCTGTAAATAAGCATGTCACGCCAGCCCTCCAATCCTGACAAAAACTAAATGAATACCAATAAATTCCCTTCTTTTAAAATAAAAAAACAAAAGTAATGAGCTCCATAAAAAGGTGATCATGACCTTAGGTGGTTGATGTAAAAACATTAGGAAATCCCTGGCATAGGAGAGAAAAATGAGTGAATGCTGTGTGTAGTCCAATACAGCAAGAGCACTAAGCGATAATGAGTCTTTGTTATGAGCAGACAGATGCCGCGCTTTAGTTGTTTTGGCATCAGTCTCCTCTCCGCTTCCCTCACACTGTAGTCATCAGCGCTGGCAGCCAGACGATGAGCACCATCAATAACTGCTGCTGTTTTTCTCCCTGGTTGCATAAGCAGCATGGAGGAGGGATGACTGTGTGTGTTTGTGTGAAGAGAGCCCGTTTGGATGGAGGATTCGTACTTATGTGTGACAGCATGTGGTCGTGCCTGGTTGAGTCATGACATCACACTCCGGCAGAGAGTCTACATCTGTTTACTCTTAGCCAGTTACTTTCCTCAGGTCACACACCTATTAAGAACTTTTACAACCCAACTCGGCTGCTGCTAATGCTACTTTTCCACCCCGTATTTTTTCCCCCTTACACTCTAATCATGCAGACTGTTAGAAGCATATGTGTGCGTGAATGTAGCCTGATAATCAGACTGGATTGCTATTGCTTGTACATATTAGCCATTTTCTGCTGGCAGGGCAAACTTAAAATTTGTCAAATGTGGCCAAGGATTCTGAGGTCTGGAATCAGGTTAAGCTGGGCACACACTGTATGATTTTTGAAATGCCATATAACTACTAGCATGGTGGTTAAGTGGTGTAGCACTGTCACCTCACAGTGGTTCAAATCTGGCTTGGGGCTCTTCTGTGTGGAGTTGCATGTTCTCCCCATCTAAGTGTGGATGTTCGGCTTCCGGCTTCCTCCCATGGTCCAAAGGCATGCAGTTTAGCATGCGGTAGGTGTGAATGTGAGTGTGAATGGCTGTCTATGTGTCAGCCCTGTGATGGACTGGCGACCTGTCCAGGGTGTACCCAGCTTTCGCCCAATGCCAGCTGTGATTGGCTCCAGCCCCCCTGCAACCCCTAACGGGATAAGTGGTTAAAGATGTGTACCTACAACTCCTACCTACTACTTGTAGATTTTTTGTTTTTGTAAAGCCGAAGCTTATGATTTACGTATGTGCTGTGTGTCTGTGTCTGTGTACAGTCCGATCATGTAAAACAGAAAAAACACAGCCTGCCGGTCCCTGCAGACCATCCTGTCTGCTGAAAAAGGCAGTGGCGTAACATGGACTTTGGCTAGGAAGACATGGACAGTATGGCTTGTCCATTTTGCAGAGAGAATTGGAGTAAGCTAGCTCCGTTTAACTATATCTATCATACATTGTTATCTTGATAGCTACACTCTGGTAATTGTAAAAAGGAGAAAAAAAGGCCCTTACGTTGGGGTGTCAGCTTGTGCTTTAACTGTGTGAGAGCCTGTGGACAACCGACCAAAATTTCTGACATGTCAGAAATTCACCTGACTGTCCGACGGCTGGTTGGAAGGAGTTAATTGGCCCTCAGGCCCCCCTATACCCTGCATGACAACCGACGCTCAACAAATTCAGTCAATTCAGAAAATTGGGCCAGAAAAATGATAGTGTAAGCTTTAGGGTGAATGCACACTAAAAAAAAAAAAAACATCTCACCTAAAATAAGTATGGAACAAGGTCATGGAGGGCTCAGTGAACTTAAATCACATTTTCCATATCAGTTGTTATTGATATGATCTGTACATCGCAATATGAATTAAGTGACCATTCCCTTAAGATTCCCTACATAGCCTAAAAAATGACCTAGAATTATATGAACTACAGACAGAAAATCTGTTAAGTTCAAGGTTACTGTGATTGCCACTATTGTGCAGACATGAAAAATTTTCCTCAAAGGAGGCACTTGTCTCTCCTGTCTATCTATTTGACTTTTGACACCAAAGAAATAGCATGTGTTGCTAATTATTTAAGTGGAGTGTGACAGTAGCATCGGTAGAAAGCCATAAAGCAAACTGACACAGTAATGTCAGTTACACAACAACTATGTAAAGTTAAAATAAGCTAACATGCACCACCAAACTCATGAATCTAATACTGAAACTGGACTGGACTTCATGTCCCACTGGCACCTAAACAACATAGCGCCCTCTCTCTGTTTTAACCATAGACTGTATAGAGCAAGTGGACATAGTCACCGTGACGCCACCCATTGGTTTGTGGATTGTTTATATATATATATATATATATATATATATATATATATATATATATATATATATATATATGAAGAGGAAGATTGTGTTATTTCTTCTTTCAAACGTTTCACATGCATTTTAGCAAGCTGTGAAAGTGATTTAGTTCTAAAATGATATCAGATCTAGCTGTAGCAGAGCTTTTTCAGAAGTAGATTTCGATGGATTGTTCAGACAGAACAACAGAACGTTTACGAGCAGGCCGCTATGTTGTTTCCTGTTAAAAACGGCAAGCAAAGAACCAGGGACCAATCAGGTGCATTCCACGATAGGGTACGTCACCACCTGAGCGGCCAGTTGAGTGGAGCAGCGCATCCCAGAGTGTCCTCACTGGACCTGGTGGACATGTAACATTAGTGGCTGATCAAATTCAGCCAGTCCAGTGGGCTGGTGACCAGCGCTGCCGCTGGGTCTAACCTGTGTAGCAGCAACAGAAAGTTTGCTGACCCATTGAGGACTTGGGATGGTCTGGAATCAGCTGGACACCAGCCCACTGTTACCCCCACGCTACCAAAAAAAAACACATGCTGAAGAAAATCCCAGAGGAAACACTGGCGATGTATTTCATACATAAAGGAGACATTAAATTCCAGTCTAGGAGGAGGTGGGCCAATTCAGGATCAATTTTGAAACCTTTCAAATCCTGCAATCTGTTGAAAGACTGACCAAGGTTGACTCGCTTTCGTCCATGCTCCCTCACTGTCCCTTTCATCCTTTATTGTTCATGAGTCAAATCTTTCCTTTTCTCTTTGCTGATCCTGTTCCTGTATCAGCCATAACTACAAAACAAAACTAAAATTCTCAAAAGTAAATCGTCTCCTGCTTTTAACTGACTAACATAAACTCACTGCCAAACTTTGCCTGCGAAAATGTAAACATGGGCTCTTCCTGTCTGCGTTCCGTAAATTGTTTTGCTTGATTTCGCAGGAAATCAGACCCTGTGACAGGTATAAAGAATAACTATAGCCTATAGAAATGTCCCATTTCCGTGCTGATTGTGTTGGTTGCTTATGTCGGTCATAAAGAGGCATCAGTGTAAAGTTGAAACTGTTTCACAACCAGTTAAAAACTCCTTGTAGTAACTTTAAATAAAAGTGGATGGTGCAACATACCATAGCTTCCTCCGTTTTAAACATAAGCTTAATTCGGTTTGTCATATACATACAGCTACATGAAATGTGACCTCTACATGTAACCCATCTTTAGGAGCAGTGGGCTGCTGTGAAGCACCTGAGGAGTAGCTTGGGGTTTAGAGTTTCTCTCAAGGACACTTCAACATGCAGACAGCAGGAACCAGGGATTGAACCACCAATGGGGATGAAGGACAACCTGCTCTTGCCACTCCAGCCGCCCACATTTTGCAATCTCCGGCTCTCCGTTCACTTCAAGGTCAGCACTGTCAAAACGGTTTGCCATCGATCACCAGTGGAAGTAAGTACAAACTTCTTTTGTTTACATGGCTGCTAACCTGATAAGAACTCAATCACATTCTGGGTTTAACTGTACAGAAGAGTTTTACTGCAGTTTAAATGTCTTTTAAGAGCATTTCCGTGTAGAAAAACCCGAGCAAAGACATGAAAGCTTTCATCCTTTTGGCATGACAGTTCTCAAAAATAGAAATGAAAAGCACTCAACATAATTATTGTTGGACCCCCCATTTCAAGATGGTGGCAAAGACAGTGAACTATGCTTCCCAGGATCCTTATCTTCACACATGGACTCAGTCACATGATCCTTGATTACCTTGGACCCCTGACCTCAAGTGACCACTGGTCACTGTGGCCTACAACTCATTAGCGTCTATGTGTGAAGTCCATTCTGGTATAAGGCAGTCAACTCCTTTGTTTACTTCTCTTTCCTGTTCCCTGGCTCTCCTCCTCAACCCCTACTGTTGCAGGAGGCAGACTCCTGGATTTTTCTCCTCACCTACGAAGAGGGTAGGAGACTGCCGACCTGAAGAGGCCAACTTCGCAGCTGAAAGATGTCCTGGTAGGAAACAGACATCAACACAAGGAACTTCCTCTAAAGGTAGAAGATGCGAGGTCCTGCCTTTTTGACCAGTTAACTTTAAGCAACATCAAGCTACCAAGCTGAACAAGGGATCGGACCAGTTTCCCTCCAAAACGGCACAACTGGATCATCAACACAGCAAAGATTGCATCTTTGACTTGGAACCACAACGTTCTCTCGCCAGCCTTCCAAGAACTGTGTAACGTAGGCAGCCTTCCTTAACACAGCATATGGCTAGGCAAGACTATTCAAGCTGATTTCTGTGAATGTACGTATATCGATTTGGTTTATTGATATTCATTTAGTTTGACTGTTGTGATATTGTTAGTCAGGATATTTGGGTAGCTGGCTTTGCCACATTAGATATGGTAAGTTATGATACACAGACAAAGGGTCTTGCATGCCAACTAACCATCTTTTTCTTATGTGCATTATTAGACACATGCTACGACCACATGTCAAACTGTCAACTGGTGTTAAACACAAACATAAAATACAAATTCAGAGAATGTCACAGGAACCCATTTTTCCATTTTGTGTTTAGTTTAGTTTAGTTATTTAGCTAGATTAATATTGTGTTTTACACCTTTATGATCTTATAAATCTAAATGACCTTGTAAATAAATATTAATGGATTATATAGTGCATGTTGATCTTTTTGAGTAATACCAACCTCTGCTATGTCAAGAACTCCAAAATCGAATCTATTAATCTTTAATGTTTTATAATAATAATGATAATAACCAGACCAGCTCCTACTTGTGTCCTTAACATTACAAAACACTTTTGTATAAGCAGCGTATGATCAGTGTCAGCAGTCGACAGCCACTTTTGGTCCCACCATATGTCATATGAGAGTGTGCTGGGCAGGACTCTCTCCTCCCTTAAACAACAAACAATGTGAGTGAGACTGTGACCCCACGGTAACCCTGCAGTGTGACCTTTGACCCTGGCTCTGACCTGCTTGTGTGGATTTCCTGCGGGCCTTCTTGATGTCCTCTTCAATCTTGTTGCTGAGTTTTATCTCCAGTTGCTGAGTCTTCAATTCCAGCTCTTTCTGTCTGTCAGCCAGAGCTTTACGGGCCTGCCAGAGATACAGTTAAGGCCTGAAGTCAGAGAAACTCACATCTAAGAGCTGCACATATAGAAATATTTTAACTAGACACCCTCCTGTAATCCTACTTTTAATAAATGGTCTGCTTTTAAATCAGTCAGCAAATTTTTCTTCTTCCAACATATGGTGTTCTAGAAACAAACATCATTCTAATTAAAGTGATAAAAGTTTGCAGTTTACAGTCTGCTTCCATTCATCACAGTGATAATGTGGTCTACTACGCACTGTCTCAGTATGCATCCACAGCCGGTATCTTATTTCCTGTCCTGCTTGAAATGCTCAGTAATCCATCAGATGAGTTTATCAGAGAAAAACTGTTTTGTCCCAGATTTCACGTATGATGCGAGACAGATTTGCAGTTGCCTTCAGGCTTCAGCCAATTGCTTTTCATTGTATGCATGCAGAAATCAGGAAACATTCCAAAGACGGGAAACAGCCGTCTGCTTATGGAAGAGATGCGGAATTTTAATCACCAGTGAGACGATTCCTGAAATCCTGCTGCTGCCGAGAACAAGGACAGAACTGTGTTACATTAGAGCTGATGTGCTGCATGTGTTTGTGTGTACCTTCTCCACCGATGCATAGCGACCAACCAGCTGCTTCCGCAGGTCAGCGATGTGATGGTCAAACCGCTTCATGTCCTTCTTAAAGTTCTCCCTGAAGGACAGGAAAGGCTTCTCCACTTCACTCTGGAGCTGCGCAAAACAAAAACAATAATTCACGACTGACCAGCAGAAGATAATGGAAGTCTTGTCCTTTTTATTAAGTGTCTTAACTGAAGACCTCCATCCTGAGGTCTTTGAGCCATTGTAAAAAGCACAGGGTCTCCAAGAGTTTGATGTATCACTTGCTTTAGCAGCATTTTCCTCTCAAGAGCTTTATTTAATACAATTTAACAAGGCTTGCATGTACAGAACAGGAAACAACCATGTAAAGATATAGAAGGGTAATGTCTACCTGGGTCTATGATATCACAGCATTATTATATCATCATCAACTACTGTCTATGTAAAGAGGAGTAATGTCTACCTGGGTCTATGATATCACAGCATTATTACATCATCATCAACTATTGTCTATGTAAAGAGGAGTAATGTCTACCTGAGTCTATGATATCACAGCATTATTATATCATCATCAACTATTGTCTATGTAAAGAGGAGTAATGTCTACCTGAGTCTATGATATCACAGCATTATTATATCATCATCAACTATTGTCTATGTAAAGAGGAGTAATGTCTACCTGAGTCTATGATATCACAGCATTATTATATCATCATCAACTATTGTCTATGTAAAGAGGAGTAATGTCTACCTGAGTCTATGATATCACAGCATTATTATATCATCATCAACTATTGTCTATGTAAAGAGGAGTAATGTCTACCTGAGTCTATGATATCACAGCATTATTATATCATCATCAACTATTGTCTATGTAAAGAGGAGTAATGTCTACCTGAGTCTATGATATCACAGCATTATTATATCATCATCAACTATTGTCTATGTAAAGAGGAGTAATGTCTACCTGAGTCTATGATATCACAGCATTATTATATCATCATCAACTATTGTCTATGTAAAGAGGAGTAATGTCTACCTGAGTCTATGATATCACAGCATTATTATATCATCATCAACTATTGTCTATGTAAAGAGGAGTAATGTCTACCTGAGTTTATGATATCAGCATTATTATATCATCATCAACTATTGTCTATGTAAAGAGGAGTAATGTCTACCTGAGTCTATGATATCAGAGCATTATTATATCATCATCAACTATTGTCTATGGAAAGAGGAGTAATGTCTACCTGAGCTTATGATATCAGCATTATTATATCATCATCAACTATTGTCTATGTAAAGAGGAGTAATGTCTACCTGAGCTTATGATATCAGCACTAATATATCAACTATTGTTTATCTAGAGATATAGAAGATTAATGTCTACCTGAGCTTATGATATCAGCACTAATATATCAACTATTGTTTATCTAAAGATATAGAAGATTAATGTCTACCTGAGCTTATGATATCAGCACTAATATATCAACTATTGTTTATCTAAAGATATAGAAGATTAATGTCTACGTGGGTCTATGATATCAGCATTAATATATCAACTATTGTTTATCTAGAGATATAGAAGATTAATGTCTACCTGAGCTTATGATATCAGCACTAATATATCAAATATTGTTTATCTAAAGATATAGAAGATTAATGTCTACGTGGGTCTATGATATCAGCACTAATATATCAACTATTGTTTATCTAAAGATATAGAAGATTAATGTCTACGTGGGTCTATGATATCAGCATTAATATATCAACTATTGTTTAGTAAAGATATAGAGGATTAATGTCTACGTGGGTCTATGATATCAGCATTAAAACATCATCAATAACTATTGTCTATGTAAAGATATAGAGGAGTAATGGCTGCCGAGTGTTTGAATGTCATCTCTGCTCTCTCTCTCTCTCACACACACACACACACACACACACACACACACACACACACACACACACACACACACACACACACACACACACACACACACACACACACACACACACACACAAGCGTGTGCAAAGCCCCGCCCTCCATAAGACACAGAGGAAATGAGAGGAGGGTAGCACTGAGTGAACAACCTCCATTGGAGGGGGGGGGGACATCTTGTAACACTAGATCCAGCTCATCCATCAAGCTCAGACAACCAGTGGTTCTCAAACTTTTTCGTGTTCCAAGGGTCCTGAAAATGACACACATTAGGTTCATGGATGCCCAGATAAGATTTTGTTTCAGGGACCTCCATCTGAAAATACCTGGGTTGTTAGTTCTGATTAACAGAATTCTACAGTTGTCAACTACAGTTGAGAGCATTAATAAGGAAGAAGGGAAACCTATGATGAGAGTAGTCACTCTCATGACTCCATGAGTTTTCTAGGGACCTCCTGAAACTCTCTCAAGAACCCCTGGTGGTACCTGGATGACCGGTTGAGAACCACTGATGTAAATGGTAAATGGATTTATTTCATGGCTCTCCAGCCCTCTGACCACCCACTAAATGTCAGCATTCACCCACACTCATTCACACACTGATGGTAGAGGTTGACATGCAAGGAGTCAACCTGCCCATCGGGATCTAATCTAAATACTCATTCACACACTGATGGTTTAACCTTCAGGAGCAGTTTAGGGTTCAGTATCTTGCTCAAGGACACCTGACACATGGCCAGAGCTGGGATCTTCTGAGATCTTCGGATTGGTGGACAACCTGCTCTTCTTTGCATTTTGAGGCAAAAACTTCAGTATGAGTTTGTTTTTCTGACAGACTCATACTGATGCTGAAATAAAGTAGGCCAGAACTGTATTCGGTTCCTCAGCTTATCACATTTAGTTGAACAGTGTCATGTGAGGACAGCCAGTCTGCAAAAAGACAAATATATATATAAAAAAAAAATCCTCTGAAATACCATTTCTCCACATCAATATGGTGGGAGAACAAGAAGAATGATTAGGTATAGTGTACAGCTACTTTTACAGCTAATTTGGTGTCTCTCAATGATGTAGTCTATTCCCTGTCCAAAAGCATGCACAGATTGAGATTTCGGATTCCTGATAACTGAAGAAAAATTAATCTGTCAGGCAGTTTTAAGGGCCCTATTTTAATCAATCTATGGAGTATGGTCTAAAGTGCACGGAGCAAGTGCATTTAGGGGGTCTCCAGCTCCTCTTCTGTTAGTTATGCGACGCATGATCAGAGTAAAAAGTAAGGCACAAGGGCAAAGGGATTGTCTTTAGTCTCTTGATTAATCAGAGGTGTGTTTTGGGTGTAAAAGGAATTAAACCAATCAGAGTTTAAAAACCAGGTGTGCCTGCACAGTGGCACATCGCTATTTAAAAGGTGGGTTCAGCAATTTGGAGAAATAGATTTTTAGATTTTTTTTTCTGCAGTGAAAATGTTTTGAAAGGCTAAACTGCAGGATACTATTAAATAATAAAGTAGAATATTTCAAAAGATTACAACATGTGAATTTAGGAAATGATTGCATCTAACTTGTGCTATAAATTTGGACTTTTTGACTTCACAAAAAGTGAGGGAGTCACTGGAAAAGTTTGGAGCACTCGAGTTGGAAACAATCCTGTGCAGCCACCACTGGGATCTTATTCAACAAATACAAACATCAAAACAAAATTGCAACATTGATAAAGAACTCTCTGAATGAAGCTTTGGAGCTTTCAACTATTTGGTACAGTGTATGTAGGCACATCTTACTATCTGAATAATGCACCTTTGAAATAGCAGCAAAATACTGCACCAGATGTTAGAGCAGGTGTGTGCAGGTGTGGTGAACAATGGTGCGATTGTTCACTCATGAAAATAACTACTGCGTCAGTCTGAAACTAACAGTGACAGCTGTGCTGCTCGCTGGTTTGCACATGTTTAAGATGGAGCCCTAAAAGTTGAATGAAAACAGAAATCTAGACACAGATATATTAACTCTTCATGCATATAAAGTGGCGTTGAAGTAAAATTACTTCTTTTCCCAGCAGCAAATCATGAAAAAAAAAAAAATAAAATAATTTCAGTAATGGTAAAGTTACCGATCAAAAAGGGAAACCACTTTAATCCCCTCCATATATCTGATTTAATTACCCAAAAAACATAATTAGTTCCATTTCCTGTGGTGGCTTTCTGCATTATGTCATCATCCTCTCACACTGAGTTGGTTTAGAAATGAAATGGTTTGATATTTGGAGCCAAATAACAACCAGAACATTATGTATCAACATTGCTTAGCTTCCTTTTCAGCTTTCTCCTCATTTATAAAAGTAAAGGAAATGTAAATAACACAAACTATGAAATCTTACTGCTCCAAGAATGTGACAAGATAATATTATTCTTGAAATGAATAACTCGTGGGTAGCAAGCCTGCCGCTGGTTATATGATCCTAATAAGCAATCAGGATCAGTGATGAATGTCATCCACAGCTCCCGCCTGCAGCAAACTTCATTTCCACTCAAATCCTCACTTCTCCTTCAAGAACTGGGAACTGTGCTGCACATCTGTGCATCTCTGGAGGATAACATCACCAGCTCTATTTCCTCCATCAGTCCAGCTGTAATCCAGGCATCCATTTTTCATCTCTCTAAACTCCCAAGACAAACCCATCTAGCACTGTCTTTGACTTATAATCAAGAAGAAGCTGCAAACACTGTGTTCTCCAGTAAGAGGAAGTCTCAGTGTCACATGTATGAGCTTCAGCCCACAGAGCCATCAGGAAGTGATGGTTCTTTACTTTACAAGATTTTTCAACAATTCTGTATACTTTTCACACACTATACCACATGTCAAACTCAAGGCCCGCAGGCCAAATTAGGCCCGGCACCTCATTTTATGTGGCACGTGAGGGCTTGCAAAGAATACATTATTCTTATCATACTATGCTCCAGAAGTACGTGTCCATAAACTACATGCCCCACAAAGCATCTTGATTTTCTTACATGCACACTGAAGCATCTCAGTGTCACCAGTTTCCAGCTGAGGTCACAACAAAAATATGAGTAGTACCAAAATGTCCAAGAAAAGAAAAGTTGATGCAGAGGGAAAGGAAATTTAAATGAGAGACGGGAAAGCGAATACATGTTTGTGTTTAATGGAGACAAGCCGGTACGTCTTTGCTACGAGGCGATGGCAGTGCCCAAGGAATACAATTTACGGCGGCACTTCGACAACAAACACAGAGCTAAGTATGTCACACCACTGTCATCTACCACATGATCTGCTGGCACACACAGTTTATATACCAAAACCTGAACGTTAGATCAGAGCACATTTTGATCTTTCTTAATCTCATAAATTCATGGGATTTATGTTATGATAATACATAGAAGGGCTGCACGGTGGTGCAGTGGTTAGCGCTGTTGCCTCACAGCAAGAGGCTTCGCAGGTTCGATTCCGGCTTGGGACTCTTCTGTGTGGAGTTTGCATGTTTTCCCTGTGTAAGCGTGGGTTTTCTCCGGGTACTCCAGCTTCCTCCCACAGTCCAAAGACATGCTGTTTAGGTTAATTGATGACTCTAAATTGCCCGTAGGTGTGGATGTGAGTATGAATGGTTGTCTGTCTCTATGTGCCCTGCGATGGACTGGCGACCTGTTCAGGGTGAACCCGCCTTCGCACAATGCCAGCTGGGATCGGCTCCAGCCCCCCCACGACCCCTAACGGGATAAGCGGTTGACGATGAATGGATGGATAATACATAGAAATGTGTGTGTGCCCACATACTGCCGGGGGCGGCAGTAGCTCAGTCTGTAGGGAGTTGGCTTGGGAACCGGAGGGTCACCGGTTCAAGTCCCGACATGGACCAAAAACTGAGTGTGAACTGGTAGCTGGAGAGGTGCCAGTTTACCTCTTGGGCACTGCCGAGGTGCCCCTGAGCAAGGCACCAAACCCCCAACTGCTCGGGGCGCTTGTCTGGAGCAGCCCCCTCACTCTACACCTCTCCATTACTCATTTTGTGTGTTTGTGTGCATGTACCATGTATAAGTAAACAGAGTGTAAATTGAATTTCCCCACTTGGACAATAATATCTTCTTCTTCTATTTTTGTGTCTACGTGCATGGATATATATTGATGCACAAGCACGTGTTTTTGTTACTGAACTCATTTTAAATAAATTACACAATATTTCATCTTGCAATTACTATTCCTAGACTTCGACTTTGAGAGCTAAATATGAAATAAATTATTACTAAAACTACTGATAAAATGCAGAGGCAATTTGTAATATGATCAAGAGTAGGTACATTTATCTAGTCTAGTCAATTACAACCGGCCCTTTGAGGGCAACCATAATGCTGATGTGGCCCGGGATGAAACAGAGTTTGAAACCCCTGCACTAGACCGTATATTTAACTGTGGGTGTCATATTCAGTAGTTTCAGAAATGTGACTTCATGTGTAATTGTCTCTGGTAAGGAGAAAACAGCTGCTGTTAACGCCTGTATGTTAATTGTACAGTACATGAAAGTTACTGTAACAGCTTGTTCATGTATTAGGGATGTACTGGTCCACTGGATCCGAATCGGAATCTTTTCATTCATTTTTCTTCCGTTTTGCAAATTTTGTGACAAATTTAATTCATTTAAACATTAAAACATTCTCAAGAGCTGCTCCGTCGATGCAGGGAATCACCGACTTTGATGCTGTTGAGGTTTGCATGCACAAATCTCTTCTCCAGTTTATGACCTTATGAACGTCACTGTTGCAGATATTATTTAGCGTTTTCTGTGTATTGTCTTCAAGCAAACATCAGTCAGTCCAACTGCCCAATTATTAATAATAATAATTAGTAATTAATGTGGAGGAAATGTGCTTCATCACCAGAATAGGCCTGACATAGTGGTGCAGTGGTTAGCACTGTCGCCTCAAAGCAGGAAAGTTGCAGGTTCAAACCCATCACAGGGCCCTCCCACAGTCAGTTGTTGACTCTAAATGTCCCGCAGGTGTGAATGTGAGCATGAATGGTTGTCTGTGTCTATGTGTCAGCCCTGTGACGGTCTGAAGACCTGTCAAGGGTGTACCCCACCTTCACCCAGTGTCAGCTAGGATGGGATCCAGCCCCCCCGTAACCATGGATAGGATAAACAGCTACTGATAATGAATGAACAGAATTTTAGGTGTGGGCATCAAGCAGGTGACAGCTGGTTAGAGGTGGAGAAAAGTGTGTTGAATCACCTTTGAGGAGAACTTTAGGTGAACCTCAGCTTCGTCTGACAGGCTCTTCTTCAACTGGGCCCAAGCCTCCCCGAGAGTCCTGAGAACAGATAGGAAGGAGGCGGTTTAATATCTTACACAAGAAAGGACCACACACACTTTATAGAAAGACATGCACGGAGGGCAGAAAGTGTCGGGGAAAGGGGAGGGTGAATCCTAATCTCACACACACACACACACACACACACACACACACACACACACACACACACACACACACACACACACACACACA
Source organism: Pterois miles (assembly GCA_947000775.1). Classification (NCBI taxonomy): domain Eukaryota; kingdom Metazoa; phylum Chordata; class Actinopteri; order Perciformes; family Scorpaenidae; genus Pterois; species Pterois miles. The sequence goes on along the minus strand of CAMQGK010000525.1, from coordinate 3,297,979 downwards.
CACACACACACACACACACAGATGGAGTTCAGTTCAGCGGTGGAGCTGGTGCAAAAGTTCACTGATCCACCAGTAACCAGTAAATCTTGAGAGCTGAGCTTGAGGTCCACAGCCAGTTCAAAAGATGATTAGGATGTATGGGACATGACATGTGGCTCTCAGATTTCACACAGCTGGGGGCAGTAACTGTTTGTATTGTTTTGTAGATAAGACATAAAATGAAGTTAGCTGATGCACATCACCGTAATGTAAAACAAGTTGTCTTTTTGATGATAGGCCACACATTTGTTTTGGTTTGAAGAAAGTGAATGATTGCCAAATGAAAGCCTGTAAACCACTCATCCAGCAGGCACACAGTCAGAGGCTTTAGGTCCAGGACTGACGCTCTTTATGGGGAAGCGGGTTGCTTCAAAGCAACACTCTGAATGGAAGACATGTGTGGAATTCGCTCAGACTGACACCCAAAACATTCCAGACACAGTCAGAATAAAGTCTAGCACCTGCAACTCTGCCGAATCCAAAATGGCTCTAAAAGGTTTTTGCAATCAAATTTGAAATATTGTCACATCCTATGGTTGATGATTGATACATAGTGTAAACCTATGAAAAATGGCATGGATGTTTTACAGTACAGTTAGACGAAATCAAACTGCCTAGACCGATTAAAGCTGCAGTGGGTAGAAATGGAGCAAATATGATGAAAAGAAGTTATTTTTATCAACTATATCCTGACAGTAGTGCATGAGCCAGGTACTCTGAACAAATGCGTGTGCCTCTGTGTCGTCCGGTGTCCTCTGGTGTCCTCCGGTGCTCCTAATCGCATCTGCAAGATTTCACAACTGGATTAAAACAGCCAGTCACAGCTGGTGAAAAATGTGCTGGTGGCGTAGTGGTTAGCGTCGCTGCCTCTCATGCGGTTGACCCGGGTTCGAATCCCAGTGTGCGAGTGCCGAGTGCCTTATGCTAGGGGGCGGCAGTAACTCAGTCTGTAGGCTTAAGAACCGGAGGGTCACCGGTTCATGTCCCGCCATGGACCAAGAACTGAGTGTGAACTGGTAGCTGGAGAGGTACCAGTTTACTTCTTGGGCACTGCCGAGGTGCCCCTGAGCAAGGCACCAAACCCCCAACTGCTCGGGGCGCTTGTCAGGAGCAGCCCCCTCACTCTGACATCTCTACATTGTTGCATGTTTGTGCATGTGTGTGTTCGGGTCTGCATGTACCGTGTATAAGTTAACAACAGAGTGAAAAAAATTTAATTTCCCCTCGTGGGACTAATAAAGGACTATCTTCTTCTTCTTCAGCTGATCTGGAGTCTGTCATCCAGCTGCCATCTCTAAACAGCTGTCATCACTCATAAACTCTGATCCAACAATCAAACTAGTCAGCGCAGATCATATATAAATCTATATTCTGTTACTGTAATGTCTATTTCTCTCCTAAAATGTTTTCAGAAATATCTTGTAGTTACTGTTTAGCTGTAAAATGAGAAAGTTTGTGACCCGGCAGCCATGGTGAGATCTGCTGAAGAAGCACAGCCAATAGGAATATGTTCTCTCTGAAATGACCTGTGATTGGCCAAAGTCTCCCGTCACAGGCTTAAAAGATTTTATAAAGCCTGAAAGTCATAAGGAGGTGCAGAAGTTTAGTTTTCTCTCAGAACACATGAATTACAATATGCTGGAGTGTTATCATGGCATTTTTGCCCAATAATGCCTAAAATATACAGCCTTCTGAAGGTTTATTTTAAATGTGAGGAGGCCGCACAACCCTGGTGTGAATGCAGCAGAGACAGCTCTGCTCTGTTTGGGATTGTCTCTGTTCTCCAGGATGCTTCCCACTGAAAAGCTTGGGAAGCGGCTGTGAGCTGCACAATGGTGGGATTTATGCCTTATCAGAGGTAGAGGAAGTTTTCCACTTCCGATGAAGAGCAACGCACAACCGCTTCTCTAAACTTTGTCTCATCCAGAGTCCCAGACAGAGTTTTGTGTCTGGCACAGTCTGAATAACATCGTGCACAGCACAATATAGGGCAGATGGATTTTTTGACTTTACGCTCAACAAACCCATTCGCATCTGTCATATACAGCTGAAAAGTAGCTAAAGGGGGGCTTGTACTCATCCATATATAGCCAAATTATGCCTTGGTCAGAGGCCAAAGGGCATGACAAAATGACAATATTTGACCACTTGAATAGGCTGCACACCTTGCACCCTTTATTGGCCGAGGGCAACACACCACATGGGGCCCAAAGGCTGCTGGCTGAAGCCCAGTAGTGTCTAGAGTAAAGCAAAATAAGTAGAAAAGAGAAGATTCAGGCAGAGGGCTGGACCACACCACCACATACCACTTGTGATGATTGAGAGGGATTATTTTAGTAGCTAGAGTCTATACATTGTTTTTCAGGAAAATGTTGCACATTATACTTTTAAAGAAGAAAAGTTGATCAACAGGAGAATGAATAGTAATACAGAATGACTGAGACCTTACTGCATTGTTTTCCATTATTGTTGGAGCCAAAAATGATGCCTGGCACATACCGAGGATGTAGTGTAATTCACTGTTATGAACACTGGGGTCCTTGTGTTACTTGCCTGACCCAGCCATGGATATATATGGTGCTGATAACTTGTTTACTGTGTTATGTGGTTTTGCTTGTTTTTCTGGGAAATTGGATTTCTGCATTATGGCACCATCATGAATAAATTGACTATTATGCCGAAAGCAAGGAGCAAAGATCGATTTTGTTCAACACAACACGCAGCAAGAGGTAACATCAACAGCAAAGTGCATCAGCCCAGGATGACCTTAAAGTAAAACATTTAGCTTCTACAATTATATTTCTATACTGTGAATTGGCATCTGGTGCCTAAATTTAGTGTAAAATCATGTAAAACATAAATTGGTGCTTAAAAATGCACCAGAATGCAAGAAATGAAGTATTTGATGTTGATCATTTCCTGGACTAAATATGTCCCCACCAATGTTGGGACAAAACCTAACCCTGCCACTCTAATTAATATTCACTTTTTTTTTTTGTCATTCAGTAAATGACATCTGTCATGTCCCTACAGTCTCACAGTCCCCAGTGAAAGACAATCACTTGTAAAAAAAATAAAATGTGGTTTGAAAAGGGGAAATGAATCTCCTGCATTCAACAGAAATGATACAACGCATCATTTCTGTTGGTAGCATTAAAAATGGTCACATGCCTCACGGCCACATCTCTACCAAACAAATGGTAAATTCAGGAATAAATAGACGGCTGGTTCTGGGCTGTGGCCGGTCCGATGGCAGGACCAGCGGGACTGACCAACAAAACAGTGATTGTCCTGTCTGACAACAGAGCTGGGCTGAGGGAGAGAATAATGAAAGTATTGTGCTGCACTTTTCTGGGTGTGGGCAGACTGAGCCGGATGGCATAATCTGGATTCTATATGGGACAGTTCTATCCCACTCTAGTCCTCTATTACATGCTAATATGAAGAGGGAGTATTTTATATGCATGTTAACAGTGCAGGGGAGGGTAAGCCTAGCTACAGCTTGTATGCACACTGTCTCATTTGCAGCAGTTCGCCCACATTCAGTCTGACAGGAATGTTTAGAATAATGAAACACAAACTAATCACATGAAGTGAAAGTGAGCTTACATTTACGTTTTTCTGAAACATATATTTCTCCATGTAGAAATAAACAAAAGTAAACTTAATTTACAAATGATTGGCAGGTAACTTTAATATATCACTTAGCCTGTTGAAGCTGATGCTACACACTCACTGTGTCCTTGTGGAATCTCTTAATAAAGATGAGTTTAATAACGACGCCGTAGGTGGCAGCATCCGTACAAATCACAGCTTCTTCTCTTTGAGGCTGTCTTTAGCCGGCCATGCCCCTCTCATCTTCCTGTGAGCTTACTTTCCATGTTCCTGCCTCCCTTCGGAGAATCAGACAAAGACTTGCCCTCAGCATGATGTCCCTCTGCTGTCAGACTAGAGAAAAGGGGAGTGGTAACAAACCCTTTCTCCCCTACAGGGTTTCCCTTCATTCCCTTTGCCCTACAAACCCCAGCATACGCAACTAAATATCTGCCTCCTCAAATCTCACTGCACTCATCTTCTTCTGCTCCTCTTCTCTCTGTTAATAGCTGATGTATACTGCAGGACAAAGCATCTAGTAATTTACAGAAAGGCCGTACTGTTTCACAGCATCACTGACAGGGCCTCCGGACCCACACAGGATGTCTCGCCTGGTTGGCTAGTTGACTGGCTAAATCACTGAGGAGCTCTCTGTCCGACTGGCTAATTGACTGACTAATTCGACTTCAGTGCTTATGTCCACCTACCAAAATCACTCCGAACAGACAATGCTAACAGTAACATTGTTTGAGATGAACAACCCGAGTCCGGCAAACTTGCAGTAGCACTCCTGGGGCCCTATCTTATACCTGGCGCAGCGCAACTGTCATTGCAACCGTAACAGTTATCATTTTCACGCCCAGCGGCCACATTGTGTAACTAGCAAATGTCCTTGTTATGAGGTGTGGAGAGGTGCTTTTCTGGTGCTTTGCTATCGTGAGGCAGCAGAAAGCATTGACCAATAAAAACGTGGTTTCCAGTCTAACAAAGTATTTTTCTGCTATTTAAAAGGTCCATTGTTCAGATAGTCATGGTCAGGCCACACAGGGAACATCAGCAGCATGTGGAGGCTGTGGAACCTGTTGTTTTTTTATTTCGCTGTCCATTTTAACAGGTTAGAGCCGAGAACTCGAATCTCTAGAAGAGATGCAGCTGACATGCAACCATACCTCAGCCGTGCTGCTCACACGGGCTGTGTGGCTGCTCTAACCTGTTAACACCTGTTAAATTTAAAATCAACAGGTTCTACAGCCTTCACATGCTGCTGATGTTCCCTGTGGTTATAGTGTCGGCACTAGAAAGCAGTTTTTATTGATTTTAAGCACTCCTTTGGTCACTGGTGTGACCGTTGTGACCAGAGAGATCACGGTGCATACACGCCCCCTGTGGCATCTCCTCACCCTGAATGGTAGCGTTTTGAGGCTGATGGATCAGCACATCATGCGCCGGCTCTCCAGCAGGCTGCGAACCTGTGTGTAAAGCATCTCTGGAGGATCTCTGTTTCCTCAGCAGAAAAGCACTCGCTTCTTTGCTGAATCCGTTTTTTAAATAGCAATGTGAAGGCACACCTGGCTTTTAAAGGGAATGGGAGGTGCACTTGCACCATGCACTTTAGACCATGCACTGTTGATCATTTAAGTAGGGCCCTGAAGCTATTAACCTAGAGGTGGCAACCAATCGACTGTAAAGGTTCTGCAGACACAACAAGCATATCTGCACATTATTTAGGCAGTTTTATTACTCTGATCTAGTTGTGCTTTTGCTTTTATGATACTTGCATGTTTTGTTCAGCAAGATAATCTTCAGAAATAAACACCACTTTATAATTTTTGAAGTTGCAATCACCAGAACTAAAAAGCTAATGTTAGGCTATAAAGAAACTACACCACGGTCATGTGAACGTGAATACAAACAGCGAGGCTGTAAAGGAAGATGAGTCAGCGTGGTGATGTTTAGTAGCAACCTCCTTCTTAAAGACATATAAAGACTAAACATATACAGACATATAAAGCCAAAACATTAAAATCTCTTTAGCTTGTGCTAGCCACAGACCTTATTTCAGACATCTAACTAAAAACCCACTGAGTTACAGATGAGGGAACAGGAGGTGCTAAAATACTAATTCATGTCTGGGAGTTAGGACTCATTCCAACAGCACTCTGTTGTTCAGCTAAAGCTACACAGGGTCAGTTTAAATGGAGAGAAGCAGCTACATCTGTTGAAAGTGCTGCTGTACACTGGCACTGGGATTGCAACTACCTTTGTAAATAGTTTCTATGACTGATCCATCATTCAACTATATTTCCAGATGAATTGTTTAATTGATAAAATGTACCAAAATAAGCAGAAAATTGAGAAAAACATTCAATTTACAATGATACAACACACAGAAAAACAGTTCTCACATTTGAGAAGCTGGAACCAGTGAATGTTTGACATTTTTGCTTGTTAAAGTAGTAATATTTCTTTTCAGCCATGCATATACAGTATTTCCCATATTGTCAATCATCTGATACTGAATATTTAAAGCTTCATAGATATTGTTTAGCAGCTGACGCTGACTTTTGACCTTCTTGGAAGTAAATATGCCCTCTATGGTGCAATAAAGTATTCATATTATTACAAAATATACTGTGGAGGCCGAAGTACAAAAAACACATAATATACAGCCTCCTCATCTCCAAAGAGGCTGCACAGTAGAAAGACTTCTTTTCCAAGCGTTGACGTGTCATGTTTTTTTATTCCTGAATATTGATTCACAGTGTCTAGTCTGGCCATGTGTGTGACAAGCTATTCTATGATGACAGTGTTTGTGTCTTTCTACTTCACTCACCCTTCTTCCTGGCTCGCTAGAGGGATCTGGGAGAGCTTGGAGAGATTCTTGGCGTACTCCTCTTCTATCTTTATCCTGAGAGGGAAGTAGAGAGTTTCATTACCACACAGCCTTTACGAAATCAGACTGTTTCCATGTGCGTTTCCTGTGTTGTGCAACACAGTGATGTACATGAATGAGCACAAAAAAGGGGAAATGGTTTGTTTTATTGACAACTGTATGGTTGTCATGGTAACATGAGGATGAAGTGAGAAAACAAGAAAAAGGCTGTTGAAAATGTGGATACCTTTCTCGTATGAACTCTGCCATCTCTTTCTGCATTTGTTTCCCCTTCAGCTGTTTTTGCAGCAACACCTCAAATCCTGTGATGCAGCCGTTGCCCTGGGGATCCTTCTTATCAGTCTACGAAATAAACGCAGAGCAAGCACACGAGAAATGCATTGACCAAACAAACACTTACAGTAGCAACAAACATGAGAACTTGCCACCTTGACCAAATAAACCGCCTGCTGCATGCTGGGAGAGGAGTAATGGAGCAACAGCAGAGGCATTAACACACACAATCAGCACATGTATGACTGAATAATGTCAATGTATCCTACTTCATACATTTAAAAGTCCATATAAAATTCATATTGAAAATTAGAACAATTCACTGATTTGTTTTAGTATTGGTCAAAAAGTCAGCATCAGTCAGTCTCCATCCAGTTACATGCAGCAAGTTCAGTCATCAGATTTAACCCTACACCTGACCTTATTTTGTAAAGCTGCACTCATCAATGTTTTTATATCAACAATGGATAAAATGAATATGTTTAATATGAGAGGTCTTCTTGTAGAGACAAATTTAGATAGAAGTGCCACTTGCAGTGCTGCGGGTACAGAGCTTTAGACAGAGCAGACCAAAAACACTGACACTTATGATAACGATAATGCACTTGGTGTGCCTAGTCTGTAGATATGTAGCCTATAGATAATGAAATACTGCTGTAATACAACAGAGCACAGAGGCCGTTTCCCTACTGTGAGGCAGACAAGCACTTGCGTCTGTCTGTCTATTCACCTGAAGAGCTCGGTGAGACCCTGTGGATCCCAGCGGGACGAGTCGGCAGTCCTTAATGTGGACTAGGACACATTCTCTACACGCTGCTAAAAGAATGTGACCATACGTGGCCCAGACCACCTCTGAAAGTGGTCTGGCTGATCCAATCTCAATGCATCCTTAATGTGTCTTGAGTGTGTTCAAACCTGTACTTAGAGCTGTCCGCTTGTGATCGAAACACTGAGGACTCATACAGGGCCTAAATGAACGTGGTCCAGCAGCAGCTTTCTGTTCACTACCTGCCCTGCCACTTGCAGAAATGTGTCACAAGTGAACGCTAATGTTCAGTGTCTGGAAATGACTTTTCATGTTACATTAGCTGCAACGACATTCGAAGGTGATAATAAATCACTGTTGTGTTTTCAATTTGTTCCGCTGCCCCCAAGCAGACAGAAATACGAACTAATTCAGCTCAAGTTGGTCCTTACAGTGCATATGTTTCTACATTTCATTGCTCACGTAGAATCCTAAAAACAACTTTGTGTCTGTACCAGTTTTAGTCAGTTTTGATGCGCAAAGGCAACAGTAAACTGGTTGAAGTGAAGTGCATGTAAACTGATTCTACGTCAAAGTCCTGAGAACAGAGGCCAATAGCAGGAGGTTTGAGGGTGACTGAGCTGCCACTCCCTGGCTCTGGTGTCCACTTTCCCGACTCGCTCTTTCTTTCCACTGTGTTGTCACCACTGTCTGCATGACTACAGTGTGTTAGCCCCACACACCACACCTGGTAGAGATTACACTGTAGGGGTGGAGGATGTCCAAACAGAGCAGCAGAGGCCAGCTGGATCACTCCATGTAATGTATTAAGACCTGATTCTCAGCATGCAGCACAGGCAGTATGAGATCAATATGGAGTCATGTTGAAAGATGAAAAGGATCCGGTGTTGTTTTCATTCATATAGACTCTCAGGATGTTCATTTAGTGATTTACTGGGGAGAGCAGCAATGTCAGCACTAGCAGAATCACGTTTTGGAAGGACTGTTCTCTTTCTTTGGTTGCTAGTTATTGTAATTCATGAACGTTCTTGAAAAGTCTCCTCAAATAGCTCTCTTCCTTCTTCCTCTTTCCTCTGTTTCATCACCTTCCTGGTTCTGGAAGTTCTTGTTCCGAAATACGTCATAAACTAAAACATGACCTTGTTACATCCAGAATCTTAGCAGCTGGTGAAGAACTGTAATGTTTCACCTTTTAAAACCAATGCTGCTGCTACTTAGCATGCATTATATCATTTTTAAAGCGTGCCATATAATGTTATTTAGAAATGTCAAATATTTCTGTACCTGAAAGTTTATAAAAAACCTTTTTCTCTGTGAATAACTGGACAATATTAGCTGATAATGTATCTGAATTGAAATAGGCTCATGTTGGTGTTCCAAGGACATAAAAACTTTGTCATGGGGCATTTTACACATTAGTACTGTCCACAAACAAAAATAAGATTTTTTTTATGTATCTGGTCACTTTTATATTTCCATAGGTGATGACTCTGCACTGAGTTTTTGAGTTCTTGTAAAAGTCAACTAGAACTTGAGCATTAGTTTTATTGTTCATTCATTTGTAGAACAGGTCTTTAATAATACTAAATGACTGATTTAGTATACATTGGGAAATACATGTGTAGCACATCCTCTATGGGTCTTATCTTGCTTAAGGTGATGGAAGGAAGTATACTGTAATCAGTCAGTGGTCACTCCTTATATAACACATTAGTTTAATCTACCAGTAAATTACGATTTTGGGCACTTATGACATTTTACATCATCACTGACAGGCTGCTTGACTGTCATAATACTACAGAATAGCATTATGAAACAGCAGAAAGTGTATGGTTGGCTCCTGTGGGAACTTTTGAAGGCACTATATAGTGCATAAATTTCACAGTCTAATAAAATGATGAACAGTGAACACAGTACACTATGTAGTAGATAGGGAGTGACTGGGAGAGAGAGTTTGGGAATTAGCTGTGGTGTCATAATTTAGTGGTGTGGACATTTGGGACTCTTCTGTTTGGAGTTTGCATGTTCTCCCCATGTAAGCATGCGTTTTCTCCGGGCACTCCGGCTTCCTCCCACAGTCCAAAGACGTGCAATTTAGGTTGATTGATGACTCTAAATTGCCCGTAGGTGTGGATGTGAGTGTGAATGGTTGTCTGTCTCTATGTTGTCTGTCTCTATGTGCCCTGCGATGGACTGGCGACTTGTCCAGGGTGAACCCCGCCTTCGACCAATGCCAGCTGGGATCGACTCCAGCCCCCCCGCGACCCCTAACAGGATAAGCGGTTGACGATGGATGGATTTTATGATATCCTAAACTATCTGAAAATGTTCCAGTGGATGTACAGACGTACAAATCTATAGACTCTTAAAAAATAAAGTAAGGGATGCCACTTAAATACTGTGGTGACTTTACCCAGAAGAAGTCACAGTAGCTCCATTCGTTTGGTTTCAACAGCTGTTGCTCCGGCATGCATGCAAGGGATGGGAACGTCACACAGTTAATCTGAGAGAGAGAAAGAAAGATAGGGAGAGAGGGAGAGGGACAGAGAGAGAGAGAGAGAGAGAGAGATAGAAAGACAGGGAGAGTTTAATTGGTTAATAGTATCATGAGAATTTTGCGTTGATGCCACTATTGTCCAGCAGCACTGTTAGTGCTCCATGTGTTGACAGGGAGTTTATAGAAACACACATGCAGACTTCTGTATGATATTCAGTGTAGTCTGCACTCTGTTGCTTTGGCAACACTCTCATCTCAGCAGCTCCAAGAACACGCTAAAGTAAAAGAGACATTTCCAATCGACACAGCATTGTTGATTCACTTTTCTCTGTCCGCCCCGTCCTTGGGGACACTTGTCAATGCAGAGCCTTTGTGGTTCTCAGCTTTTTAGGTTCAGCGTTTAGTTTCTACCACAATAATCTGAACTTCTACTTTGGCCCAGCAATCAGCAAAATGGATTCCCAAAGATTGCCTTTAATTATTTTGGTGCAGTTAATTGTCTACTGGCTCCGCCAGCAGCAGTGATGATGACTCTGTTGGCTGCAGGGCTCCCTGATGTGAGCTGCTCGGTTCTGCTCTGGGGTTACACTCAATAGGACTGTACGCAATGGCTGTCACTCTAGTACTCTGTGCTCAGGCGCCGGGTGCAGTGCTTTTATATTTTTCCTTTCATTTAAACCTCTAGGGTGGTAGGTAAGGTGGAAGACAATCAGCTCTTTATGAAATGCAATCACACAGGATAATACTCTGGAATCACACCTGCTTCACACACAAATGCACAAGGTTAGGGTTGACAAGCCATCACTTCCAGGCTTAATAGAATAAAAACTCTGGTTTGCTATGAAAATTCAGAAATTGCTCTGCAGATTTTTTGCCTGCCAATTCAATTTGTCATGTCAAGGAAAGAAAGGAAAGAAACAAACAAAAGGAAAGACTCAACAAATCTCAAAAAGAAAATAAAGATAAAAACGCTGGGTTCAGTGAAGAGTCCAGAGCAAACAAAAGGAGCTTTATCTTCTCTCACATTCATTCCAATTAACCTCAGGAGGTACACAGCCTGCAGCGAGGATGTACTGTTTCTATTTAAAAACGTCAGTGGCACCAGAGAGCACCCTTGTCTAATGCCAAAGCCTCGTCTTTCAGAGCAAATTGACCAATATGGCACTGCTGATGACTTTTGCAGAGCCAATATTCAGACTGAAATACAGAAAGAAGAAAAGGACCTATAATTCAACCATATCTTGGCTTATGAAGCTTATAATTAGTTTGAGGGAGTGGCTTCCTATTTAATTACCACTAAGGTCCAGAGGTTGACAGCTAGAAGGGCTTTAAACTGACCCCCACTTCCTTTGGTGAGGTCTCCAATAAAGGGCATAGTTTGTTTGTATTCACACACACACACTGGTTCCGGCACTTTCTTTCCTGACCTCCAGTAACCTTGACTAATTGACCATCCACTAAACCCCTCCTCTGAGCTTCTCCTCAATCTTAGCTTAATTCTTTTAACAAGAGGGCAGGCCTGCCATGCTTTGGGTTTCTTCACGTGTTGTTTGCCCAAGTACTGCTAACTAGCTCGTAGCTAACCTGTGTTATAAGAATGCTTCTCCATGACTTTCTGTCAGGAATATGTCCTGTAACTTTAGCCTAACACTTATTTTTAAGACCCTTTAAAAGGGTTCTCATTGTAAGACAATTAGCCGAAGACCGTTTTCACCCAACTCAGATACCCCCTTTACACCTGGCATTAAAATGTGTTTTGTGTCATCGGATTGCAATCAGATATTGACCACATGAAAGTACAGCTGTTAATGCATCCGAAACGTACTGAGGACGGATTGTGATTCGATTGGCCGAACCACCTGCATAGGTGGTGAAGGACGTGTTGTGACCACATTGAACACGAGTGTAAATGCAATAGCATGTTAATGCCAGGGTGAGTAAAGGGGGTCAGAATTAACGTTAGCTTGTTAAAGCTGATCAAATCTGGGAGTGAATGTTGTTTTCAGCGAGATCAACAGTTGTGTCTGAAAATCAAATTAATGTGCTACTGTAATCATTATATTATAAAGTGCATGTGCAAAGCCAGCCAAGAGTCACATGACCCCTTCAAGTCGTGCCCTTTAACATACAGTATGAGTAGCAAGAGTAGCTCTCCTTACCTCTCCTTCTCTTGTTTTCTGTGATCAATAGCAACACCCTGGTTGCTATGGAAGTGATACATGCCATCCGTTCAGTAAGAACAGAAATCTTAAGAAAATAAAAGTCAGAAAGAAATCCATAATGTCACAATAGCATGTCTGTGATCACAATAGTGAGCGTAAGGCCCGACGGGATGCAACAACCTGACAATAGAGCATCTGGATGCTGAATAGGATGATGTCACTGTGTATCTGTAAACAAGCATCACTTCTCACAGGAGTGACTGAGTAGGAGATATAGAAAGAGCAATGCTGGAGGGAAAATTAAACTAATTTGCAGCAAATACAAAGTTTGTATATTGTCCAATGTGTTAAATATGTGCATTAATGTATTTAATGCCCACAGCTGATGCAGCGAACATTCTACACTCTGTTCTGCATTTTCCTTTTCAAACTTGAGGGGAGGAGGGATACTCATGCTCTCCTCTGCTGGTCTCAAATATGGTCCTTCAGGGCTACTGTAGAGCGCCACGGTGAGTTCATGGTCAGTTAAGAGTTGCCGTTAGTTGCCCCACTCACCGTGACTGTGGTCTCCTTGTTCTGTTTCCTGGTGGGCGACGTTGATCCTGGGCTCTGCGGAGAGAAGAAGGACGCTCCGTCAAAACCTCCGTCCTCCGTGTCAGACATGACCGCTCAACATACGCACACAAACACAGTTGTTTTCCTGGCGAGTGCTGTTAGCGTCTGTCTGGTGCTCTCTTTGCTGCTGCTGCTGCTGCTGGTGTGTATGTTTGTGTGTTTGTGTATGTGCGCAGAGTAGGGAGGATAGTTCTGCAGAGCAAAGCAAAGCATGGTCGGCTTTCTCTCTCTTTGTGTGGGAGTGTGTGTGTGTGTGTGTGTGTGTGTGTGTGTGTGTGTGTGGAATTTTTATGCTTAAAATAGAGTAATTTCCTGAGCAAACCAACACAATGAGAGCGTAAGGAGGGGACAGAAATGACGAGAAAATTATCAAAAATAAAGTGACATGAAAAATATAGGGAATTCTGCACCTCAAAAAAAAAATGAAACAGAAAAGAGAATCCTCAGTGTTTTGAATGGCGGGGTGTGTGTGCACGAGTGTACGCAAAGGAGAGAAGTGAGGAAACAGAGTGAACAAGTGGTGGGTGGGTCCTGTAGAACTGCACTCTGCTGAATTATGATCAAGGGAGCAGATACTGTAGGAGGGATTAATCAGCTCTAACTGCCATCAGCCTCTCCATTAATGTTGGGAAAGCCTGCATCATACATCATTATTATCCAACCAAGGCTTGTGTCTTATCTGCCATTTTATTTTTATGCTATGCTGAAGCTGAACTAATTAACATGTTTTATATTTACAATAGATTAAATGACTATATGTAATATGAAAAGGGGAAACCACAGAGAATCATCAGTTCCCCTCACCTGTGTGGACTGTTTTAACGTCTTATAGCCCGTAGTTTTGGTTTTATGGCCCACTGTAAAAACTGTTTTGGTTGACTCTCATGGCTCTCACTTTGTTCCCAGGAACAGCAGGAAACTAAAATAGTTTCCATAAATGGACTGTGCTCTACTTGTCCTGAGAGATAACGTAGAGACTAGCTGGTGAACACAGTGGAGCATTTAGCAGCTAAAGAGCCAGATATTTTCTCAAGAGTTGGTGGAGACCAATACAGAGCTAATAGGAGAGTGAATTTTAGACCTAAATTTGTTAGGTGGCCAGAAACACAGCTGCAAACGAATTGCTTTGTGTCTGTGCATGTAAACTATTTGCTTACATAGCCATATCACCTTTAGAGGGCCACAATGAGTAATTTCCAGCTTACTGTTCAAAAGTACCCCAAAACTGATGAAAGTGGGTGCAGGCAGAACATTTTTGGCATCACTGGGCAAAAATGTCATAATAATTTTTCAGCATATAGTAACTCAAGTGTTCTGAGAGAAAACTAGACTTCTGCACCACCTCATGGCTCTGTTTTCAGGATTTAAAATATCTAGCCCATGACGGGAGACTATAAACAATCACAAGTCGCATTCCTATTGGCTGTACTCCAACTGGTGGGCGGTGCTTGGTATTTCCTCAGCAGATCTCAACATGGCTGCCAGGTCACAAACTTTCTCATTTTACATCTAAACTAACTACAAGATATTTCTGAAAATATTTGAGAGAAAAACATTACAGTAACAGAATGCTGGTTCATGTTTGATCAGCGCTGCATAGTTTATAGATTGATCTCAGAGATGGCAGACTCCAGATCAGCTCTGATTGGTTGTTTTCCTCTGGTCTGTGAAATCTTGCAGATGCCATTGGGAGCACTGGGGGACACAGAGGAACATGTACTTTTTTCAAATTACCTGTCTGACACTACTGTCAGGATATAGTGACCATTTTATAATAAATATCTGTTTTATCATTTTGCTCCATTTCTCCCTACTGCAGCTTTAATGCAGCTATAAAATTTTTTGGTACAGACCAAAATGAATATCGCAAAACCAGCCAAAACCCAGCCAAACCTGCTAAAACCCAGCCCTAGTTAAGGGAAAGTCTACAGCCAGGGCCTGAAATTAACACCTGCTACTTGCCAAAATGCAGGTAAAATTTTGGCAGTGGGGGGTAAAATCATTCAGAACATCTGCCATCCACAACAGAAAGACATGTTTAGTAAGGTTACGTATGATTGGATAGAGCTACATGTTTGAAAGTTACCCACAACTGCTATGTAAAGACAAAGCTGTAGGCTGGGGAACCTCTGACTGATGGTTGAGTGTCTGGTCTCCAGTCTGACTGTAAATTAAAGGCATAGCTGCCTCACAGGTGTTATCACTCATCATTTGACTGATTAGACTTCTGTCAATCAAGCTCTTCTCAGCTCTCTCTCTCTCTCTCTCTCTGTCTCCCTCCCTCTATCTCTCTCCCTCCCTCTATCTCTGTCTCTCTCTCTGTCTCCCTCCCTCTCTCTGTCTCTCTCTCTCTCTGTCTCCCTCCCTCTCTCTGTCTCTCTCTCTGTCTCCCTCACTCTCTCAGTCTCTCTCTGTGTCTCCCTCCCTCTATCTCTGTCTCTCTCCCTCTCTCTGTCTCTCTCTCTCTCTGTCTCCCTCTCTCTTTCTCTCTCTCTCTGTCTCCCTCCCTCTGTCTCTCTCTCTCTGTCTCCTTCCCTCTATCTCTGACTCTCTCTGTCTCCCTACCTCTCTCTCTCTCTGTCTCCCTCCCTCTTTCTGTCTCTCTCTGTCTCTCTCTCTCTCTGTCTCCCTCCCTTTCTCTCTGTCTCTCCCTCTCCCTGTCTTTCTCTCTCTCTGTCTCTCTCTCTGTTTCCCTCTCTCTGTCTCTCTCTGTCTCCCTCCCTCTATCTCTGACTCTCTCTCTGTCTCACTACCTCTCTCTGTCTCTCTCTCTCTGTCTCCCTCCCTTTCTCTCTGTCTCTCTCCCTCTCCCTGTCTTTCTCTCTCTCTCTCTCTCTCTCTCTCCCTCTATCTGTCTCCCTCTCTCTACCCCCCTTTCTGTGTGTCTTTCTCGCTCTCTGTGCCTCTCTTTCTCTGTCTCTCTGTCTGTCTCCATTTCTCTCTCTCTGTCTGTCTGTCTCCCTCTCTCTGTCTCTCTCTGTGCCTCCCTGTCTCCCTCTCTCTGTCTGTCTCTCTCTCTCTCTTCTTTCTCTCTCTCTCTCTCTCTCTCTCTCTCTCTCTCTCTCTCTCTCTCTCTGTCTGTCTCTCTCTCTCTCTCTCTCTCTCTCTCAGATTCTCCTGTTACTGTCATGACACCATCGAGGTTTATCAAAGTGTAAATACTGTAAATTGTGATGTGATTGTACATTGATGTAAAAAAGGAAGTGGTATGATGTTGACATGTATTAATGGAAACTTTACCCTGAGTCTGTCGGTCTGAGTTTATGCTCACTGACAAGATGTGTTGGGCTGTGGTGGTTGTGTAATGTGTTGTAGAGGAACAGGAGTGAAAATAGTCAGACAGCTTTACCTGTGGCTCTGTACTGCTCTTCCTAACCAGACTGTTGTGTGAATGCTCCACATGATGCAAGGGACTACCACCTGAGTGAAATCCATTCACTGGAGAGAAATAAGAGACAGACGGAGATATCAAGACAGGGAGAGAAAGACATTTCATTAGTTCTTTGGTGTCTACAGATGGGCTGTAAACGTGCTGATCCAGAGAGAATTCACTTATCTTTATGAGTCAAACCAAGCCAGTGCTGAACTGTCCTTTTGCTTTGCAGTTAGATAATTGTTTTTAATGGGGCAAGCACAGATAGTTAAATACAGAGATCTGGAATGAGTTGGGCTAACTATACATAAATCCATCACTAACTTTGAGTGTCAAGGTCCCTCTAGCTAGTTAATTTACTAAATTGTGTCATTGGTGGAGCAGGTTGTCCACCAATCAGAAGGTTGGTGGTTCGATCCCCGGCTGAAGGGCATCCGGCATAAAACACCAACAACAACCAAGCATGTGAATCTATGATGAGTCGCTGTGGCGACCCCTAAGGGGAGCAGCCGAAAGGAGAAGAAGAAGACCTTTGTATGTATGTGTAATTAATATACTATGTAAACAGGAAGTTGCTGTAGCAACATTTACATTAAATGTAACTGCCATGAGTTACAGTGACTGGGAAATGTTAACCTAACCTAATGATAACCTAAATAACTTTATTTGGTCATTTGATCTAATGCTAACACTATTAGCTGAATGTTTGGTTAACTCTTCCCCTCCTAAGTCCCGCCCCCTTCTGTTTTGTCCTCCAGTAACAATTGAGCAAGCTAGGACACACTCTTCGTGGACACATTACATTGTATACGTATAGTCACAGTTACAAAAAGGAACTTTTCTTTGTTGATTTTGCTGGTTATTTGATTTATTGGTAGTTCCAGGAAGTTTAAACTTGGGTGGCCAAGGGATGGCAAAGGGACGTTTAGAGGTGGCCACCAAGGATGTCGATGTGTGAATGCAGCGCCTACAAATTTTGTTGCATTAATACTCTCCTAAAATGTAAAATATAAATTAATAGGCTACATGTATAAACCTAACTGTTGATTGTCAGTCTCAGATCTTGCAGAACATTTAGGCTAACATTAACACTAACTAATAAATACAGCCTTTTTCTGAGCTCATTTACAAATGTTAATGCTCGTCCAGTGCTCTAAAACCACCAAACAAAAATGCATTATGCCAACCCTGGGTTCTATCCAACCTAGATTTGCACTGTAGATCAAAGTGAGACTGGCTTTGTTCTATCTTCCTCTAAATTAACTCAAAATGACTAATCTCAAGCATACAGTATACCTAGTATACATTATAGCATACACTGATATAATAAGACAGGATGCTTTTAGATAAAGAATTATGAATGAACAGGTTCTGACCATATTTAAGTCTGTTAAAGTCATGGACTCTGTTCTGAAGAACAAACTAAAGTAACAACCATCTTCTGGGTCCTGAGCTTTATTATAATAAATAATGATCTGACGAGGAACTAAACCTGTTCAAGTATTTGTAGTCATGGATCTATACTAGGGCTGTCAAAGTTAACGCGATAACGTGTTAACAGAAATACGTTTTACGCCACTAATTTCAGTAATGCATTAATGCAGCTTGCGTATTTGAATTAACCTCCTAAAAATCCGAAGGGCTTGCCTCTTTCAGAGGTTGTAGAGTAACTAGAAATCCTGTGAAATCCCATGCACAGTCTCCCGCTTTATGATAATCACATGCAGTTTGGGCCAAGTCATAGTCAACATTTCGTTTATACATTATTTTTTATTTAAAATATATAAGTGCACTGCAGTGCAGACACAAAATGGAGACAAACCATAAGTGTTGTTCAATAAATGTTTACTGAAGTTGTGAACTTTTATGTATCTTGTTATTATTAAGCTTTTATATTTTATCAGATGGAGGAAAACAAAAACAAAAAACGGCATCATATATTGGCCATCGCCTGTCCTGATTCTGTTAAAAAAAAAAAAAAAAAAAATGGGCATCGGCCATAAAAAAAACCCCTATCGGTCGACCTCTAATATTTACCCACTCCCATGCTGATAAGAGTATTAAATACTTGAGAAAAAAAATCTCTTTTTAAGGTAAATTTAAAATGATATATGCAGATAAAAAATAGGCAGTTAATTTGTGATTAATCCCAATTAAGTATGGACAATCATGCAATTAATCGTGATTAAATATTTCAATAGACAAACCTAATCTACACCAAGCCAGTCAAAGGGCTGATGAGGTATTTCACCAATAACAACAATAATTATAATTTTCATGAAAGCTATAGCTCTGCTATAATGAAATAAGCTTGCAAGAGACCATTAATTAGAATCACGAAGTGTTGTGTTGATTGTCATTCCAAACAAAACAGGACTGAGCAATAAATATACTGCCGGCATAACAGTCACACAGTCCATGAGTGAGAGTTAACAACACTCACTTTCATGTTCACTAGTTGGAAACTGATACATATTTGTGTTATTGAAGAGAGAAGAGTTTCCTTCCTTAAAGGAAGATGCCACAAATTCAACCACACAGGTATAACTACACATGCCGGCCAAACACCCGCCCCATACTGAGGTGAAAGCCAATGACATGGCAGAAATTTTGGGGTGGCAATGGGTTGGTCAATCATGTTGTAGGGGTTGTATCAGCCACCATGGCCAACCTTTTAAAACCATGCAGCAGGGTCTGACGGTCTGCTTCCTGCTGTCCTGGTTCTGGTTCTCCCCTGCATCCCTTCCTTCCAGTGGGCCCTGCAGTACAGCCTGGGCCTCCAGCGGTGTGGTGTCAGTGTTGGCTTCCAGCGGGAACTAGCGGAGCAGTGAGGTGAAGCAGCTGCTGCTGGGCACAGAGCTCTCCACCTCCCACCGGAGGTGCCGGAAGCCCCGATGGAGTTCTGAGCTGCAGGAGTTTCTGGTGAACCTGCCTGATTTCGTTATAGTTATTCTGCTTTGTGATGCCCCGAAGTTTGCTGAAGTATGTTTCTTTTTGTCAAGCTTGTCCAACCTAGCAACAGTAACTAAGGGGGATCGGTCAATTGACATCAGGTCAGATATGTTGATCATATTAGCTAGCTACCTCTTTTTCACCTCAAACTAACAGCTGCGTCACATATTAGCAAGCAAACGTAAGTATTGTTGCTTGGTTCAGTTACTTTGGTTACACAACAGTTACGACTTAAGTTTACAACACAATAGTTACTAGGCATATTAGGACTGGTTTGACTTTCCAATTAAAAGTCTCAGTAGGTAGATGTTTCAGCACTGAGCACTCCTTTGAGTGGGAAACATCACACAAACCTTCCTGGCTCCCTCCGTTTATCTGCCTTTAGAACAGGGCCAAAAGACAGACAGAGGAGACCTTAGTTCTGCAGTTGAGGCTACAGATAAAATTAGTCACAGGACTGCATGCATGAGCGAATACTTTGTACCACTGTGGAAATTTAGGAGAATCCACAGTCCAAAGCCTAGACATGATGGAGAGTTCAGATGGAGAGAGAGATTTGAAGTACGCTACCTGTCGGCAGGGAGTTCTTGTGTCGGAGGGAGGTCTTGGGGGTCCCGGGTGCACTGGATGGCCTCTCCCATGTCGTCTCTAATGAAGCATTAAAGCGAAGGGGGGGGGAAATGACATTAGGAGATCAGTACCAGCTGCATTTTTTTTTTTTTTTGTCATTTTGTTAACAGTGCTGCAACTATTTGTTCCAATTGGGCAACAACAAGAAGAAGTGATTCCATCTGCAGGTGCAAACGTGCCGTGTGGTGCAGTCGGCAACAAAAAGGCACAGGTTGTTCACTGTCTTACGGTAGAGCTGCTGTGATGATCAGCCTGACAATTAGCAAAATGCCAATGAGCAATACCAGAGCAAATCTCAGATATGGGTGTCAGTTCAGAGATCTGGAACAAGGCGAGAGGACATACAGTATGTGCCTTGTTATCAATGTCTGGCTTTCTAATTCATGAACTGTTTCCAACTACTCTAAAATAGGCAGCAACAGTAACTGGCTAACATTTGCATTAGCATTTTCTGCAACAGTCAAGTCTTGGTTAAATCTTGGCCAGAGCTGTAATCGTGGCACCAACTCGTCATTGTTTGTGAACTTGAGTCAATGCTATATGTTTCTCTGACATCTCTCCATTAATGCAGGTATATGGGTCCTGTTACAAAACAACAGAGTGTAAAAATTGAATAAATCGAATAAAGGAATATCTTCTTCTTCTTCTTTAGTATTGTTTTGTTTGTTCATTTGTTCGTGTTTTAATGTTTTTGTGTCGTCAGGAACGACTGCTGTTGATTTTGATTAGAATATGATATGAACTGATTTTAGGATTTTAAACTGTGCAGTCCTGGTAAATGACTTGCATTTATATAGCGCTTTTCTAGTCTTCCGACCACTCAAAGCACTTTACACTACATGTCACATTCACCCATTCACACACACATTCATAGCAGAGGCTGCTATGGTGCCAACTCTGCCCATCGGGATCTAATCTAAATTCATCTCATCTATAGACACTCTCAGTTAATGCTCCCATTGCATAACCCAGTGAAAACAGCTGGCCACCATCATGGCTAAACGCTATCTTAAAAAGACTCTGACAGTGTCCAAGTCCCAATTTTATTAGAGTTTTGTTCGCACGAGAACTCACTGGTTCAAGATGAGTCATCAAAAATTAATTTTATAGGAAAAGAAGAGGATTTTGACGTATAAAAATATCCCAAATTACTGTTATGTCACATATTTAGCATGTTACAAGAGAGAATCAACACATGATAACAGATTGGGATTTGGGAAATGTATTTTTTCATTTCACTGTGTCTTTACAATAAATGTATTTTGGGAAATGTTAACTTGATTGACAGGTGTCTCAACCATTGAGAGTTACCTGTGGTGCTTGCTAGGTCCAAGGTGCTTGTACTGTATTTGTATTCTGTGGATCCAGTATCTATAAAGAACTATACTTATCACATCATGAACAAAATTTGCAACAATCCCATAGTGGAGAGCATTAACAATGTCCTCTACAACAGCAACACGCCCCCTTCACCTCAGCCAATTGACTCTGGGTAAAATCAGATTCATTTAGCAGTTATCTGTGGTCTTTTAGAGTAATACCAACTGACTACAACCGGTCCATCTTTTAACCAAATAAAGGGAAAAATGTTTCACAAATTCCATGTGACAGGTTTGTGTTGAACTGAGCTCCATAGAGATACTTCCGCCGCCTGTCCCCATTTGACCTCTGCTTGTAAAGATGCTGAGGAACAGGGACACAAAAAGCCCGACTGACAAAGACCCTAATATAGAAGAGCTCTCTTTGATTTATGCTCCCCTGTGTCCATTCTCACCACAGCACTGAGCTAAATTAGCCCTTTACTGTCAGCATACGAAGAAAAGGCACAGACATGTAAAGAGCTCTCTTATTTCATTTGGGTCCTTTTGCCTGGCTCTGCTCTTTGGCACTACTTAGCAGAGGAGACAACTGAGCCAAGCCCATCAGCTCAAATGACACGCATGGAGGGGATAACTGGCAGCAGGCTTACGGTGAGAGGCTGTGCCTTCACATTTGATGTACAACACCAGTGCACAGCCTTTACTCATTGGCCCTAAATGCCTCTATTTCTCTCTGTTAGCTTGTCATAAACAAATCAATACTGTGAGAAATACAGGATATTAATGCAGAAATACAGCATAATCTACTTACCTCAGAGCAATTGTTTCTTATTGTGACAGTCTACATTGCCAAAAGGAAAACCCCATTTAAATATTATATTTCACATGTGGATAATACCCAGTTTGCCAGATGGAAAGTTAGGAAACTCAATTGAAATAACAAATCCCACATATTTACTATGTTTGACACCCAAGTGGAACAGGTTGAGTTTCTAGGCTCTTGAAATGCAGATTGTTTATCATTTCCTTCAAACGAGTCTTTATACTGGTGAGAGATCAGACTTGGCACCTGCCAGATTCAGAGCTCCAGATACAGTGTTACATATGCAGCAGCAGGAGTGATTCTCATCAGCCGCCTTGTCACAGACGAGCTGAAGTCTAAAAAGCTGCCAATCATTCGAAATTACCTTGATCGTCTACATTGTGGAATATACTGTAAAGCCAAGGCAGCTCAATTTTCCCACTTTACCATTTGTAGAATAGTTCATCCGCCCTTTTCAGGCCTGTAATGGATATTAATGATGTGAATTCATGATCAGTGATAGTATGTAGCATCCAATGATCCAGGCTGCATGAGGATGAGGGTCTTTTATGGAACAGAAATACACCAATTCATGCTTTTCTGACTCAACAAAGTCAATCAAAAGCACATTTGCATTCTGCACACATCACTGATTCAGACTCAGAATGTGGCAGCAACCAATAGCACCTTAATGCATGGGCTTAAGGGGCTGAAGCCCCGGGCCCCAGTACCAGGGGCCCTCATGAGACACAAGCTTAAAACAAGTTTAATATCAGGGGTTTCCCTGCCATCATACAGCTGGACAAGGTGACGCATGGCACAGAAAGGGGGTGAGAATGAGGGCGCTCTAATATATCGATACAATGTTCACGTCCTGTAAAGTCAGTATCACAGATGACAGCGAACCATCTACCAGTCGTTCTGTTAGGGCCCTATTTAACAATCTATCTGTGCATGGTGCACGTGCATTGCTATTTAAAATACGGATTTGGCAAATTGGAGAAGCGAGTCATTTTCTGAGGAAATGGAAAGTGATGAAAGTGGTGCTTGGCCAGTGGACCCTCTGCCGCCACCGTCTCGCAGTCCTCTGGCCCATCAATGACTCCACTTGATTGCATATGAACAAACGCATTTAACCGGTGCAGGTGGCAAATTCATTACACTAGGTTAAATATGATAAGCGTATTAATATATAATGAAAACTGTATCGCTTTCTGATGCAACCCATGGGGGGCTTTGACCGGCTGAGCGGAATCTGCTTTACACATGGGTTTGCAGCCGGGTGCTGCCGGAGAGGCGGTGCGTAACGCACAGATCCATCAGCCTCAAAACGCCATCATTTAGGGGGGACTAAGTAACGTCTAAACTCACACACAGATGATGAGGGATGATGAGAGGAGATGCCACAGAGCAGTATGCCATGAGGAGAAAGGCTGAAGCAGGAGTGCAGGAAATCTATGCAAGCAACAATATACAGGATAAGAGAACAAGCATACCATCTGAGCAGAAGTAGAGCACATCCAGTCATAAGCAAGGGCTGTTTGAGTATGAGGGAAAGCATTACAAAATCAGTCATTCACTCAAATTAAAAAAACAAAAAAAAAAGTTTCATAGCAGATGTGTAAGTGACTGTATGAATGATTACAAATAAATGAAAATAGTTAACAGCAGGTCTAAAAACAAAAATGCACTAGCCCCAGCTAGTCTGCCAGCCATGCCACAAGTGATGTGAGACATCCCTGATTCTGAACGGGGAGAAGGAGAAATGGCCTAGTTAGCTTTGACATTGCTATATTTTATTCATAACCATATGACACTTGGCCTTGATGCATTAGCTACCTCCTGCCTCTGATTTTTATCAGTCAAAACAGCCCATTCACACTCTGTATCATCCCAAAGAGGAAATATTGTGCTTTAGGGATCTCCTCTCAAAGCAATAAAACAATCAAGGAAAAAGCAGAAAATATGGTATTATGGAAAAAACATTGCTATGGATTCTGACATGGCTCTGAGTGGCTGGCCACATTTGAATGATAGCTGGGCAGACAGTGGCATTGCGACACAATGTAAACAAACCTCTGTTGGGACACTTACTCACCAGGCTTGGAAAGAATAAGGAGCACCATCTAAACCGAACAATGTTAACATGTGCAGGAAAGAGAGCTGAAATGAAACCACGCTGACCACACTGATTTGTCAGTGTAAACAGATGATGTAAAATGACTTAAAATCCAGCCATGCAAAATAACAAAGTATTGTGATATTGTTATGTTCATGTTTATGCTTTTCTAAACAACATTAATGAAAACCTGTTCCCACAAGATCAAGACCACCGTGGGTTAAAGGTCCCCAATTTGACAAACTGATGTCAGCCAAGTGATGGGCTACTGCACCATGATGCCAGGATGTTAAGTATGAGCACTGCCATGCCGGTAAAATTAAAGACTGGTGGGGCGGCAGTAGCTCAGTCCGTAAGGACTTGGGTTAGGATGCGGAGGACCAGGGTTCAAATCCCCCATGGACCAAGACCAACTGGTTGCTGGAGAGGTGCCAGTTTACCTCTTGGGCACTGCCGAGGTGCCCCTGAGCAAGGCACCAAACCCCCAACTGCTCTGGGCGCTTGTCAGGAGCAGCCCCCTCACTCTGACATCTCTCCATTGACATGTATATTACTGTGTGAACAACAGAGTGTAAAACTGAATTTCCCCACTGTGGGACTAATAAAGGAATATCTTTCTTTCTTTTTTTCTTTCTTTCTTTCTTTCTTTCTTTCTTTCAAATATGATTAAAAAACGTTTTTCCAAAAATTTTTTATAAAACAGTCACAATATCCTGACAGTGCATGAGACAGGTAATCTGAAAAAAAAACATGTTCCTCTGTTCGCCGGTGCTCCTAATGGCATCTGCAAGATTTCACAGACCAGAGGAAATCGACCAATCAGAGCCGAGCTGCATCCGGCCATTCTGAACTCTGACGGTCAAACTAGGCAGCACTGATGAATCAATATTCTGTTACTGTAATGTCAGTTTCTCTTCATCTTGTCATTACTGTTTAGCTTTAGCTTTAGTTTAAAATGAGAAAGTTTGTGACCTGGCAGCCATGTTGAGATCGGTTGAGGAAATACCAGGCACCGCCCACCAGCTGGAGCAACATTTACAATGTGAGGACCCCCAGGTCTTTAAAACGCGATCTGACCCCTGGTCCTCTCTGCACTTACAGTGTGATGGTCTCTGGGCCCTGTGGTGCTTAAAGCGTGAGCTGACCACTAGGGGGCCAGGCTCCTCGGTGCATATATTGGGCCAGTTGATACAAATAAACTCATATTAGTTACGAAGCTGTTCATATTAGCTGCAAACCCTGCCTCTCTTTGAGCTGTGGGGCAGGCTGCTCTTTGGCAAAGATAGGAGGGTGAGTATAATGCTTTATGTAAATATAGGTTGAAATAAAAAAGACTGAAACCTCCATGTGTAGGAGAACTACGATGGGCAATATGAAAACATGTATGGCCTTTAGAGAATAGCAGAGTCAGTGTGTAAGAGTGTGTGTGTACATGGGAAGTGAGTGGTGAAGCAAGAGAGGAAACGGCGGCGAATGTATGCAGTGGAGCAGAAGAGAGAGTTAGTTGTCAGTGAATGTTTAGTGGAAGTTCCAGTTTGTGCAGAAATAAATGCTGCAGCTCCTCCAGACGAACGGAGGTTTCCCTGCATCTTGTTTCCCGGCGGCTGAGTGAAGTGAGGTTAACTCCGGAGAGAGTAACATTATCGACTCAGCCCAAGCAGGTTTGTCTGTTCTGGGCTACTGTAAAAACATGGCAGACGACTCCATGAAGAGGTCCCGCTCCCTCTGTAGACAGCTCAATCTAAGGTAACAAAACCACAACAACTCTTACTTTCAGGTTCTTATACACTAAAGAAAACATACTTCTGAATATCATACTCCATCTCTGCTGATAGATCCCCTTAAATGTTACACACTGGTCGTTTGAACACAGAATATAAAACAAAAATGTCTATTCTGAATATTTTATATCAAAAAGAAGTTACAGGGCAGATCTGTACGCAGTAGCAGAAACAAATCTTGCCATTTAATATTAGATGGATTTCATGTCAGTTATAAACCAAATGAGAAGTTTTAATAGTTCATTATGAATCAGTCTTCATTCAGAAATACCTGGAAACTGAAGGGATTGTCTGTGTGCTGGAAATCTGCAGTGTGTGTGTGCTGAGACTATTGAGTATTTAGACTGGAGTGTTTATAGAGCAGCCCACTGGTTGGGCTGGGATGAGTGGAGAGTCTTCGGAGATGGCTGGTACAGACCACAGCACTGTACCGCTGCACCCAGCAACACAGGAAGGAAAACCTAGAAAAAAAACAAGCCCTGACACAAGGACATGCAGCCCTCACCCACGCACACCGCTCTGTTACTATGGTGATGCAGAATCACAAACACACATGCAGGACCGTATCTAATCTAGCTGAACTTTAGCATAACAAAAGGGTTCAGCAAAAATAGCAGAGATGCTATAAATACCAATAGTTTCAGGAAAAATGTTATCAGATGGGTTTGTTTGGAAACAGTTGCTGGGGTGGTGAGTTTGAGAGAACCACAGGCCTGTAGTACAGTGAGTGTGTGCTAGGGCTCAGCATTCTCTAGGCTTTCATTTAGTCATCACGCAGCGAAGACAGAAAATAAGTCCTAACACCACAGCAACAACCCTCATGAGTCAAGATACAGATGCTGCTGTAGAGTTATTAAAAATTAACACTTTTCTCTCTTAAATACTTAAATACGGACTCCTCTTTTCCAGTTTGCTCCTCTTTTTCTGACTCTGCCCCTTAGGAACGATGATGTGTTCTGCTACCAGATAAGAAAAGCCTCTGAACCATATCACATGAAGACAAAACAGATCTGTCCAGTTCCCACAGGAACAGTATGGGGAATAAGGCGGGAGAGTCTGAATCTAACTGTTAAAGCATCTAATAACGACACATTCAAAATGGTCGAGAGTCCAAAGAGGCTGGTTTGTTTCCAACATTTTGACATTAGTTCACTGAGCATCTCAGTTCATTTCTATAGAGAAGGAGAAGGAGGGGAGGAGAAGGAGGAGCGACTCCCATGGTCTCGTGGCTGGGTGGAGGCCTCGGCTAATTCTAGATCCCCTCTCATGCCACAATTTGACCACAGCAACCACTGTTTGAGACATACATGATGTGAACATCTCTGATGTGAAGCTGGTTACACTCTTAAGTAACTACTAAGCCACAATCCCAGTCTATCAGAGTCCATGACATGCACTCTATGTTACTTTAACACAGTCTATTATTAACCCACTCATACAAGTATTGCTCACAGATTTGGGAGGTGGAGATAAAGGCCTGGCGAGCATTTAAAACAGCATAATCAATTCATTCCCATGGAAGTAATGGATTAGCTCGCAGGGACAATAATAATAATAACAGTTTAACCGTTAACAATGGAACATTATAATAAATAAATAAATAAAAAATAGGGTGCGCCCATCACGTTTATTAGCACCACGCTGATGAGCACTTTTTTCTTTCCGGCATGACTCCGGTCCCAATCAAACTGAAGCATGATATGGCATGTATATGTGTTATTACACAATACACATGTGTTATTGTGCATGTTTACCTGTCAGAAAACATCAATGTCAGACACTTGCTGTTGTTAATCCAGGCAGACACACAGCTGACAGCTTGCTAAACTACATTAAATGTGTGGTGGAGACTTTTACTGGGAAAGTTTCTACATGTCACTACGTACAGCATCGTGGCTGCTACAGTAATTCTCCTGACGGTGAACTGGGGACAGTAAACGCAGCACCGTGGCTGCTAGAGTAATTCTCCTGACGGTGAACTGGGGTCAATGAACACAGCACCGTTGCTGCTACAGCAACTCCCCTGACGGTGAACTGGGGACAATGAACGCATCACCGTGGCTGCTACAGTAGCTCTCCTTATGATGAACTGGTGACAGTGAACGCAGCACCGTGGCTACTGCAGTAACTCCCCTGATGGTGAACTGGGGACAGTGAACGCAGCACCGTGGGGTGCTGATCAGTTAAGAAACTTTTTCAAATTTAGCATCTCTATATTGAATATCATGATATTGCGTTTGGGATACCATATTGATTCTCAATATCACCGTATTGATTTTAAATGAATAATTTACATGCAAAGATTAACTCCATCAATGCTCTATTTCATTTGCAAATGAAAGGATATTGGATTACAGGGGCTGTGATAAAGGCAAATGCAGATCCCACTGTTCTGACTGCATAAAAAATGTAAAACATTTACTCAGATTTGATGCATATGGTTGTGTTCTTTATACTATGACTGTTTTCTTGAAATTAGATCTATCATGATAAGTACCGCATCACCAGATTCTTGCCAATACACAGCTCTCGTGTTGCATCATTCACTTTTATTTAACCCTGCTTTGTCTAATTATAAACTGCTTCACAAGTGGGGGATAGTTTCAGATATCAGACTGGAGTCGATAGTATAATACATGTTTTGAATTAACTTAAAAGCTTCATTGAATGAATGATGCAGAAATGCAAGAGCAAAATGTCAGGTGGGAGTAAACGGCACAACACAGAGAAAATGGAAAGAAGATTGGGGATTGTGCACAAGATCCCAAAGAAATTCTGCCTAAAGAAGCTATAAGAATATGAAAATGTTTTTACATGATGCCTTTGGTCATTCTGTGTGACTGGTGAACACTGTGTTTAAGAAACCTGTACTTTCTAACCTTTACTATGTACAGAAGTCAAAGGCGCAACAAGATATTAGTATCATCAGTCGGGTTCAACAGTGAGATCACTCAGAGATTGTAAAAGCAGGCTATGTTGCTGTGTCTGTGGAACAGAGGAGGGTATTAAGCTGTCTCTATGCCACTGCAAGTGTGTGTGTGTGTTCAGGGAGACACTGAGTGGTGATTGTGTTTACAGAAACAAGGCACTATCAGCAATATCAGTTCTTCTACACCATCTGTCTCCCACTGGTACCATCACTGGCACAGAGACAGAGTGGATATTTAACTCCATTACAGGTGAGATTGCTCACATAACATTTTATGATAAACACAAGCTCCTCGACTGAACATTTTTAATGAAAAATATTGCTTTATTTTCAATTCACAGAGTAGTTGGGGAGCAAAGCAAGACATATTTTTGTGCAAAGTGACAGATTAAAAGTGGTGCACGCTTTTAATGCATGTGAATCTCTCTGTCGTGTCCCATCGGCTCGCTAATGGCTGTTTCTGTGCACTGCGGTCATTCAGCGGTTACAGCTGATAGCGCTGTGATGTCACAGAGGCGTGACACCCACCCTCTGGTTCCCCTCAGGTGAACACTGTTAACTTATCAGCACTGTCGCCATTGTTTGCATTGTTAGTGCTGTTAGCACTGTTAGCTGCAGCTGTCGCCATGTTGACGGCCACGTGGGGTGTGAGTGGTGTGACCGGTCAAAACTGAGCTGCAATATCCCTAACTGTCGATTTGACTAGTCACAACGACGTTATAGATATCTGTAATAAGAATTCTGACTAGTCACAATGTAATTACGACTAGTCAAAATGCTGTTGTTGATATCGCTAATGTTAAAATGGCTTGCCATGTTCACATGTATGGGGTTTCTCATTATAGATATCTCAATTCAGCTGCAGATAGCCGCAATATAAATTACAAATATCCGCAACTGAATTCTGACTAGTCGTAATCCCAGTTTCAGATATCCACAACTTAATTCTGGCTAGTCAGAATTCCAGTTCAAGATATCTTTAATTCCCCCTCAATTGTAGATATTTACATTGTCCTTTTTAGATATCTTAAATTCAATGTCAAAATAATGTTGTAGATATCTCAAACTGGAGTTAGGAATAATGTAAATGTAAATATATATTATGAAGTTATGGATATCTTGCAATTAATTTTGATTAGACATATCTTATTGGAGGTATCTAACTTTCATTCTGCCGGGTCAAATTGTAATTATGGATATTCTGAATTACAGTTTTGACTAGGCAAAGTGATGTTGCTGATATCTGCGATTATGTCAGAAGTAACGGCAGGAGTGGCTATTCAAACATTCTGTGGTACTGCAATCATACTGTGTCATTGATCCATAAGTGTGTCTGGAGACAATACATCTACAATATGCTGTAAATTTCTACAACTCTCTAGTGAACAAAGCTCTGGTTGGCCTCAGATTCCTGGATGATGAGCTCTTTCTATCTCATGTAATTTTCTAACTATCTGATCAACAACAGCAAAAGCTTCTGCTAACACTGTTCAGATGGCTTGTTGGGCCGATATCCAATGGGAAGCCTTGCCAAGCAACGTCATGACAACAACTCTGACTAGTCATAATGAAGTTTAGGATATCTTTAACTGTTATTTATGATAGTCAGACCTGAATTACACATATCTCTAACTGTCGTTTTGACTTGTCACAATGACGTTGTAGATACCGCTGAAGTTCATTCTGGATAGGCAAACTTTGGTTATAAATATTAAAAAGGCTTGCTATACATGAGTGAGAATTGAACTGTTGACAGAAGTGCAATCAGTTAAAATTACAGAATGGCTAAGTCGACTCAAAATTACAACACGTGAAAGCAGAAGAATATGTCTGCATTTGAATTTTGTTAAGTTTCATTTCTACTGTAAGACAGTAACTGTTGGTCTCAACAATTAACATTGTGACTAGTGAAAAATGAATTGTAGATATCTTTTATTAGGATGGTACTAGTCAAAATTACATTATGGATACGTTGGTTTGGAATTTTAACTAGTTTAAAAGCAGTTGATACCTACAATTGCTATTACCGCTACTGATTACATGTTAAAAGGGCTTGCCATAGAAGTGCACATTAGTAACATTTTGTCAAGGGGGCCCCACAGTGTTGTAGTGTTTGGCCTGATGCCTTCTGAATGACAGCTGAAAACCCATTTCTGCATCCTAGAGCCAGGTTATGTATTGTCTCTTACATAATACACATCGAATACTTGCACATTATAATGAATATTCAAGGTGCAGTTCAACATTATGGGAAATGCACTAAATTTCTATCTGAGATGTGAGATCATCAGAGTTTCACTCTGGGGGCATTACGTGACAAGGTGCTATCAGTCCAGGGTGCCTTCAATGAATTAATTGAATGAATTTTTGAATTTTTTATTCAGAGAAAATGTTTTTTTCCTGTCATGACATCAAAGTGCAGCAGCATCAGCCTCACGTATCCAGCCGGAAAGCAGACGGTCCGTGAGACAAATTATCACGGCAATAACGTAAAAAACAAAACAGAAATTCAACATTAATTCAACATTAATCTAACATAGTTTTAAAATGTTTTTCCATGTTTTCATGTATGAAAAGACCCAAAATGAACACTGTAAATTATTTATTTATTAAAAAGTGTTTGTATAGGAATGATTCTGTCCTGAGCGGTTTGATCACTATCAGCGGTTGATCACTGCATTATTGCTCTGCTGTTTATACTGGAAATGACACAAGCAGCAGGTTAAACCACTGTTCATTCAACTTGACTAGAAGTTGGTTTATTTTATTTCTAGTTAAACATTTCACTGCCTTGTATGTTCAGAACTGAAGCAGCGGGTCCTGAAGTTGCACTTTTTTTATCATTTTCAAATAAAAGGTTTTTGTATTT
Source organism: Pterois miles (assembly GCA_947000775.1). Lineage (NCBI taxonomy): Eukaryota > Metazoa > Chordata > Actinopteri > Perciformes > Scorpaenidae > Pterois > Pterois miles. Next base: position 3,266,366 of record CAMQGK010000525.1, on the reverse strand, counting down.
GCCATTAATTGTTATGTTTACTTGTTAATGTCCATAATTAATTTATCCCTGATTTCCTTACAAGAAAAACTTTGAGGACCTGACCAGTATCCAGCCTGACCTGACCAGTATCCAGCTATTTACTGTGTTTCACAGTCTCACAAAAAGTTACTGTATCAATTTCAAGTCACTGAATTGTATCGTATCGCTCTAGATGAGCCAAAAATTATCTGTGAATCATATCAGAAAGTAGAAAGTGACACGTATTGTATCATTGTGAAAACGCATCGTTACACCCCTACTAGCTTAGCATACGCTGGAAGCAGAGGAATCAGTTAGCAAGTAATTAACATTTTCTTCCCCCTCCCCCTCCCTCGGGGGGGGGGGGAGCGACCCCCCCGCGGGGGGGGGGGGGGGTGCCCCCGCCCGGGCCGCCCCCCCCCCCCGGACACAAAAAACGGGCAAAATATTAACAAAAAAACCTTCCCCCCCCCCCCCCCCCCCCCCCGGAAATTTAAGGGAATAATTTAACCAAATTTTATTTTTTTTTAAAGGGGGGGGGAAGCCGGGGACCCCGGGGAAAACCCCCCCGGGGGGAACACGCAAACCCCCCACAGAAAAGCCGCAAGCTGGAATCGAACCTGCCACCCTCTTTCTTTGAGGCGACAGCGCTAACCACTGCACCACCGTGCAGCCCCAGTAATTAGTAATTAACATGTGTCTTGTTTACTTCACCGGCACATAAACGAAAATGTAAAAACTGCACATTGTGGTTTTAGGGAGAGTTATGTTCTTGAACAAAATGAGACTGCGACATTGCTTTGACTCTTACCATTGCTTGTAGTGTTGACGTAGTATCGCCGCCCTTGTGGAGACATGTAGCATCTCCACTGAGGAGGCAGGGGGTCTCTGAGGTCCTCAACAGGGAGCTGACTCAGAGACGCTGTCCTCTGTCAAAACAGACAAAGCAAGTTTGTGTCAATAACGACAAACAGGCCATAAGTCATAAACAGATAAAAGTTGATTAAACAGAAGAACAGAAGATCAGGCTACTCAAGAGGTGAAATGTGCAGCACTCAGCTTGGGTCCAATGAGGTTCTCATTTCCTCAAGTATTTCACAACCGGCAACCAATGACATCATTGCAGAGCAGGCTGCACTACCACTGCTGCCACACAAAGAACAACACACTGCTTCGGAGACTCGGGGCTGTACAGTCAGCATATGTGCACACAACGTACAGCTGAAGCACACCAGAGAGCGTGTAGACAAACTGCACACATCTGCTACTGATTAGCAGGAAAACAACAGGCTGAGACCACTGTAACACATTGTGGGGATGCTGTTTGAGGACTTGGGAGAGCCAAATGAAATTCCATAAGTCTGGTTATCGAGGTCCATGCCAAGTCACTGAAGCATATAATGGACACAAATAACCAATCGCGAAACCCCATCTCTGAACAGCGATTGTCCAATCAGAGCTTCACAATCATAACTAAGCAGGCTTGCCAAAAACCGTTCCGAATCCAAAAGGAAGTTCTCGACTAGCCCATTCCCTATTAGGACTGTGTATTATGATACGTATCATGATACAGGGGTTAAAATTCAATATATTGTGATATATTGCAACACTGTAAGCAAAGTGATGTACTGGGATTTTTTAAATGTAATTTTAGGAAGTAAAAAGTAAAATAAGTTAACTTTTTTATGCAATTACAACAGATGGATCTGCATTTATCAGTCCCTGTAACATCAAACATCACAACTGAGCTACTCTTTGCATGTACATTATTGATTGATCAAAATATCGATAGTATCAATCAGTCTAACAATATCTCAATCAATACAGGACCATAAAACATAATATCACAATATTTTATTGGTAGTTACACCCCTACTTCCTAGTGTAGTATTTTGCCACTGTGTGGAAGCTGGTTAATGTCAGCAGTTGTGTCTTCAATAAAAAGCAAAAGTAACTTCTGTCTTTATTGTCCATCTATGAGAGCTAAGCAGTCAAACACGCAAGAATGAAATAAGAGTTGGATCATACATTTTTCCTTACCATACTTACCTGTAAGATGCTGACTTTTTGCCTGGGACATGTAGCTTCAGTATGGATATGTTAAAGAGCTAGATGCACCATGACTCAGCAAAATAAATCTCCTGCACACTGGCCTTTGGCTTGGGCTCTTCAGGTGAATGGAGGAAGGAGAATAACTCATAACTCAACTCAAACATGGGCACCATCTTGTCCAGTATTGCAAAAAATTGTTTCTCAATATCTCTTGTAATTGTTGCCCAAAGCTCATGAAATTTGACTCAGGGATTTACAATGTGTACTTCTATCAAATACCATGCTTACTTCAACAATAATCAACATCCCCAGATATGTGTTGAAGACTGTTAATTTTCTGACCATGACACAGTTTGTATCACTTTGTAAAATGTTAATGTTACATATGTTGGTTTTAGAAATAATGTATTGTGAGTTTTATGTTGTGTCTTGTATAAATGTTCCATGTTTGCCACTGATATAAAATTCTTTTTAAAAAATGTAGGATTTTTATTTTGGAGTGAATTACAATATGGGGGGAAACTATGGTGCTTGGCGGAGGTCTGCGCTCTCCGAGTGCTTTTCTAGTTTAAAATTGCATGCAATTTAGCGCAATTTATTGCCAGTTTGGTTACCTCTTTTAACACTACACCAAGAGAAAAATTATTATTATATACTTATTTCCATAAGTGTATTTTGTTAGTTACATATGTTAACATCTTAATTGGAAAACTGAGCATAATCCTACGTGTCTATTTTCTCTAACTTCTCTAAGGTGGTCTGTAGCTCTCCGTCCGCTCCGTTCTCCTTATACATCCATGGTCAGCTCCATCGAAGCCATTTCAATGCACTTAACATAAATGTCACTGTTAGTGTTTACCACTTTGGATTTAAAACGGGAGGCTGCAGGTCGCATCCTCGCAGTCCCTCCAACGTTTTCTTTTTTCTTATTTCGGCTCGCTGTGGTTCGTTTCGGTTGAAGGATACAGAAAGGCTATGACGTCACGTTACTCAGATTACAACAATAAAAGCGGGAACTTCCTTCTACCTCCACTCAAATGAAGCAAATATATCAGTTCTGGCTATAAAAAAATCAATTTCGAAATCCTAAAAAAAACTTAAAAATCACAATACATAGATGAATCCCTTAGTAGTGTGTTCTGTGCCTCTTAAAAGTCTTGGGAGGCCACTATGAAGATGGGTTTGGATCAGGCCGTGTGATGGGAAACAGGAATGCTAGTCATTATCATTACACACTGTCACACACCAGAGGGAGGAGAGAGATCAGCTCTTAGCAAACATTTCTCTGTGGGTACATACTATCTCATCACCCATTTATAGAGGTAATCAAGCAGCAGTAAGAACTGATTTCAGCACAAACTGTTCCTGGAGGTAAAAGCTGCATCACCTCAAAATTAAGTCATTTTCTGCCCTAGCTGGAAGAAGAGAAACACGAGCGCTCCATGCAGCCATGTCAACCCTGGGTGACTTATGACTGCATGTAATTACAGTCTCTGACAGCATTGCAGCGATGTTTTCCCTTTGATGGTCTCGTGGTCACTGTTATATTTGTCCTTTGTGAGCTTTGAGGAACCGATTTGCATAAATAGTCCCGTAGTTTCCAACAGCAGTGAGTAGTAATGGATGTAACAATTGATAAACTCCAAGATGCATTAAAGAAAATATGAGCTATTTCCAATCACTTCAAGGATCACATGTTGATGTACTGAAAAAGAAATGGAGAGAAAAAGGCAATATGGCTGCCAAACTATGGATCCACTGACAGCATAGCCAAGCGCTACAGTACATGAATGTGTGCAGAGTTTATTCCTCCTCAAACAACATATATACATACATTTGTGTTCACTGATCTAGTGCATAACTGAGTGAAAACAGGACGGAGCAGCCAATAGCCACGCTCCCATTAACTTGTTTTTATGCATATTTTTACATATTGCATAAAAAAATTGCTTGAAGTATTTACCTCACATGACTGGTCAGCTGTTTCTGCTGTCCTCCCCCCATATGTGGTTTGTCAGTTAGTTCGTGGTATTTTACTTTAACACAAATTAAAGTTACTACAAGGAGTTTTCCGCCTTCGACCTGCAGTCAGAGCTCTGGTGGGGGGGTGGAGAGCTCGGCACCCAGCAGCAGCGCCTCCTCCTCCAGCCAGGAGCGGAGTTTCACCTTGCTGCTCCACTGGTCCCCAACACTGACACCACCCTGCTGGAGACCCAGGCTGTACTACTGGGCCCACTGCAGGGAAGGGAGGCACGCGAGAATCACAATCAGGACAGGGTGGGACAGTATGTCAAACCCTGCTGCAGTAAAATGAGAGGTTTTCTAAAGGGATTCTAGTGCATGGAATCACTACCGCTTTTGTCCACAGGGACCGCCAAAATCAACACTAAATAAAAGTTCCTCATAGTAACTTTAGTTTAAGAATATGCACCAGCACCATATCGACTGGTGTTAACACTAGCTTGAGGGGGGCGGGTCAGACTGGATATAATGCAGTAGCCATCTTAAGGCCCCTATTATTTCAGTGCATATTGTGATTTAGGTTCCTACCAAACAAATGTGCAATTCAGCAAATTAGCACAAAGCAACTGCTACAGAGTGAACTTGGCCTTCTGGTCCGGGTGTCCGGATAGTAATGAAGTCTTGGGTGAAAGTGCCTGTCTCGTCGAATCCAGCTCTGGACCAGGACCAGTATTCTGTGTGTCATGGTTCTGGATAGCATTTTATGACAGACGTGTCCCCAACTGAAGTGAAACTACCAGGTCAAATGTGTTTATCAGATCTGGATCAGGTGTGCTTGCACCAAAAACACACTGAGGATGGATTGGAATCCGATAAGTCAAACCACCTCTGGAGGTGGTCAGGGATGCATTGTGATCACAGTGAACACAAGTAAAAATGCAAATGAGTTTTCACTCTACATACAACTACGTGGGCAGAAATACAGTTATACTAAGGCTCTCCCAAGTACTATTACCAGTACCAGTAATCAACAGCGAATAATCAAAGCTTCGGCCAGGTGTGCAGCATGCACCCGGCGCTCCTGTGTACCGCCGTGACCAGGGAGGAGATCACCATCGCTCTGTCTGTGCTCAGTGTCTCCTCGCCTCATCCCTCTTTGTGTATCAGTGTAGATGTACCTCAATGTAATGTTAGCAATGTTACCTCTTCTCCTAAATGGTGGCATTTTGAGGCTGATGTGCCTCTCCAGAGTGCTCGGCTGTAAGCCTGTGGAAATGCAGTCTTCCTGTCAGCCATCTGAGACAGAGCGATCGGTATAAATCGGATCTCAGTGTGGACACTGGAGACATGTAGGTGTAAATGTAATCAGGTTAAATCATATTTGACACAATCTGGATACAAAACACATTTTCATGCCAGGTGTAAAAGGGGTCATTACAGATGTAACTGCCACCAGGGGTTTTACATAGTTTGCGCTGGTTTTAATGGAAGTCACCTGTGTCAGTTTTTGGTTTCTTTAAGTCTCTAAGTTAGAAGAATATTTAAGAAAGCGTGGTACCTCTCAGTTTTGGAAATGTGTGTCACCATATGCTCGTTACATGCACAGTGTCTCTTCAAAATAATGAATGCTGACTGTCCCAAATTTAAAATCTTCGCTTGTCTTGCTTAACTTTTTTATTTTAAAATGTCATTTATGTTTTTTTTTAATTATTATTGGCATTTTTTGTTTTGATTTTGATGTTAAAGTTCAATTTAAATATTTTAAAAAGAGTAAAAAGTAACTTTTGGACAAAGAATAAGATTTTGCATATGGGCCCCCAAAAAGTTGGAACCAGCCCTGCTAGCTGGAACTAGCTCTGCTAGCTGGAACCAGCCCTGCTAGCTGGAACCAGCCCGGCAAGCTAGAACCAGCCCTGCTAGCTGGAACCGGCCCTGCTAGCTGGAACCAGCCCTGCTAGCTGGAACCGGCCCTGCTAGCTGGAACCGGCCCTGCTAGCTGGAACCGGCTCTGCTAGCTGGAACCGGCCCTGCTAGCTGGAACCGGCTCTGCTAGCTGGAACCGGCCCGGCAGCTAGAACCGGCCCTGCTAGCTGGAACCGGCCCGGCTAGCTAGAACCGGCCCTGCTAGCTGGAACCAGCCCTGCTAGCTGGAACCGACCCTGCTAGCTGGAACCAGCCCTGCTAGCTGGAACCGGCTCTGCTAGCTGGAACCAGCCCTGCTAGCTGGAACCGGCTCTGCTAGCTGGAACCAGCCCGGCTAGCTAGAACCGGCCCTGCTAGCTGGAACCGGCCCTGCTAGCTGGAACTGGCCCTGCTAGCTGGAACCAGCCCTGCTAGCTGGAACTGACCCTGCTAGTTGGTGGTCCGAAAGTTGGAGGAGTTGCTGGACAAGATACTCCTGTCATGGAGAGAGATGCAGCATGTTGCCAGAGACAAAACATGATGGAGAGATCTCATTGTAGCCTTATTACCCAGAGGGGATGAAGAGGAGTAACTAATTAAATAAGTGGTTAACATCAGTAATCAGATTTGAGCTGTGATGGAGTTTTGACTCCTCGAAGTTAACAAAACATTATCATCACACATGCGTGTGCATGTTTGTGTTAATGTTGTCAAGGAGGTATAATAATAATGGTGCGCTACACAAAATGTACAGTCATTTTCATCCCAAATTTGTCCCAAAATGAATTTTCATCCTCCCCGATCACATATAGGAAGATAGGACATCCTTAAGCTTGAGGCCTGGCTAAAGGGTGCATCCATAGCTTGGTATCAGACGTCAAGGGGTACTGACCAAGCGAGTTGGGAGTGAGATAAAACCACAGTATTGTCTTTGTCTGAGCTAAACAGAAATGGTTCTCAGGAGTAGGCAAAGACAGATGGGAGTGGGCTGCTTGGACACAGATAACATACAAAACTCTTGGACATGACTTCATCTTAGGTTGTCGACATGGTTCATTTCCAGTGCTACAATCTCCCAAAATCCCAAAGCACCCCTGAATCTCCGGTGTAAGTTTCTGTCTCTTGAAACATCCAAAGACCTGCTTCAAACTGAGTCTCAACGCTTTGACTGAACAGTGTTGAGCTACTAGAGCCCCTCCCTGACACAAGCCTGCCACAGATCTGACAGTCCCTTCACATGAGTGAGAGAATGGGAGCACCTTGGTGTTGGGAAGTATGACGAATCTCAGAGCCAGCTCTGCTCGGCATATGCAACATTAAATAATGCATCAATCCAGATGGTTAACCTTCTAAACCCCAGACTGCCTTTGGCTTCACATTCACAGCGTGCCAGAAAAGCCCCTGGCGGAGAACACAAGGACTCATCGATGACTGAGGAGCGACCACAACAAGCACTGCTGCTGTCTGTGAGCTCTGCAGACGCTCTCAACATGTCGGTGCTACACTGAGAAATGAACATGAACTAGTCATTACCACAAGAGAAAAAAAAAAAACACAAGAGAAAAATGGAAGAATATCCAGATTGTGACTCTTAAGAGATATTCAAGATTATTTGCTTTACTGCACTTGACAATTTTAAAGCTGTAATGCTAAAAGCGACTGATTATGTGTAATGTGAAAAGTGTCGCTCGTAGTGACAAACTAGGGCTGGGAGGATCCAACTGTCTCCTGATTCGATACTATCACAATACTTGGGTGCCGATTCGATATGTATTGCTGTTTTTAAGTACTGCAATTCTAAAAGTTTGTGATTTTTCTTAACTTTTTTTACCACTAGACCATGGGAAAAAGTTGAATCATACACTTCTAGGGACATTTTCTTTGGAAAATATTGATATTAATACAGTAAAACGGTTTGATTTTCAGCATGTATGCAGTCCTGAAGACAAATATAACAGGATCATTGTCAGCAACCCAAAAATCAAAGAATAAAGACATTTCCCCTCACAAATTAGTAGTACCGTATTTTTCGCACTATAAGGCGCACTTAAAATCCTTTAATTTTCTCAAAAATCGACGGTGCGCCTTATAATCCGGTGCGCCTTATGCATCAATCAAATTACGGCACTCACCGACACTGTCAAAACGAAAGTGAAGAAAACTAATTCGGAGCTTGCCGTCATTCCGGGTGGATTAACTAAAGAACTCCAACCGCTAGATATTGGTGTCAACAGGTCGTTCAAAGTGGAAAGCCCACAATCTGTTTGCTGTTGTTTTTTTTTTTATTTTATTTATGTTTTTTTTTTTATTTTTTTTTTTTTTTTTTTATTTTTTTTTTTTTTTTTTTATAATTTGTCCCTTCCTCTTCTCTCCTTCCTCTTCCCCCCCTCCCCCCCCCTCCTTTTTCTTTTTTTCCTCCCTCGCCCTTTATTTTTTTAATTTTTTTTAATATATGGTTTCTCTCTAATTCCCCCTTTCAAAATAAAAAGATAACCGCCGGCCTACTTTACGGAATACATAACGTTCCTGTCCATGACAGAGTTAGTATGCAGCTTTAGCCGTGATGTCTAGCTCTCTTTTCCTCAATTGTGAAACTCAAAGAAGAAAAAAGTGTTTCCATCCTTTACTGTATGTGTAGCGTTTATTTATTACTTTGGGTATAAAATGGGAGGTTGCAGGTCGCAGGTCGCATCCACCCTGAGCCATCGACCCTCTGATGTTTTCTACGTTTTTGTTTTAGCTTCCGGTGACCGGCTGGTTTGTTTTGGTTGGCTGGTTTGTATAGACTCAAGCACACTGCCAAACCAGCAAATGCACAAGTTAGCGACTGGTTAGTGGACACTGACATTGTTTTCCATTGTTTCCAGTCTTGATGCAGACCTAACATTAATGCTGATCTTTTGATCTGAAGTCCTAATCAGTGGTTTTATATTTCATACATAAAATTCTTGAGGCTATCTGGAGCCTTCCTTTAATCAAAGTTGACTTGGCTTTAAAATGTAGCTGAAGAGGAAGAACTGAACAATATATCAAATATTTATGACAGTATTATATTATAAAACAAACCTCAGTTTTATTGTTTCTCAGATTTCAGACATTTAACACACATCCCCACACACAGGCAACATCTCTTAATAAGGAAAACAAAATACCTCATGGCTTCTCTATTTCAGGGACACTGGCTCGCTGCCTGGAAAACCAAGAATCATTTGTGAAATTCCCTTGGAAAATGCCTTTAAATAAACAGCCAGTCTTACTTTGAGGTCAGTCAGAAAATAACAGTGTAGTAAACCTTCACCTGTAGTTTAACAGCTTCAGGTGAGACCTGCAGAAAGGACTCCACGAGGAAGTTCAAATCCAGGGCATAGTGGACACAGGCATATTATAAGTAATTTACTTTACAACAGGGGACAGAAGAGAGAAGCTCAATGTGAAACACTGATGTCAGTTAAAGGTCAATTAAAGGTCAGGAGAGGGAAAAAAGATAAAAAAGTGAATAATTGGATCATAAAATGAGTTAAATGAGTCCATACGTAAACATAAAGTAAATATCATGTTAAAAATCCATGGGATATTAGAATTAACCACAACCTTGGCTCACTGTAACACAGAATAACCTTATGAAGTTCATTCTTACCCTGATGTCAAGGGACTATTATTTTTAGTTGTAAAGATTCAGAGCAGTTTCCAGCATTGAGCAACAACTAAATTCTGAGTCACAAATCCACCCGTCAGCTTTAAGCAGGTTAGCAGCATTACTACACAGACACTGATTGTCCTGAAAAGGTGAGTCATCGAATGCAACTGTCGCTGTCTGAGATCACATGCTTCGTGAAATGCTGCTCACCCACTCGCTGGCCGTGTGGAGGAGGACCAAAGTGCAGCCTCAGTGGTCCAGAGTTTCAACATACTGGATTACTGGACAGGACTAACGCTTAGCTGTCCTCACACATGCCTGAGTGACTCAGAACCCCCTGACTGGTGACAGAGTGTAAGTGTGTGTAGGTGTGTGCGCGTGGACGATGAACTGGAGACAGTGAACGGAGCACCATTGCTGCTACAGTAAATCTCCTACAGGTGAACTGGAGACAGTTAATGCAGCATGGTGGCTGCTACAGTAACTCTCCTGACGGTGAACTGGGGACAGTGAACGCAACACCATTGCTGCTACAGTAACTCTCCTGACGGTGAACTGGAGACAGAGAACGCAGCACCGTGGCTGCTAAAGTAACTCTCCTCACGGTGAACTGGGGACAGTGAACGCAGCACCATTGCTGCTACAGTAACTCTCCTGACGGTGAACTGGAGACAGTGAACGCAGAACCATTGCTGCTACAGTAACTCTCCTAATGGTGAAGTGGAGACAGTGAACACAGCACCATGGCTGCTACAGTAACTCTCATGATGGTAAACTGGAGACAGTTAATGCAGCATGGTGGCTGCTACAGTAACTCTCCTGACGGTGAACTGGAGACAGAGAACGCAGCACCGTGGCTGCTACAGTAACTCTCCTCACGGTGAACTGGGGACAGTGAACGCAGCACCATAGCTGCTACAGTAACTCTCCTGACAGTGAACTGTTGACTCAGTTGTCTGTTGTGCTCATATACTGCAGCTGGTGCACCACTGCATGCAAGGAACTAATCTTATTGGTTAATAATCAGGTAATGAGGGTCGGTTATCAGTTAAAATAAAAATTTCAAAATTGGCATCGTTACTCTAGATACACTTCTTCTGACTCACATTATCCCCTCCTGAAGCTCTGCTCAAAGTAATGTATGTATCTAGCACTTTATCTGAAAAATTTTGTCAGAAAAGAAGATTATGCTGAGTGGTTTGAGAAGTTCTCATGGGTGTTCTGACACACTTTTTTCAGAAACTATTTTGCCAATGGTATCCACTGTAAGACTGCAGACTACAGCTGTCATTTTTACCAAAACTAGCTATGATTGAAGCTAGCTGCAAGCTACAAACTTTTCAGTTACCTAATGGTGTAATGAGTACTTCAGAGCATTCATCTCTTTGCATAATCTCAGTATAAGAAGTTCTGTGTCCTTAGTGACGTTTGAATTTTCTATGATGTTTGATTTGACATCGTGCGGAGAGAGTAGAACAAATTTGAACTTACATGTTATTTGTTTACATCAATTTGAATGCAACCCACAAAGCCTGATCCTAAACTATGTTGAAGACTTAACATTCTGAGTGCTGGCGGTGCTTCCATTGCCTCACCATAGTGCCAAAGTAGCATTATGGTAAGGCAATAAACCTAAGACCTTTGTCACACAGAAAGTTACATGGTGTGGAATCCAAAATGTCTCCAGAAAAGATGTTTCTTACTCTTGTAAATCTTATTTAAGCAGGAGTTCATAATTTAAATAAAACTCCAAACACAAAAATAAAATAAGGGAAAACTGCAAGATAGTCTTAATGCAAACCTAATCATGTCTTCACTTCATTGCAATTAGTCCGTCCTGAACAAATAGAGTGTGCTTGTCTACTTTACTGTGAAGACATTTCTTACTGTATACAGGCATGCATGTCTTGAAGACAAACCAAACACATTCCAGCTGTATACATACTGGAGCAGAGTTGTAAACAGCCACAAGCAAGCACACAAAGCCTTTTTCCTGATGAGATGCAGACAGAGCGCGTGGGCCAACTCAAGTCTGGAGTTTCTACTAAAATAGTAGGGAGGTACACAGTGGATGTCTACAGTGATATTTTATTCCCTGTTCATTGCCTCTTCTACCTCGTCATGTCAGAGGAGCATGGGAACAGAGGTGTGACAGACAGAGGAAGTGTCTGTTTCCTATTATTCCCTCATAAATACCTCCACCTTCCCTTTCTGGGGCAACACAGTCATATCTCCTTGCATGGCAGCCTCTGCCATCAATGTATAAATGTGTGTTTGAATGTATGAATGCTGACATGTAGTGTAAAGCTCTTTGAATGGTTATCATTGCATCATTTACCATGTTGAATCTCCACAGAGCTGTCAAGTTATCAGACATAGTTGGAGCTCCACATTACTCTGAAATTAGGATTTAAATATTTCAAAACAATTTATTTCATTTGAAATATCTGAAAGAGACGAGATTTAGACAGTTCCAGAGACTGTCTGTATGCATCTGTATATTAAGCAACCCAACTCATGACATTATAGGTTTCCCACAGCCGACTCCTTTTTTGTTCCAAAATGAAAAATTTAATTAATGATGGCACATTCATTTTATTACAAATGAAAGGTTGAATTCAGAAGAAATAAAACACAAACTTGCTCAGTTCAGTACACTCAGGGGTTTTGCTGCTACAGTCTTGATCCGGTGTGATCAGTAGCTTATGGTGGCTAATGTTAGCTAGTGACATGACTGAGTCAGTTCACTGCCTTTAAGACTCTTTCACACTTGTGCTACTGACATGCTATAATCAGCAAAACTTCTAGGATCTCTTCAAACCCAGCTTTTTACTTAAACTTCACTTCAAGACAACTCCAAACAGCAAGATAAAAATTATTCTGTATCATTTATCAAAATAGGAAATATGCAATCTAATGTATCTGGCAAAATCTTTCCACATAAATACAGATAAAGAACTTTAAGTGAATTATTATTTATAACTCTTACTATTAATCTCTATGCACATAAGTGCTGAAACAATTATTGATTAATCATTTAGTGAGTCAAAAGGAATTATTTTAATAATTGATTCATATTTAAGCCATATTTCAAGTAAAAATTCAAGCTACTCAATTGTAAGAATTTTCTGCTTTGTTTGTCATATTTGATAGTGCTAAAACAAGGGATCCTAATTTTGAAAAATTTTCTTATCCAATAACCAACTTTCGTAAACCAATTATTAACCGTTAACTGACGAGATTTGTGCCTTGCATTCTGTCTGAGCACAACAAACAACTGAGTCAACAGTTCACCATTAGGAGACCTGCTGTAGCAGCCACGATGCTGCATTCGCTGTCTCCAGTACACCGTCAGGAGAGCTACTGTAGCAGCCACGATGCTGCGTCTTCAGTTCCCGTCCTAGAAGAGCTACTTTAGCAGCCACGACGCTGCGTTCGCTGTCTCCAGTTCACCGTCAGGAGAGCTACTGTAGCAGCCACGACGCTGCATTCGCTGTCTCCAGTTCACCGTCAGGAGAGCTACTGTAGCAGCCACGACGCTGCGTTCGCTGTCTCCAGTTCACCGTCAGGAGAGCTACTGTAGCAGCCACGACGCTGCGTTCGCTGTCTCCAGTTCACCGTCAGGAGAGCTACTGTAGCAGCCACGACGCTGCGTTCGCTGTCTCGTTCACCGTCTCTTTTTTTTTGGAAAAATTATTTTTCCAGCCCCGACCCTGCTTTCTCTTTCTCCTTTTCCCCGTCAGGAGAACTACTGTAGCAGCCACGACGCTGCGTTCCTTGTCTCCAGTTCACCGTCAGGAGAGCTACTGTAGCAGCCACGACGCTGCGTTCACTGTCTCCAGTTCACCGTCAGGAGAGCTACTGTAGCAGCCACGACGCTGCGTTCACTGACTCCAGTTCACCTTCAGGAGAGCTACTGTAGCAGCCACGACGCTGCATTCACTGTCTCCAGTTCACCGTCAGGAGAGCTATCACCACACCTGCGTTCACTGTCTCCAGTTCACCGTCAGGAGAGTTACTGTAGCAGCCACGACGCTGCATTCACTGTCTCCAGTTCACCATCAGGAGAGTTACTGTCGCAGCCACGAGTTTAGCAGGTCATCAGCTGTGTGTCTGCCTGGATTTAACGACAGCGAGTGTCTGACAAACAGTGTGTATGTTTGTGCTTGCCGGTGGCTTTGTGCCGTTTGACCACGGTTACACGGTTACTTATTAACATCCCTAACTAAAACTGAATATGTTTGGGTTGTGGACTGTTCGTGAGACATTCGATGGAAACACTTTGGGCTTTAAGGAATTGTGATGCGCAATTTTCACTGTTTCTTGATTAATTTATAGACTCAAAACCCCTCCAGTGAGCCAAACAAAACAAGGACATGAACATAGAGACTCTGGAGAGCAGCGAATCTACTGTACAGTACATCCCCACTGTCATCAATAAGCCTCAGTGGGGGCAGTTTTGTCTGAGGCTGAGCCGCGAGTTCCCAACCCTCTGGGATCGCTCAGTGGGCGTTTAGGTCTCATGTGAGAAATACAACCAGGCAGAAGTTTCTCACATGTATGCTTGGCCGCTAACTACTAGACCTAGTGAGAAGAATGTGTCAAGATATGGCAAGACTGAGTGAAAGGAGAAGGAGGAGGAGGAGTGAAAATATGTAAAGAGTCCTTGGAGGGAGACAGCGAGACAGGGAGAGAGAAAGAAAGCGATGGAGGCTGTGGACCGTATCTTTATTTGGGAGACATTGTTTTGGTTTGGGCAGATGTGGGAGCCTGAAGTGAAGCCACATTCTCAGATACTCAGAGAGGAGGAGGGATGCACATGCGTGTTAAAGCATGCACTCAGTCACACATACTGTATATGCACACATATGCTTACACATGTAATTACTGTCTGCTGAATGCCTCTGCACCAGGCATATGTGTGTTTGTGTGAGTACTCTATATGCAGGCTAGAGTGGCCAGCACAGCTAACAAAGCCTGTTTTGTTACACCCGCCTCATCCAGTTTATGTGAATTTCTCAATTCTTTGTTCGTCTCACTGCCGTTCCCCCCAAGAATCAGCTTCAGCCATACACATGACGTGACTAAGACAAGACCACTATGACACACACTGTGCACTGCATATGAAGGAGCGTGCACTCTAGGGTGCAGATCTTATCTGCACAGGCCCGCTTATGTTCTCAGGATCAGATAAAGCAGCATGTCAATCCGCTGTTGTGCTTTCCAGTTGAGTACTAAACTTGACTGGACCAGTCAATAGTCATTGCAGGACAACTCAGTAAAGGCTTTTCACAGCCTGACTGTTTGACTCAGCTGGTAAAGCAAAGTTTTACAACTCTAAACATCCTGGTTGGATCCACATGAAATATGTCCCCCCTAAGATGCAGATGCAGCCTAATTATTAAGTGGGCATGCCAGTGGGTAACTGTATTGTTGGGAAAGACAGACTTGTATACTAGTAGTTTGAAATTTCAAGAAACCTTCGACGTCCAGTTGACCTGATTTACTACAGTGGATGAACGATGACCTGGATGAATGAGAATCTTCATGGATAACTTGTATACTAGGACTTAGTTTTCCTACCTGACCTGGATTCTCACTCTAAAGGTCCCACATAGCCCCCATTCATTTGTAAGCATGAACCTTTTTGTAAGTTATAAATCACATGTTTTAATGTATGGAATATTTTAATTAATCAAGATCACACACAAGTATCCGGATGATGTAGTTCTGCTGGTTTCATCAACATGTAACCTCCAAGAAGCATTGGAGCAGTTCACAGCTGAGTGTGAAGAAGCTAGGATGAGAGTAATGATTCCTGAGTCTGAGGCCATGGTGCTCTGCCAGGGAATGGTGGACTGGGAACGAGTTGTCGACTTAAAATATCTCATGATCTTATTCCAGTTAGGCTAAAATGAAGCACTGGACCCGAAAGGCAGATGAGTTCAATAAGGTCGGCAGTAATGCAAGAGTTGTACTGGACTGTCGTGGGAGAGGGAGCTTTGCAGAGACTTCAAGAATGAACTCACTGATACAAGGAAAGGAGTGTGTTTCTTGTATTAATGGAGGTCTGAGCTTACCCTGTCATTATGCTTTAAAGTCAGAAGTCATGTCATGTCATGTCATGTCATGCAGTGTCTCAAAGTCCCTCCTCCCATACCTTATCAACATTGGAATTGGGGAAGCTGCAATTTTTGTAATGTACCAAAGCCAACAATCGGACAAACACACCCACTCCACACGGCAATTACAGTGTGGAGGTGAGACGGTACACAAGATTGGAAGCTCTACTTTCATGCTTTACACAACTACTTCCACAGTGTACAACTGTGTACCATAAGCCTGCCTTAAGCACCTCCAACTCTGAGGCTTGGGAGCTTGGTAGCCAAAAACTGATGGATTGTCCACTTTGGGTTGCTACCCAAAGTGATGGACTTACTCAAGTCAGATACTTACACAAGTATCTCAAGGTCTTTTTCACAAGTGCAGATAATATGGACTGTGAGCTCCATCATCATCAAAGTTATAGCTTTTATATGTGGAGTCTCAGATGCAATTTGTTTACTTCACAAGGTGTCTGTGAGGAGTTCAGACATTCAGAATTTCCTATGCTTGTACGGCAGGTAAGAATTAAGGTGGTTAAGCATCTGATCCAGATGCCTCCTGCATGCCTCCCTGTGGAGGTATTCCACAAACATCCAACTGAAATGCGGAGATGCAAGGGTAGACCCACCTAACTACGCGGTTTTATTGCCTAAACCTAAGTGAGTGGTTTTGTTGCCTCAACCTTAACTGCAGATGTTAACATAGTTTTGTTGTGTGGGACACACGCAAATAGGCTAAAATGCATCCTCATGACACACAGAATGTCCTTGTAATGTGCTATTTATACACCTTCCTGTGAGAGCAGGTTGTAACACCAGCGATCAAGCACTCTAGCAGCTGTATTTGAACCCCAGCTGCCACAGAGGAGCAGTGTGTTTACTTTCGGTATACCAATGAGTTCATAATCTAAGATTCAGATTTTAACTTATTTAAATGTGCTGATGATATGGCTCTAATCAGCCGCTTATGTGAAGGGGACAATGCAGGGAAAAGTCTGTATTTGAATCATGTAATGTAATGTATGCAAGTTGAATGCTGTTGAAATCAACATAAGTAAAACCAAAGAAAGTAAACAGCCCAGACTTATGCCAACCCCTAACAATCATAAGGAAGCCTGTTGAAATGGTTAGTTGTTTCTAATACTGAGCAGGATCTGTTCACCATGACCACGAGGAGGGCAATGCTGGGGCATCTCAGCCAACATATCCTGTGAAATGGATGCAGCTGGGGGCATGGGTACCCTATCCTGCCATCGTTCTCTCCTCACCGTTACATCATTCACTTCACCTGAGCCTTCTTAAAAGGCTAGGCAAGAGGCAAGTGACAACTCCAAGTGACAACTGAGATGTGATTTCTCCCTCTCCATGTGTTTTAAAGTGCTGAGTGACAGATAGAGTCTTTCTGTGGTGATAGGGGGTTCCCAGGAGGCATGTCAGGGCCACACACCTTTGTGCGACCCTGCACCCTGAGAAAATCGACCATAGCTGCAACCGGAGCTCTCATTTTCAATGGTGGTGGCCAGGAAACTTCAACACATTGCAAGACATTCAGAAGTGAATGCGAGACAAAGGCCACCTGAGCTGGACGAGCCAGTCTGTAAAAGCTGTGGCGGGGATGGCTCAAGAAACAACGTCAGCGGTGGGCTTCCACGGCAGAAGGCAGACACCAAGGAAACATTGTCGTCATCATCCACACATAAACCCTGTGTCTCTGTAGGGATGACCAGAGACAGTGGGGGAACATTGGTTGCTAGAGCAGGGATTTCCACAGTGTTGAGGTCAGACTTCAGGTCACTATCATAACAGTGTCATGAGGATCCACTCCGGTAATGAGGTCGGGGCATGACGGACACTGGTGAGGTTCTTGACACGGTGATTCCATCCGTGGAGACGAGGAGTCACTGGGCAATTGCCATTCACTGAAGAGAAAAGGATGCTTGACAGTGGTGGATGCTGCCTTATACACATATTCAGATAGTAAAGTCCTGATTGGCCAATTAAATTTATGTAATGCAATTGAATGGGCAAATACCTGCTTGTGATTGGAGGAGAGAATTACTCCTAGAGTCCAGTAGAGTTAGAACACGTGACCCATCCCATCCATTGTACCCAAAATTTGAACTGCTTCCGTCAGGCAGGCACTTCAGGCTGCTATGAGCCGAAAATGTCTACAAGAAATCATATGTATCAAACATACATACTGGAGTTAAAGCTTCCATATTCTTTCAGCATATTGTAACTGAAGCATTCTGAGAGAAGACTAGAGTTCAGCACATCCTCATGGCTCTGTTTTCAGGCTTTAAAAAATCTAGCCCATGACGGGAAACTTTAGCCAATCACAGGTCATTTCAGAGAGAAAGAGGTCCTATTGGCTGTGCTCCGGCTGCTGGGCGGTGCTTGGTATTTCCTCCACTGATGTCAACATGGCTGCCAGGTCACAGACTTTCTCATTATACAGCTAAACAGTAACTGCAAGATAATTCTGAGAACATTTGAGGAGAGAAATAGTCATTATAGTAACAGAATATTGATTCAGATTTGATCAGCACCGCCTAGTTTGATTGACAACCAGCTCTCATAGACGACAGCTCTTTTTTTAATCATATTCGCTCCATTTCTACCCACTGCAGTTTTAAGCGTATAGGGCCAACCCCTCACCCCACCCCTCCCTAAATTTGCACAATGTACTTTTTCTAACAGGCCTACTGAACTGTATTTGATGGCGTACAATAAAACTGAAGTCCAAGATCTAGTCAACTATTCTGACATGACTTCGTGATTTCTGGATGTGTCAATGCACACATCAAAGATGGGAGACACACTTGATAAACTCACTATCACCAACACCACCCAAGCCATGTGGTTGTTGTCCCAAATCTGCAGGCACAATAACTAGCTCAGATTCTGTGTACTGCTAAGTACTCTATTTCACAGAAGGTCCTCAGCGTACATGGATAATTCAGACTAAAGGAAGATCAGGTTTGCTTATTTCAGCCCAGTGATCCCTGCAAGTTAAAATTTATAGAGCTCTACAGAATTTCACTAGATTTTGACCAAAGTCCATGGTACGGAAAAAAAAAGGGAGAATGAGGCCCAAGTTGAAAGTAACTAATTACTCTTAAACAGAGTAACTGTTTATCAAGCTTTAACTCAAAATATCTACACTGATGTAGACTACCATTACCTACATTTGATAACAAATTTAACTTACACTAAGTCAAGTCAATTTTATTTGTATAGCCCAAAATCACAAATCACAATTTTGCCTCAGGGGGCTTTACAGACTGTACAAGATACAACACCCTGTGTCCTTTACAGTGTGACCCTTTCATCAGAGGAGGAAAAACAACCCAAGGAAAAAAAAAAAGTGGAAGAAACTTCAGGAAGAGCCCCAGAGAAGGGACCCCCCTTCCAGGATGGACAGATGTACAATAGATGTGTACAGAGTAACAACATAATGAAAATCATAATCGTATTGACTCGTGTTTCCTAAATTGACGTGCTGAAACATTACACTACCCTTTGTAAAGCATTACTCCTTTCCTTTGCTATGTACTGAGTCATTATTTCTACAGTCACTTTTCAAATGGTCCTCTATGACAGCTCTACTAGTAGATGTGTACAAACCTCAAACCTATTCTTGAGTGTCCAAACAAACAACAGATTGCGGCTAACAGTGCTTCACGGTCGCTCGGCTGATATTTCACATCTCTGCGCACCTATGTTCCACCATGACAAGGAATGAGTGTATTTTGGGATGACATCAGCACAGGAGGGGTGGTGTTGGTTTTCCATCATGTAGGGGAAGCACCTGGCTGTATGCTGGAGGCTCTACAGCAGTGGTCTAACCCCCGGCATTCCACTACAGGGTATTATGCCAGGCTAAATCACCCTCCAGACCTCTGCTTGAACCCCCCCACCCCCCACCCCACCCCCACCCCACCCCCACTCTCAGCTCTACAGTTTCATAATAAACACAGCTGACACTACCAGGAGAAGCATGAGGGAGACAAAGTGGTTCTCCATAACTTGCAGCTAATTGCTTACAGTAGTTCGCTGGCTACAGAGAATCCACATGGCAATTCAGCCCTACATTAAAATCAGAGAAATTGACTTCAAATTACTGACCTATTCAAGTGGATGAAGAAAGTCACACTTTACTGTATAATACGTGGCAACATGCACTCAATATACTGTATTTCATCCACATGAAGTCGTCGGGGGGTCTCCCTCCAGATGGCCCCTGGCACGCCCAGCTGCAGGGCTTCTATTACATAACTGCCCATGTTGATACTTCAACACTTGTTATGGGAATGTCATATTTAGCCTCAGAGGAACAAGAGCGTGCGTATAACTGCCCTCTGACCAGTCGTTAAAGGCTATGACCCGGTGTGTCACCAATGAATTAAACTGGTTTTAGTATGGGGCCCCAACATGGCACCAGCAGCTGATGTAATTTCTATAGGGAATCGCTACAGTATCTGTTTATTTTGATACCAGGGCTGCAACTATTCATTATTTTCATTATCAGTAAATCTTTCTTTTCCAATTAATTATTTGGTGTACATGTCAGAAAATAAAGAAAAATGCCCATCACAATTTCCAAACCTGTCATATTGAAAGTGCTTGTTTTTCAGTCACCTGATCGACAAATCTACTAATTGTAAACCATTTGTGTCAAACCGTATGCTGACATTGTTAGACTGAAGTGGATCTGTGGATACACTTGAAACGATAATTTATGACGGCATCACCTGAATGTGTCTATAAGCAGAATGAAGGAAAAGCAGACTGGACAGCGTGGCCGTAAAACGTGGATGCAGCTCGCCAGGAAGACCAGTGCTGTCGCTGGCCACCAGCATGCTGTTCAGCTCATTTTCTGTAACCATGGAAGAAATTTGCCAGCCAGCTAACTAGCCTGCTGTCACCTAGTGAACTAGCTACTTTGATAATTTCAACATGCTTTAATTGATTACAGAAAATGAGCTGGACAGCGTTGTCATTCACCTGGTGATAGCAATGGGCTTTCCTACATTGACAAGAGTGCATGGATGAATCACTGGGTTGTTAAATTTGACTCTTTTTTCTGGCTCTTCAGGCTTCGTAATGTGACTCAGTGATCCACCGTTCGGTTTAGTCGAGACTGTAAAACCTCACCTTCACAGTCCATCTAGTTTATGTGGAAGTTAACACAATACAACGATCACAATAAAAATGGCAGCTGCTCTTAGCACCTTGCTGCATTAATTTTTGAATGGGAATGTCTGTTCTACTCCTATTCTATTTCTTTGGCTATAGTGTTTATTGCTGTGTATGTGACCACACTTGATCAAATATCAAATGAAAGCATAAAGCAAAACTGCTTGAGCCTTGTTGTATTGACAACATGTCAGTTTTTGAGTGCCTTAGCTGTTACAGTAAGAATTATGGCCAATAACACACTGTTTTCCCTATCATACAAAAAATGTATCAAACCATCACCCCAAAACCAAGATACCATAAATTCTGTGTATCGTTACAACCCAAAGTACTTAGTAAGTCAAATGTGATCATAATTTGGACTTCCTATGTTAAGATTTTGACTCACTATTTCAAGTTTATTCAAATGTATGACTTAGAATCACAAGCTGGAATTAAAAAATTTAAAAAACGATCAATAAATCAATCAGTTAACATGTACACAAATTGAAGAGCAAAAAAGAAAAGTTGTGGTTTTATGTGCAGCAACTATTTTTTTAGTTTAGGGGCGGCAGTAGCTCAGTCTGCAGGGAGTTGGCTTGGGAACCGGAGGGTCACCGGTTCAAGTCCCGCCATGGACCAAGAACTGAGTGTGAACTGGTAGCTGGAGAGATGCCAGTTTACCTCTTGGGCACTGCCGAGGTGCCCTTGAGCAAGGCACCAAACCCCCAACTGCTCGGGGCGCTTGTCAGGAGCAGCCCCATCACTCTGACATCTCTCCATTGTTGCATGTTTGTGCATGTGTGTGTTCGGGTCTGCATGTACCGTGTACAAGTTAACAACAGAGTGAAAAAATTGAATTTCCCCTTGTGGGACTAATAAAGGACTATCTTCTTCTTCTTCTTTTTAGACAAACAACCAGGTGCAGTGAATTCCAGACGTTATACTAAGCATATTTCCCGAAATATTGAACGACTGAGTCTTGTCTTTGTGTTGTTGTTTTGTCTTGTCTTGTATTGGCCATCATAGCTGTATTAATAAGCTTATACTTATTAGGTTAACTGCTGAGATGGGGGAAGATGGTCCATCCATCCATCTTCACCCGCTTATCCCGTTAGGGGTCGTGGGGGGGCTGGAGCCGATCCCAGCTGGCATTGGGCGAAGGCGGGGTTCACCCTGGACAGGTTGCCAGTCCATCACAGGGCTCACAGAGACAGACAACATAGAGACAGACAACCATTCACACTCACGTTCACACCTACGGGCAATTTAGAGTCATCATTTAACCTAAACTGAATGTCTTTGTGGGAGGAAGCCGAAGAACCTGGAGAAACGCTGACACGGGGAGAACATGCAAACTCCACACAGAGGAGCCCCAAGCCAGATTCGAACCTGCAACCCTTTTGCTGTGAGGGGACAGCACTGGGAACATGGTGACATAGATATAAAGAAGTTTGATGGGCTAACACAAGCAGTCAGATGATTACACAGGTTAAAACTCACAGGCTAACTTAGAAAAGAAAACAAAGGTGAGCAGTGAAAGCATTACCTAAACTGTCCCCTGTTTTAATCCTCTCTCCCTGTGGTAAATACTCATTTACCTCTTATTATATTCCAAATATATGTCAAAAATGATCTGATGATTTGAATTGATGACTCATCCTGCACTTGGGGCAAAAATTCATCCAATCAAATGAGACTTTGGGCCTGCTAGCCCCACTGGTCAAATAGAGATGTGAGATGTGAGTGGCTCAGATCTAAATCATTCAATGGAAACGCCGATTTTCAACCGGCTCTCTGTGTCTCTGCAGCGCGGCGATACATGCAGATGAATGGAAGGGCCTGATGATGGCACAAAACAATGGACTTTTGCCGACGGCTGAGCGGGAAGATCCGGCGGCATTCATCTACGTGTACTGTCACACTGTAGTGACACACAGAACTGGTTAAAAATCATCAAAATTTCATCTTTCATCTCTTCCTCGTCCCCTTGATCTAGCAACAGGTGAGGGAGCTGTGTGGAGCCAACAGTCCTTGAGTCATTTGATTTAAATCCCTCTTTTACACCACTCAAATTTTCCGTTTCACTGTGAGATACGTCACAGTACAGACGATAAAGATGCTCTAACAGCACTCAGGACACACACTGACACTTCTCCTTCGTAACAGCCATTTGATTTCATTATAAATGTCATTAATATTTCTTTTAGACAGAGAAAGTAAATAAGTAAATCATAATAAAATCCATGATTAAATGGAGGTTTTCTCTTCATTTATGAAGCCATGCAAGTCATTACATGTTCCACAACACTGTCCTGCAGATACTTCAGAATAAAAGCCTTGTGTTTACGATGAAGGAAATCTGTCTACAGAAAACACACTTCTTTTTTGAAATGGAAACATAAAATGTTGATGTTAAAATGTTAAAATGTTGTTGACATATTCTACAGATATAAATATCGAAACTGTACTAATGTTGCTGGTATGGTGTTAATATAGTGTCAAAAGATCATTTTCACTGTTTGTTGTTGCTGTGAACGTGAAAATAGGGGAGACCTTGAATATCTTTAAGAGATGCAGTTGATGCGCAGCCGAGGTTCCATGATGCACTTGCGATGCTCACATGTCCTATATGACCTGGCTGTAACTTCTGTTTTACAGGGCTTTTAAATGACAAAGATTTCCTGTGCAATGAGGGATTATTACCAACATATCTTAAGACTGCTCACAAGCTGTCTGATTGTCTGACCACAAATTACTTTGGGCAGTAAAATGTTACAATAACTGATGAAAAAAAGAACCATGTTGTAATAAAGTGGAAATTTACTTGTATGGCCATGACATTATTAGGTAATGGTAAATGATACAGCATTGTGTAACAGAAAGGTTGGAAAGTTGGAAGACTGACTGAGAAATGACAGTTAAACAGCAATGAAAAAAGATAAAAGATACTCACGTTTTAGTTTTAAAGAAGAAAAATATTATTTCTTATTTTACGCAATATAAAGTTAGACAGTGAAGTCAGTGGTGAGATGCACCCGGCAGCAACAGGTTCTGAATGATTCATTCTGCTTAGAAGAAAAGAGCTGTTTGTAGAACAAAGCCGCAATACTGACGATGACAACAGTAACAGATCAGAGCTGCATTGTTCATGGTGCCAGCTGTACAAATCCCCGTCTAGGTGATTAATGCGTCAGCCACAATTTATGATCATTTACAGTTATGAAAGGGAAGTAGTGGCGGTGACTTCCTTGTACACTCTTAGAAATTACAGAACCATACAGGGTTCTCCTTTCTAATCATTTTTGGTTCACTCTTCTCCGGTGTAATGGTTCCAACCAGATCCCTCTCTGGGGGTTCTATCCAAAACCATTCCATCTCATGGGGGGCGGCAGTAGCTCAGTCTGTAGGGAGTTGGCTTGGGATCCGGAGGGTCACCGGTTCAAGTCCCGACATCGACCAAGAATTGAGTGTGAACTGGTAGCTGGAGAGGTGCCAGTTTACCTCTTGGGCACTGCCGAGGTGCCCCTGAGCAAAGGCACCAAACCCCCAACTGCTCGGGGCGCTTGTCAGGAGCAGCCCCATCACTCTGACATCTCTCCATTGATGCATGTATATGTGTTTCGGGTCTGCAAGTACTGTGTATACGTTACAACAGAGTGTAAAAATTGAATTTCCCCTCGTGGGACTAATAAAGGTTGATCTTCTTCTTCTTCTTCTAACGGTGCTAACAAAAACCCACCCACGGGGTTCTCCTGAGCACTCATTTGGTGTTTGCCTAGCAGCAATATAAAATAAAACGACATAGTAAACTGCAAAAAAACATTCTAACTCATCAGGCCTCACGTTTTCCATCTGCAAAACACACTCTGTGTGATTAAGGCCTAATTCTGGTTTTACTTTAGGCTTTGAGAGGGTCCTTAAAGGGCTGGGCTGATGAAGGAAATCAAATGAAATGAAATGAATCCTTGCTGTCTATGGCGAGGGTTCACAGAGAAGTCTTAAACCAGAATTTTGGAACTTTATACTGGTTTTACAAGAACAACCTACAATACCCATATGTCTTTGTCTACCATAACATTGGTTTTAGTTTAGCCTGGGGCCAGTGGCACCACATCCAGCCAGGCTGATCACGGGCCACAATCAGGTTTTGGGGGAGTGGTCTGGGAGGACCACTGCTTTCAATAATCCTTGAAGAACTATTAAGGTTCTCTGGATGAAGAGAGTTCTTAATGGAACACTCTGCCTTACAAAGAACCCTTGAACAAGCCTTTCTTCAAAAAAGGGTTCTTCAGAAGCAAATGTTTCAGCATAGGACCTTAGACCTTCAGGAAGAACCCTTCTGGAACTTTTATTTCTAAGAGTGTACCAGAATTAGGAAATAAAGAAGTGTTTTTTTGTTTCACCATCAGTCATTTCGTTGCGTCAACCTACATCCCCCAGCTCATCAACTTACAGATGACACATTCAGGGACAACTGGGGAAACCACCGCTGTTTGTAAATTCAGCCTATATGAAGTAACAGATGAATCTCTTCAGGCTAGAGCAACTATAGTAATACTCACATTAACACTCAAGCCAGTCACTTTTCTATCATACTGGCATCTATGTTGACAGACATGTAAGAAGAAACTGCAGGGCAGCAGTTTTCTGTGTATTTAAATTTCAATTTTCCTCAAATAATTTCAACTCAAGGTCCTCTAACTAGCTTTTTCCAGAGCTTACACTTACTTATTAAGAATATGGGATGAAAGCTTGATTAAAACAGCTAATATAATAGACCTTGAGTCAAGAAGATTATGTTTTTCAAACTATTTCCATATTTAATAGAGTTTTGGTTTACATGTTGGCATTATTATTTTGAATGGTCTAATTATTTTTTTATATTTTATATTTCTACAATTTACTGTTCTAAATGAACTGTAATCTCTATTGTTACCACATTTGGTAATAAAGTTTATTGTTCAACTGTAAGACATTACTCACACACATCTTTATCACAAAATGTTCATGTATATATGTTAAGGGAATGAATGTTGGCCAATCAACTTCTGATTTAGTCTTTAGTCTGTTGATTTTAAGGCTACAGCCAGCAGCCAATCAGCTTAGCTTAGTACAAAGGGTCGTAATAGGGTCAGGACTAGAACCTAAACTCGAACTTCTGCAGACCAGTTCAGATGAGGTGCAACTTGTCCCAGTTAACAAAGGGCTGCACAATTAATCAAATATTGATCTGCTGCATAAGTCACGTGCTTCTTAAACTAAGCCTAAGCTATCATAATGCGTTCAAACGTAGTCTTATAAAATGTAGAGATTTTGGCGAGAAACTTAATAACTCCAGTTGTTTGAAGGAGATGTTTTCACAGGAATATAAAATAGATAAAAGAGAGGGAATTATAACACATTCAACCTCCTAACACTAGCTCTAAGCAGCTTCTACTGGAACTACTACTTCCAAGACTTTTTTTTTAATCAATAAAATTAAAATAATTTATTTCCTTATCATTTGAATTGTGTGTTTTTGTATAAATAACTACTACAGACACTAATAAAGTAAAAGGATAACATTTTGAATTTTTTTTAGGTTGGAATTTAGTACAAAGAAGCAAAAGCAGCGTTCTGTTTATTTAAATGTGAATTTGCATTAAAAATATTTTGTCTCTAAAACCTATGGATAATCGTGGTAATAATCGTGATATTGATCACAATAATCATGATTCTGGACATAATCGTGTGGCTCTTAGTTAACATATCAATTGAGATGCAGCTGTCAGTCATGCTGTGCGCCTGGTGGAAGCATAGACTGTATATAAAGACGGACAACATGACAGCTCCCCCAATGTGAAGCCAAAACATCTGGATCGCCCCCTGGTGGCTGGCTGCAGTATAGGTCATAAAGCCCGCCTCATTCTTGTCAGCAGATGAGCTATGGGCCAAACTAAAAAAAGTACACATCCAATACATTTTTCCCCATGATAGTCTCTGTCATTTTAGGTAGTTCTTGTCACGCTGATGTATGTTCAAGTGCTCATTGCTCTGATAAGCTTAATTTTAGTTAGTTAGTTATTTGATGCTACAGTGAGTCTCGTTAGCTGTGACCTCGATACCAAGTCCTCACCACCCAATCACTACTGCACAGATTCTGACAAATAGCATCTAAATCTTAAGATGGCAACTCACGTATCACGTGCCTTCACTTCTGTACAGTGAAAGGAAGTGGAGACGTGTCGTCCATCTTTATATACAGTCTAAGGGTGAAACAGGTAAAGCCAAGATGACAAAACATATCAATGAGCTGCTAAATCCTTTCTTCACCTCCCCCACTAGTGTCACTTATCTTTACCGGTTATTTTCTATGGAGTGACAATAGTCTCAAAATGCTCACAAATTACATGTTATCCCAGCACATGGCCACCAATTTAAACCATTCCCTATTTAAACCATATAATGTATTTATATCTATAGGCTACTGTATTGAGTCTATATAGTAGTTGGTAAATGTGTGTGATCTAATCCAGGGGGGGTGAGCTAAAATGTCTTTCACATCTTGAAAGTAACACCCAGATGTCTGAGTCTTCCACCAGTACTTAAACGCAGCATGCATTAGTGGATCTGTTTGAGCTGCAGACGTAAAAATAGGCTCATAACTCCACACACATGTAAACTGATCTGTACGTATCAAGTGATCCACACACACAGGAAGCTTTTTGAAAGCGAAAATGATCAGATCTGTGAGGTTGAAGCTAAAAATCTGTATGTCAAATATTCTCATTTATTCAGGTTGTGACGTGTGCATTTGTAAAAATGTTTTACATGTGTTAAAATTAATTTGTATTTGTGTGTAGAATGGAAGACGCATTTGTGAATACCAAAAATTGCACACAAATCATTGTACACGTTCATTAATCTTAGTTTTCATTTGTAGAGCATATAATACACATTTGTTATCATTGTCAGTCATTTCACTCCATAGTGTTCAGGTAGTTCCACTTGAGAGCACAGAACAGCGGACGGTGGCAGGAAAGCTGATTTCGTGGTGAGAATCCAGACCTGAACCCACGGCACCACAAACAGACCAGAGTTCCCCCAGTGTGGGCTCACATGAAAGTGAGAAGAATCTGTTTGTGATAAGTCACCCAACATCAGATAAGCATGTTGTTGTTGCTTAATTTAGCCTGGCTTAAGGGCTAAGCCTTTATCTAGGTTTGCATCAGTTTTATAAAAAAAAAAAAAAGTGTCCGTGCACACAGTTGGGAGATAGTCTGAGTTCAAAACCAGAACATGCTTTCTCCCTCATATTCATCTGTTCTGTTGGCTCTTGTGAGTCCAGTCCTTCAGCACTTCAACCAACGCATGTTTCTATCACTGACTAATATCAGTGTGAATTTCAACCTTGGAAACAGTAGCTTGTGAATGCTTGTCGCATATACAAGAGTTCCAACAAACACAGGACTGTCACCCAGGAGACCGGTGTTTTGTTTTGTATAAAACGTCACTATATCCTGACAGTAGTACATGAGACAGGTACTCATGTCCTCCGGTGCTCCTAATGGCATCTGCAAGATTTCACAGACCGGAGGAAAACAACCAGTCAGCGCTGATCTGGAGTCTGCCATCCAGCTATCAATCACTCACTAACTCTGATCAAACAGTCAAACTAGGCAGCGCTGATCAAATATTAATAATATTATATTAATATTCTTACTGTAATGTCTATTTCTCTCCTCAGATGTTTTCAGAAACATCTTGTAGTTACTGTTTAGCTGTAAAATGAGGATGTTTGTGACCCAGCAGCCATGTTGAGAACTGTTGAGGAAATACGAAGCTCCGCCCACCAGCTGGAGCACAGCCAATCGGAACTCTTTCTCTCAAGTGACCTGTGATGGTCAAAGGCTCCCGTCACGGGCTTGATTATTTAAATCCTGAAAACAGAGCCATGAGTCTAGTTTTCTCTCAGAACACTTAAATTACAATATGCTAAAAAGTTAATATGGATTTTTTGCCCAATGATGCCAAAAATTCCAACCATGATTTTTCCCCAAAACCTAATTTAGTGGTTTTGTTGCCTAAACCTAAGTGAGTGGCTCTGTTTCCCCCTGCTGGACACCTACTGCACCTTCATTCTAGGGATGTGCATAACAAGCAAAAATACTATTAGAAAATCACTGGGAATTATTTGATTATTTTTCGAAAATTAGCACAGCACCACACTCGCACACACAGGGAAATACTGTAAGTTTTAAGATGTAGTAGATGAAGTAGTCGCATACACTGTTCAATTTTTTTATAACTTAACTATTCAAATAATCGAAAATCATGACCTATCCCTACTTCATTCATGTGTGAGATTTATGCCTCGGCAAGGCAAAGCGTGACACTGACATGCTATCCTCTGGTGGACCAGCGTTTCTTTCACACACTTTGGTGTGATATCGACTCAGCCTGGTGATGGAGTTTGAGGCTCATAGCGACACTGAAATGCAAGAATAGCTTTTTCAGTTAAGATTCGAGACTACAATACTTACCGAGTGGAACATCAATCCAACTATGTACTGATATCACCGCTCTTCTTCAAATGTCTTGTTTTGTCCAACCAAGATATTAATTTCACAGCTCAATAAATCTTAGGAAAGCCCTTATAAACAACAAGAGAGGGCCAGCAAATGTTTACAATTATTGTTTGAAATTTGATTATCAAAGTGGTTATTGATTCACTTTCTGTCTAATCCTTTCAGCACTACTTCAGTGACCAGGGCTGGATTTTTAAGGATGATAATGACATTGATGTTTGGAAGTTACAGATATCCAGTAATAATATATTGTCCAATATATCCATCAACACTTTACATACCATAATGTAAATGTTTGCTTCATTTCTCTTTTACCAGACAGGTCAGAGTTCAAGCTGCAGAACAGCAGTCCTGGAAGTTCAGAATCTAACTACTATGTCCAATTCCTCAGCAGGGTGGCTGCTTGATGAAACTCTCCCTGCACCACCTTGCTGCCCAACCCGCCAACTCGTCCTCAAACTGCTCTTAGACGAGACAACCGTCTGTGGCAACATCATGAAGTGATCCTACGTAAACCAGCACATCAGGAGGACTTGCTGTGGTGTCACTGGGTCACAAATCACGTTACTGTTTATATCCTCTCACATTCAGGGTGAAGACGTGACAGAAATGGCAGCACTGGTGCCACAGCTAAGAATGTTGGCCTTGTGCCGGTCCCTCTCGGATACAAGCTGATTGAAACAAGCTGTCAGAATACTGGGTGGTGTCACCATTCAACCACAAACTCAATCATGCAGATTACAGAGCCAAACATACCAATTTAAAAGCAATACATAAGAAAGGGGGAGATCTTTCTAAGTTGCAACAGCAGAGTGTGAGCTAAGTGAGAGGGAGGCTGGGTGGGGAAGGGAGGTGCTGACCATGGAGAGCAGCATGCCCTGTGCATTCAGAGAAGAGACCTGAGGATTTCACTGGAATGTGAGTGGAATGAGGAAGTGTGCAGCTCGGCCAGGCAGAGAGCTGACTGCTGGGAAGGATAGAGTTAATCTGATCAGCACAGCACGGGAAAACCATTTATTAGTGCTTCTGTCAGTCTTTATCTTCCAAGTGAGTATCAGGCTAGAACCCACTGCCCTGTCCCACTGAGTGTGCGTGCGTGTGCGCGTGCATGCATGCATTAGAGAAACACTTTGCTTTTCAAAGCAAAAATCATAAAAAGTCACTTCAACAAATTTACATGCAGTTGAGATCTAATTGAGACTTGTGTTGAGTCCAAATGAGTTTTTCTTACCTCCAGGACCTGGACATAGCTGGAGGGGAACCATCCTCTGGCTCCCTCCCTCTCTCCCTCCCACCAGCCTCCGGGCAGAGCCTGGACCACCTTGATAATGTCCCCGGCCTCGAAGCTCAGTCCCTGCTGGTGCTGCTCCCCGCTGAACGGGTACAAACTTTTGCAGTAGGATCCAGACATCGCTCACACGGTGATGATGACCCGCCGCTCCCCGGAACAAAAGTCTAACTTCGGGAGTCAAGAGAGGGGTTAGTGTCCGCGCTGGGAGCCGGAGCCGCTCACAGCCCGCACGGGGGGGAAACTTTAGTGTGAAGCCGCAGAACCCGTTCTCCTCCTCCGCGCTCCTCCTCACCGCTCTGCCGCTCTGCTCCTCCAGCCCGCACGCTCCGTCAGCCTGAAGCCGAACCAGCGTCAAGCCGCACGGAGCGAGACGCGGGAGCCGGAAGTCACGTACACCTTCAAAATAAAAGCGCGACGTGTTTCAAAGTTAGAACACACTTGACAGGCCATCCTGTAAACTATCACTATCACTGTATCCTGACAGTAGTACAGACAAGTAATATAAAAAAATCATGTTCCTCTGTGTCCTCCGGTGCTCCTAATGGCATCTGCAAGAATTCACAGGCCGGAGGAAAACAACCAGTCAGAGCTGATCTGGAGTCTACCGTCCAGCTGTAATCTATGAGCAGCTGTCAGTCACTCACAAACTTACAAATGGTTAAACCAGGCA